>JBBPSJ010000024.1:0-346832 GCA_038093535.1 Boletus reticulatus
AGTCAGGTTGTCAGTCAATCAGCCAAGTCAGCCCATCAGCTCATCAGCTCATCAGTTAGTCATCTCTGTCAGTCACATCAGTTGGTCAGTTGGTCAGTCAGTCAGGTGTGTCAGGTTTGTCCATTTTGTCAGCTAGGTAGTTGGTCAGTCAACCAGTTCATTCAATATATCAGCCTATCAGCTTGTTAGTAAATCAGTTCAGTCAGTTCAGTCAATCTATCATTGATTAGTCTATTCAGGCCTGTCAGTCTTGTCATTTATCTAACTCACCCAGAAAAAATGTAGGTTTCCTGATGCAGACTCGACGGAGGACATCTTCGAAGGTGGAGACAAGGCAATTGTGGCGAAGGTGGTTCAAGAAATGGCAGAACAGAATGGTGAAGTGATTGATGTTGACTCTGATGATGATGATGAGCCCTGCACATCCGATATTCCTCGCCGCGAGGCCATCGACCTCTGTGAGAGGCTCACAAGGTATGTTTACAGCACGGTGATGCAAGCTCAGATCTCGCCATTGGCTTATTGACCCACCTTCGCTGTTTCCATGTTTTCCTTCGTCGGGAAGAGCTTATCCATGCCCAACAAACTACTTTAGATCTTTTCTTTATTCCCCAGTCCTCCGAGCCTAGTACTTAGCTACCGTCACATATTGTCGATGTCACAAATGTCACAAAGTGTGACATACCTACTGCCACATACCCCTCGTAATGCATATATTTTCCTTTCTCCCGACAGTATGCATTATGAGATACTCTACTGTATGTCTGTTATTCCATAATTTCAAATCGTCCTGTTCAAGTGTGTGATTTCCGTGTACTCGTTCAATGTACCACCATTCTTTGGACATCGTTCTGCCTGCGAGGCCAACGAGAGGAGGAGGCCAAGAGGGAGGGGATGGACGAGAGAAGGAGCGGAGCAAGAGCGCGGAGCGCTCTTCGCGCCGCCGCTCGCTTACGTCGCTTGTCCAAAGACATCGCACTGTGGCGCCCCAGTCCATCACACTTGACATACTCTCGCCGGTTTAGCCTGCCGGCTGGACAGTCAGCCTGTCACGTTTCTTGTCAGTTTCAAAGTTGTACCTTCCGGTGGACGAGCCGGATGATAAGCCTCAACTGAGCCTCGACCCGTGCCTCATCCCCGTCCAGCCTGCCCACCTGCATTCGCTGATATCGTATTGGCCGCCGTCGATAGCATTTTTTCGGTTCGAATCACCCTCGACGAGTTTCAACTGCTTCCGTTCACCTATTTGACCTTCTGGGGCTCCAAGTCGTTCCATTGACGTGCTCGTCACGGTTGCTGATGCTTGTAGGATGTTCCTCGACTTTCTGGACACCGCTTCCTCAGGATGGTCAGGCGTTTCTGTAGGCCCGTCTGGACAACGTTCATGGTCGCCCGTCATCATGTCCGCAGGGTCGTTCGACAACCTCGTCGGGTGTCGACTGCATGCACAGTTAGCTCGAGGCTGCTGCCACTCACCTGTCGTGACCACTCGTCGCACAAGTGTAGTACGGACAGCGAGAGTGTGGCCGAGGCTTAAACCTGGGCCTGAGCTCTCGATCTCAGCAAGTAGCCTCTACACAATCTTTGAGGAGCATCCAAACCTCGTGTACACCATTGATCATAACGACACCCAATCATCGTCCCGGCTCTTTGGGAGACGCTCCGATGCCAAAATCCGTGATGAGCACTTCCCTCCCTCGCATTCTCATCCATTCCAACACTTCTCCAATCTTGGTCATCTCTACCCACCTTGTGTTCTCGGCCGACTCGGAATGCGAATGCGACTCTGACTCTGAACGCGGTATGGGCTCGACGAACCTTACGCGCAGCGCCAACCATTGCCATCCCTTGACCTCTCTGACAAATGCCTCGACTGCCTCTCGGTCACCCTGCGCATACATGATCCCCGGGTACCCTATTTTGGCGAAGCCAGCGACGGTGAGGTTGGTGGAGAGGTGGAAGAGGTTGCGGCGTTTGGTGGGGGAAATGAGGTGGTGGGATGTGAGGAGGGCATGGTAAGGTGAAGGTTGAATCACGGGGGTGGTGGACGTAGACATGAGGTTTGGGGAGGGGATGGGGAGAGAGACGGGAGAAGGGGCTTGAGATTGGTTGAGGGAGGTAGTGAGGTATATTACGAGTTCGTACACGGAAAACCTATATACCAAGACCGTCAAAAGAACAAACGGAAAGAGAGATATCGACGACACCGCCAAGCAAGTACTCACGCACGCCCCGACGCGTCAGCGTCCATCTCTTCAACCTTCGCACGAATCTCGGCACACCACCGCTCCTGAGCATCGCGCGAGACGTCTTGGCCTTTGACGCTGACCGCGATCCGAGTCGAGGTGGAAGTGGGACCAGAGCTAGGTGCATCGGTATCGGTACACCGAGGGAGAGTCACCTCGAACCACGTCTGGACGCCGACGACGCGGATCTCGAAGCGGGCTTGACATGGGGGTTCCGTGAGTAAGGCGAGCACGCTGTGGTCATCAGCATCATCCAGACTGAACCTGCCAGCGTCCGTAAATGCATCCAGGAGAGAAGACCATATGGCGAGGTCATCTTGGGGGAGAACAAAAGCAAAGGACTCGCCTGGGAGGAGTGAGCATTGGATGAGGTGGAGTTGTTCGAGTTGGTGGACAAGGCTGGTTTGCCAGGCGAGCATCTTGGTGTCAGCGTGCATACCAGCCACGTGACGTGGGAGCCCAAGTTTGCGACGTCCAGTGTCCACAGCCCTTTGATTTACAAACCAATAGAACAGACAACGAGGTACGAGGTACAACATATCTAGGTGTGGCAGATCACGCTCCGCCACGCAAACGCGAACGCGACTCGTCAGCGCAACGCCTGACATAAATTGGGTCGCGTCTAGTGTTCCGGGAATTTGGAATTGGGTCAAATTCACCCGTGTTAATTTACCGTGGCTGGCCGTCAAGTCATATTCACCCCCGTAGATCAACGCTAATTCACCAAACCCTATTCTACGTTAATTAACTGCGTGAATTTGGGCAATTTCACTGAAATCAACCCTCAAACTGAGTGAATTTCGCCTATTCCCAAGAATCCCAGTCCGTACTGGCTGGTGGTGGCTTCGTAGCACTACTAGAACCACTTGCAGGTTCGTTTCGGGATGTGCTGGCAGTTTCCGCATGAGTCTGGGTTATATCAGTATCACTAAGGATGTTCCGTAGGTAAGACGAGTTCAAGTCGATGTCATCGCGGCCACCCAGCGTGAATGTGTGACACTCCACACCAACGGTGGCAGGGTCAAGCTGGTGTGGCTCGTCCAACCAGTCGTTCCCATCATCAATTTCAGCATCTACGGCGACAGCCCTGCCTGCGCGCTCTAAACGAGGTCTGGGGGCAGCACGCCCAGCAGGAGGCAGAGACTTGTCAACGACTTGAGAGTTGGCTCGTTTTCCTAATGTCGACTCAACTTCTCGCCACTTCAACATGGGCTTGTGCTCAATATTTTCGTTCTATTATAGTAGCCTTAGTAGTGTAGTAATGATAAGTAGGATGTTACTTACCTTTGCGCCAGGTCCCGCACGATGCCATTGTCTAATCTTGATGTGATCTTGTAGTGTTTTGAGGTCCTGTCTGTTCCATCGTGGACTATTGAGCCATGTTATCATCGACATTGTTCATTCATCCGTCATCGAAACAGGGACAGAAGCAAATATTTTCATGCCCAGCACCTGTGACAATAGATAGTGAAATGCTGAGTCGAAGAAACAAGGCTGAACTCACTCCGAGAACATTCCCGAATTCGTCCTTTTGTACTTGCTCCCACCAGGAATACAAGCTTTCGTTGGATCGAAAGCGCCGATTAAATGGGTCCGCTCCCTTCCGGTACGACTTTAGCTGCTCCTTGAGTAACTCGTCCTCAGCAGCCTCGCGAAGCTGTGCGTCAATGTAACCGCACTTCGAGGCATGCTCAAGGATGCGTTGTCGATATCGAGGCCATTTCCAAGAGGTGTGGCAGCCCTTACTTCCTATACATCGTGCACGGTCGACTGACAGATTCGTTTTGAGGCGGCAGTGTTTCGAGACTTGAAGAAGCAAGGGAAGGAGCCTGGCTCCGCTTTTCCGGTGGTCCTCGGACTCGGGTAGGTCCTCATAGTCTGAGTCGTGTGAGTTATCCAGGATTTTGCTATCGAGTTTCTGAACACGATGTTTCCCCTTTCCAGGACGATCTGACACTGTCCCGGCGGGAACAGGTGCTGCGTCTGGGTGGGCACCAGTGGCAATCTTCGGAAGGGACAGAAGCTGCGAGCCTTATGAATATGTAAGTGTCGATTGTAAATCACAGGGGTGCTTACAGAAGTCCTGTTGGTGGAAAATGAAAGCTCAGCAGAGGTTGTAAGGTCATCAACCCATTTTCGTAGGATTGCTGATGTCGGCTCCTTGAGAAGGTAAGTATTTAGCACGTTGACAACACCAACGAGTTCGGGACCCCGTTCAGTGAAGGCGATAGGGCCATCGCGTCGTGTTCCAAAGGATATTTCAAGTTGTCGATTGACCGCACCAACCTCGCCGTAGTCCTCAATTTCCTCTGCCGAAATGCCGAATGATCCGAAGTTGTAGGTTGCGAACCCGGCCTCAGCGACAGGTAGAGTATCCGGTAGATTAGATAAGTAATTCTTGAGGGTATCTAGCTTCGTCTTCAATGCAGGATCCATTTCACGAGAGCTGCGGGTAACGAGTGGAGGGTCGAGGTTGAACCCTCAACATCTCCTGTCCCATGATTATAAATTTTCACTGAGGATCCCTACTTCAACATTGTCAAAAAAGGTCTAAGTCACTCCGACACGATCGACATTTGGTAATGTCAAATTCACCCCATATTCACCCATATTCACCCAGCCTGTTCGACGGCTGTACAAATTCACGGTGGATCATCCCAAATCCACCCGGGTGAATTAACATGTGTGAATCCACCCTGACCTAAATCCCGGAACACTAGTCGCGTCTCCATGTCTCGTCGGCGTATTGGAAAACGCGCATAGAGGCCTTTTCGATACATATGACCCACAGCCAGAGATCCGTTTGTTACCTCTCTCCTTACCACAAGCACTAAGGACGCGATGCAATGTGACGGCGCGACACATCACACACCGCACCCAACATCCTAGGCCTCGTTGAAACACGATGCTCATCACAACATAATCATTACAGAGGTTGGACGCCTTGGGTCGGGTGAGTAAATGAGGTTACATGTTGTCTGAGACTATTGACAGGCGTTGTAAATCAGTGTCTACAGTATAAAGAGATGATTTAGCAACTGATGCTGTTCCTACACATACTTGACTCGCATTAGATCCCCGTATGTTTCGATAACGGTCAGAGGCAGACCGTGCTTTGAGGTGATCTCATAGACCGAGGATCCATCAGCCGTAGATGTTCTATCATCTGGACCGTAAGCGCTTGACCCACCATCTTATCCACCATGCACTTTGCTGACAGAGTTGAGGTCGAGAGCGGAATGGCAGGGTTTTGAAGATAGGTTTGCTCGCCCCATCTCCCAAGTTCTCGAATGTCACATTGCCTGTTGTCTTAATATACTGACTACGACTTTAACGAGGTCCCCATAAGAGACCTCGCAATTTGTGAGGTCGAACACAGCAGTAGAGAGATACGAGTAGCCAGCAGCTATACGCAAAATAACAAGCAGGTGAGACAGATCGTGGACACGTGGTTTGTGATTTGACACTCCCTTGCCTGTGTAAGATGGCCCATTTGAGGCGATAGTGCAAAGTGTAAAGCTTGGACAACCCTAGGTGACTGAGACTGGGATCGAAAGAACATGATCGCACCCTTGATCACGCTTTTCGAAAGCGCACTACACCTCATGCATCATGGATTACAGTGTCCCATACCGAGTTGCCCTGCCGGACAGCGGCGGTGTTCGCACTTCAATCAAACGTGCTGCAATCAAGAATGGTAAGGATTATTCTGAAACGCCGTAGGGATTTCAGCTAGTATCTGGCACAGGAACGCTATTAGCTGGCGTAGCATCCGTTATCGCGATTGGAGGCTCAGGATGGAAAACCGAACAACTTGCGGACGTGGTGGCTTCACCCGTCTCGCTAAAGCACCCCGTGTCGTCAGAGAGGAGCACCCCCAAAGTTCCGGCCAATCCCTGACAACTTGCCACAGCAGCACGGCTAACTGCACGTTTCAACAGCAGCAACACATCATTGCAGAGATTGGAGGCCTTAGGTCGGGTGAGTAAACGAGACTACATATTGTCTGAGATTTGGATTTGTTGGACAGTCGTTCTGAATCGGTGTCTACGGTGTAAGGAGAAATAGCAACCTGGCAACCGATGTCCCACCTCTCCTTTCATGTTCCTAGTACTTCATCAACTCAGGTTGTTCCGTGTACCAATCGCCGAGATTGGCGGTGACGGCACGGGACGCTTGTCCGTGACTCTGACTTGATTCCCGGAGGCTTCGACAGAGGACAGAGGAAGACCGATCTCTGAGGTGAAATCATAGACCGAGGATCCAGCAGCGTCAAAATACGTGTTCTGATCGTAAGCCTCGGGTTCGATCTCCGTAGGGGTAAAGTGGGCAAGATCGTGACCATCCACCTTTTTGAGGAGCCACCATGCACTCTTCTGACAGAGTGGTTGTTCAGAGTCGAATGACACGGTTCCAAATTGGAAAATTTTATCATGATCACGATAAGTCCGGAACCTCGCACTGCCTGTTGTTTGATTTGACACCGCAAGTGTGATTTCAACGACGTCTTCATTGTATACCTTGAGATCTGTGAGTATCGTGGAGTTGGGAGACCAGGAGGTAGTGACTATACGCAAAACAACGAGCAGGTTAGACAAATAGTGGACACATAATTTAACACTGCCTTACATTTGTAAGAGGGCCCAGTTGAGGTGACGGTGCATTTCAACCCGGCCTGAAATTCGACGCCACAGTATGCGTCGGGACCATTGTCGAGACCGAACATGATATCGACCTCATCCCCATCCGAACCCGAAACAGACGGAACCTCGAAAGTGCCAACAACGCTCCGAAAGGGCGTCTGTCAAAGAAGGGATGAGATCAAGCAAGACGTAGTCCGAGAGCCTGAGATCGATGACGCACAGACGCAGAGGAGTGCAAGACAGCACCAGCAATGTTGCTGGTACTAGTAGTACGCTTTTCAACGACGTCAAGGAACCGGGACGAATAGTGCTCGCGACTGAGATCCGCCAGGACTGCGGAAGCGAACAAGACGGTGGAGATGAGAGTGAAATTGAAGTGCATGGTAAAAGTTTAGACAAAAGTCAATGGATGTCCAGCTGATTGAGACTTGGGTCGAAAGAACAACGCACCCTCGCGCCTTTATGTGTCCCACAAGTCGCCGCTGGTCCCTGGACAACGCCGGTGTTCGCACTTCAATCAAACATGTCACAAACAATAAAGGTGAGTATCATTCTGAAACGCTGGAGGGATCTCAGCTACCTAGAACAGGAACGCTATTAGCCGGCGTTATCATCCGTTATCGCGATTGGAGGCTCAGGAGGGAAAGTCGAACAAGCGGACGTCACGGTACTGGTATGATCCGTCTTGCTAAAGAACGCCGTATCGTCAGAGCCGGGGTAGCCACTGGCACTACTAAAGCTGATATCCAGTATTGACCACCAAGAGACGTTTGGCAGCCAGAACCATTGACTTGGTTGCATCGGATTGACTAGCCTATCATGTAACATAGCTTCAAAGTTGTACCTTACGTGACGCTGCTTGCAATCGATAATGATAAGAGATCAGAGAAAGCGGCTACTAAAGGAGAATAAATTCAAACTAGCGTAGCGGAGTGTATATTTGTACGTGTGTACGATTTGCACCCGAACACCAGGCGCTGATCGCTAGTACGGGAAAAGGACTCAAGCGACTGTAACATATTCCAAAGCTGCCGCGTATCTACCTCATCCAGTCCTTACGATCTGGAAACGTGAACGAGCAAAACGGCCAGTACCCTCTTTCCCTTCACGTTCCCTGTCCTGCGCATGCTTGACAATGACCGAGTAGCGGCTGAGTCGGTACACCGAGGTGAGGGTGACCTCGAGCCGCTGTCGTTTTCATCGTCCAAGCTGCACCCGCCAACGCCTATAAAGTCGTTGAACAGAGGACAGGGTCCTCATGTGGAAGGACCGAAAGCAAAGGATTCACCTTGGTGTCTGAGTTGGATATCAGGGTGGACACATGCACCGCACGCTACGATCTCCATCATACGACCCACTACTATTTCAACGACGCCAACCTCCAAACTCCTCCCGATCGCTCAGCACACACGCTCTTCGGAAGTCCTCGAGCTCTCGATTGGCACGAGAAACCTTTCCCATTCACTACTGCGATTTTATATGACGCAACTAGCTACACAACAACACAGCCTAATCGTTGCAAAGATCGAAGGTCTTGGGGAATATGTATCAGCTCGATTGCAACCAGTCAGGCTGGACCGTCAGAGCGCCTGATCTCTGCAATACGTGTGTTGTTGTAGTCGCTGTAGAGTAATCATCGCGCAGTGAACGTGTCTATAGAAAAGCTCGGTGAGTCCTTTTCGTTGATTGTTTCGATGAGCATAATCGATGGACGTGAAGGGGTGAGCTCTCCAGTCGAGAAAGCAGTTGGAACGCCTTGCGATCGCGATGAGAGATCGATCCTGAAACAAGTGGATGGAGTGGGTCGGGTAAGTAACTGAGGCATATGTTGTCTGAGATTTGTTGAACAGGCCGTGTAAATCGGCGGTTTACAGCGTAAAGCGATACAGCAACCTGGAAACTGAAGCACTGATGTTCCGCCTTCCCTACACATACTTCTCGTCGACTCGGATTATATTTCCAAAGGCTTCGACCCCGGTCAGAGGTAAACTGCCTGATGTTACGATATCATAGACCGAGGATCCATCAGCCGTAAATTTCTCGCCATCTTGACCATAAGCCTCAGGTTGTGAGAAAGGCGCAAAGCCAAAGTGGGCAAGATCATGATCCGGTAGTTTTCCAACGATCCAGCCTGCACTCAACTGACAGAGTGGGCGCTAAGAGTTGAATGGCAGGCTTGCTTTGTTGTTCTGATTCTGGAACGTCGCAATGCCTGATGTCTGACTTGTAATACTAACTGTGACTGTGATGGTGTCTCCATGAGGGACCTTGAAATCCGGGAGATCGATCCAAGGGCCGGACCAGAGCGCAGTGGCTATACACAACAAGCAGGTGAGACAAATCGTAGACGCATGGTTAAAATTAGCTTGCCTGTGTAAGACGGCCCACTTGGGGTGACAGTGCACCTCAACCCGGTTGAAAACACGGCTGCGCAGTGTTTGCTAGGACTACCGTCGAGACCGACTAAGATAGCAACCCCAGTGCTAGTGCTATTGCCTGGATTCCAAATAGATGGAACCACGATAGTGGCAGTAGCGTTTTGAGAGGTCGGCTGTCAAAGAAAGGATGAGATCAACCAAGACATGGTCCGAGAGCCTGAGATCAATGACACACAGTAGACATTTTCCCAGATAACACCAGCAAAGGTGCTGGCCATGACTTCGACAGAACCGGAGGTGGCGCTGGTACGCTTCTCAACGACATCGAGCAACTGGGATGAACGGTGCTCGCGACTGAGATCCGCCAGGACTGCGGAAGCGAACAAGAAGGTGGAGGTGAGAGTGAAATCGAAGCGCATGGTAAAAGTTTAGACAAGTCAATGGATGTCCAGGTGATTGAGACATGGATCGAAAGAACACCGCCCCACACGCTTTTATGTGTCACACAGGTCGCCGCTGGACAACGGCGGTGTCACAGCTGAATCGAGCGGGAATGATAAATATGGTTCTGAAACATTATTAGCCGGGGTACATAGCATCCATTATCGTGAGTGGAGCAAAAGTCGAACAAGCGGATGTCGAGCTTGTTGGACTGATTATCTGGATTGATCCGTCCGGTTCAATAGAGAGCACCGTATCATCAGAGTCGGGGTAGCCACTGAAGCTGATTTCCAGTATGGACCACCAGGAAATGTTTGGCAGCCCAAACCACTTACTAGTTCCGTCGAATTTACTGTTAGTTTCAATGTCTCCGGGTGGGACGGAGTATTTCGAAACACATACTGTAGGACGATGTTTCGACTGATAGCGATCAGTGATCACAGAAAGCGGATGGTCTTGCAACTACCGAAGGGAGAATGAAGTGCGGAAGAAACTGGCCAGGGAACAGACTTGTATGTTTGTACATATGTACAATGTGCACCAGCCTCGTCACGCGTCACGCTGAGCATGGGAAACGTGATTCTACTAAAACGGCCTCTTTCCCCTTCACTTTCCCGGTCCTGCGCATGCTTGACAATGACTGAGTAAGTGGTGACATGAACCAGCAGCTGCGTCGGTACCCCGAGGTGAGGGTGACCTCGAACCACGTCCAACGCCTGCTAATGTCGTGCATCTCGAAGCGCTTGACGTAGCGATCTCGTTTACATCATCCACGCTACACCCGCCAATGCCTGTAAACGCGTCGAGTAGATGAAGACCACGCGGCAAAGTCCTCAGGTGAGGAACGACTCGGAAAGCAAGGGATTCACCTTGGCGGGTTTTCCAGGAGCGGCAGGCATCGAGACTCGAGAGGGCAAGTCTGATCCGCGATATCAGGCCGAACACACGCGGTGACCGCATGCTCCGATCTCGACCCTACGACTCGCTATACTATTCCAGCAACCGACAACGTCCGACCATCTCGAGCTCTCGATCGACCAACCTCGACCCATTCTGGCTCGTTCAGAACACCTTCAGAGTTCAAGCCGGTCCCGTTGAACGCCTATCCAATCCCACGCCAGTACCTTTTACGTGAGTAGCGTTTGGTCGCGCTCAAACTCGAAGCCCGAGCCCGTGAACCTCGGGGATCCGACTCAGACTCGGGCCCTTATCCAACCACACGCCAGTGGGCACGGCGACGATAACGCCGGCACAAATCCATGACAACCAATAACCTTCTGTGGCTTTCCGTGACACATCCCATTTGCCGTTGCTCTCGATCCCGTCCCATCGTTTCACACCCAATCAATCCGATCATAAATCACCCACTGCCGCAGCATCAACAGCACCCGAGTCGAGTGCGTGATGGCACTCATACCGTGTCGCTCCCTCGGTCTCCGGTTTCAGTCGTAGTAATACTTCGATCCCTTGTCTATACAAGGTGCACGTGGGCGGAAAAGCTCGACAAGCTGATAAATGCCACATGCCTTTTCTCGTCCTTCAACGATAACAGGCAAGGAAAAACGATTTGCTAATTTCGATTCAATTCTGATTGCTCGATACATGCATGCACGACCTGCCGCCATGATACCCTGCTTCTTAGAGTAGAGACATGCCCGTATCGAGACCAAACAAGGGAAATCAACCTTCTCCATCTCGAAATCATGATGCCAAAAAAAATCTGAATGATGCACAAGTCTGTATGTCTGACGAGGGATGCTATGTACGGATAATGATAAGTCCCCAAAAAACGAGATTGGACCAAAAAGGTGACCAAGGTGAACGGCGCATAGAGGTGGATGATGCTACAACAAACAATGAAGATAGGATGAGATAAAGAAGCGTCGGCGGAGTGCAATCACGATAGCCAGGGAAATTTACAAGCGCGATGCAATTGTTTCGTGTATCTTGCACCATGTGAGACATGACAAACGCGTGGCGAGATGTTGTTACATGGAATAATTTGGAATAGAGTCGGAGATGAAGGGTAAACGTGCGAACGGAGGGTTATGCCGTGATCCCACCGCCGTCATAGGCATGGTGGCTCGGAGAGGGTCCTTGAGCAAAGCACCACTGTGAGACAAAGGTATCATAGAGCGAATTACTGCTGTGTAAAGTCTTCGTCCCCGGTGGCAATGCAATGTCGCGCTGTCTATCAGGGGACTCCGAGCCAGGTAAAAGATCGACGTGTTGACGTTGACGAGACAACGCTTCAACCCGCGGCTTGCTGGGTGCTGACCAATCCCAGCCAGAGATATGGCTAGGTCTAGAGCACCTGGTGGCGTTGTCCTCCTCACTTGAGCTATACGTAGAAGTCGCGGGTTGTCCGCCTATGATCACGCGCGGAACTATTGTAGGTGATACAGAGGGGGTTGAAAGGGTTGAGGAAGCCGGTGACGACGAATCTTCGTCAGACGGCGACCGCAGTGCAGCCGAAGGTGGTAAATTTGTATTAGTCGAAGACGGCGATGAAGTTTGAGGGGAGCCCGCGCAAGAAAATGAGATGGATGGTGTGGCGCGAACTGTTGGGGGGACGTAATTGCATAGAGTGAATTTTCCGGTCCGTAGGGGCGTCGGACACCTACCCCCCTTGGAAACAGATGGGACCATGAGGCCTAATGCATGTTCCTTGCAAGTCGTTGGGGGTTGGGGTCGGGTACACGATGAGGAAATCGGTGCTGGTATTCACGAAATAAGTATGAGCTGGAACAATTGGAGAAATAATAGTACCAGAGACAGTTTCCCGGCGGGGTTTGCTCCGGGAAAATGACGGAGTGGCAACAACAGGCCTGAATCCGACGCGGTAATTGCCGCCGCCATTGTTGTCCCACCATTCACCGCCTGGCCCGTAGTGAGAAGAGCAAGGTTCAGGGTATGTTGAATTGGTGCGATAGCGGGCAGCGAGCCACAAAGTGCGGGTGCTCAAGGAGTGAGCATAATCCTCGAGACGGATCGCAAATGTGAATCGATCCCAGCCTCTTCCCCTGTGAGAGGTAGCATCCTCCGTGGTGGAAGGGAGAATTTTGGGCGGTAAAAGCGAAAGTGTGTCGAGGTAATGAGCACCGACCTCGCTGACAGTTTGCCAGTCGTCAAGGGTAAAACGGACGGCGACATGTTTTTCAAATGCTAAATTGTGGACGAGGATAGATCCTGTGAGAAGTGGTTTCGTGGCTGTGTTGGTGGATGAGGACGAGGATAGATTGAGTGACTCGAGGACTAGATTTGCAGGGTGGCAAGATTTGGAAGGAACAGGGGAGGAAGTTGTTGGGTTAATTTCATAATTAAAAAAGGGAGGAGGGGAAGGAGATGGGAAGCGTATGGGCGTGTCTTCACCCTCTGTTTCTGTCTCGTCACCGTTGCCGATGGCGGGATTGCTGAGTGCAGCAGGACGGGCTGAGCGTCTGAAAACACAAACGGTGGCAAGGGCGTAGTCCTTTTCTGGGAAGTGGACATTTTTGGGGGTGGGTGGTTCTGAGCGGGCACGAAGATGCATCTGTTGGGCCTGCGGTGGTATTAACATGGCGGGGGATGAGGGAGATAATTTGAGAGAAGGCTTGAGGGGTTTTCCATTCGAGAGAAGAATGGGAGTAGATGCGCCTCTGGGGAGCTGCGTGTGAGGAGAAGTAGGAGAAGAAGGGGAGTCTGAGGAGGTCGGGGAAGGCGAGCGGGAGGTAGGGAAGCGGACGGAGGAGGGCGGGGGAGAGGCAGGGCGATGCTCCTCGAAGGAAGGGTGGTCGTCTTCATCGTCGTCGTCGTCGTCGTGTGCAATGTGAAAGACGGGTGATTTGTCGCGTTTTCTCTTTGGGAGGACGCCGAGGGAGTGAAATGTGCCGGGACCACGCTCGCCAGAGAACGAACGACGACAGAGCGACATCTGTGAATGGCGTCAGTGATGCGACGGTGGATGGCACCGTCGAACAGCTCACTACACGACGAACGAGAGAGAGAGAGAAAGTGAGAGACGGTCAAGAGAAAAAAAAAAGACGAGTGGGTTTTTGAAATGCCATGTCTCCATAAAACAGGCCAGCCAAATATTCCGAGATCTCGATCGCCGACTCGGCATTACAACCGATGTTTTCCTTTTATAGTATGCTCCACTTTCGAATTGTCCAGATCCTATTCCCGATCACGTGTGCCTTGCTGTGGTCTTATCGTGACACCGCCAGACGTGAGACCAGACCTTGGTGTTAGTATCGCCCCATCCTCTTCTGCGACACCCCCACAATGCCCCGTCTTCTTCGAATCAGCAGCATCCACGACGTGACGTCGCCTTTCACCTTTCTTGAATCCAGACTCCAACGTCTTATCGCCGCCGATCCAAATGCTTTACTTCTTGCGTATCCAAGCAGTATACCTGCCTGTACCACGGAAGTTCTCAAGTCTGGCGCCTCAGAGGGAAGCCATACATCCTTACTGCATAGACCCTCATCGTCATTGACGCTGGAAATCGCTCCAATACTCCTCCTCAGATGTCACCCCGACTGTAGAGCTTCCACACCACCCTTATTTCCACCTTCGAAGGCGACGGCAGGATACCGATTCCCCTCAGACAATTCTACATTTCCCGTATCTCCCTCCCGCGCTTTTCACCCGACGTTGCATCAAGTAGCTAAATCTTTGCAACCGCTTCCCACGATCGTCAATCTATGCCCGCTGTTACGCCTATCGGTGCCCGCTTGATAACGTAATTTTTTCTTATGCACCACCATCTCAACCCGTCTGCTATCGTGTTGCAAATATTGGGCAAGATTCCATTCGCATGTGCGTAGTATACGATCATCCAACAAGCACCTACAGTTGCTTAACAAATCACGCAGTGCATGTTTTCTATGCCTCCGAGTCAACTTGATTGCATCACCCGATTGGCTATCCTTGATAATCGTGGTGCTTCTTCTCCCGCCCGGATAAATTTGTGACTCTCACATCACCAAACCCCATCCACGTAGTACATACGCCTCATCGTCCCCCTTTTCCACTATCGACTCGGTTATATGACTTCCTCTACGCGATCTACAAATTTCCACTCGTGACAGTTGATAATCGGTTCGTTTCGCACTCACAAATGGTTATGTGTCTGTACTTTCTCGTAGATACCCCCCCGACCAAGTCTCGGAAATGCTTATCTCCTTCTCAGGGTTGGCCTTCCTTTCTTGAAACAGGGACACTCCCATGTGCGAATCCGCGGTTCCAGCCCTCTCGGAGGCAAAAGAAAAAAAGCACCGCACATGTGAGAACGAATCAGGTGTTTTTTCAAACACAGACCCCCATCTGGATTCTGCGCATACACTCTATCGTTCTCGCCCACTGAGTCACTGTGGCCAGACTTGCTGGCGCATCGCCGTCCTCTCGCCCTCCCCCCGACGTATATTACACCCTCCATTCAATTCAATTCAAACGTGCCCCAGCGTATCAAATCGGTCCGCACAAACACCAACTTCAAAATCGGACGGACCCGACAGATTACCAGCACTCCCTTTTTATCGCCGACGCTGCGTTGATACCTGACGACGGACGCACGATTCCCGACAAAAGTGGATACCCAACCGCACAATCGAGCACCAGTAGTGCGGCGCCGTGTCACTCGGATACCCCCGGGTCATATTCATGACCGTTTTCCTCTTTGCTCGTCGGCGGTTCACACTTGGGGCATATATATGATACACGATTATCGTCTATCATCTACATATCTGGCGCATATATGCACTGACTTATCGCCATTCGCCCTCACGCTCTCAGGGCTCCTTGACGCATAACATACTATTGGTGCACTTCGAATTTCAAAATCGACAACTTTTGGTACGCGAGATAATGGGTTAGCTTCGTCGATGGATGATCCGTGAGTCCTTGCGTAACCAGGTTTTTTCCCGGGGGTTGCAGAGGATGGTTAGATGAGTACCAGGTACTAGCATATGGAGGATGGCTCGATACAGACGCCTTGTGCAGAATGGAATTCCGATCTACTCATATGGGGGCAGTCCGGTTACTCCTTCATAATGTCACTTCTTTTTCGGGCGTGTGGGATCAGAGCGGGGTCTAACGTCGCTGATAGATGGGACATTGGATATGATCTACTCTGATAAGCAAGCACTGCAACATACACGCTTGCCACGCTGGCTCGTATCCGCGTGTAGCACATTGTGCTCAAAAGAACCCCGACTGTGTTGTTCACAAGCGTACATGTCGGGGATCTATCCTGCGCGTGCTCCTACGCACGCTTTCTCCGTTCCCTTGTTTCTCGAGTCAGCAATGCTGCGTCGCATCCCTCGAAACAACCCGTAGTGCTCCGTTTGCGTGCATCCCTGTCTTGCAAGGTTCACCGATCGACCTTTCAAGGGCACTGGATACGTATTACGCGCCACCCTTGGCACGCTACTACCTAGGCTATTGTACGCAACTTGTCTCAACGCGGACGAGCTGATCCATGATCACCTTTTGATCTGATGGAATCGACGCGCGTTCTGATTACAAGTCATAACACAAAGGCTGGGCGTTCACGGTCGCAGCGCAAAGCAAACCGAGTACTCATCTTGTCGCCTGTCATTTGAATGGCGTTGAGGAATCTCCATGTTTGGTGCGTATGGCGCTTTTACTAGACCATCTGACCCATGGTGTTGCATCTCAGCGGACCGCGTTGCAGAATACATTTGGAAACAGGCACTAGGTGGCGCCGAATGCGGAGGGCGCTGTAACGCACGAAAGAGACAGGCGTGCAGCAGTTGACACTTTGGACCGTATGTTAGCGTCGCTGCCATGTCTAATTGAGTTAATTAGGGTGTCCATCGACGTTGGGCTCAACCCCGCCTGTCAAGGCTGTGACGATTCATGAACAAGATGAGCGAAACTGTTGCGTGCTCATCACTCTGAGCGTTGCCGCTGGGGGATATCCATGTTCCGTTTGTTTGGCATGGATCGCATCTGAGCATAGGTTAAGTTTGGCATCTGAGCTGAGCACGCTCCCCAAGGCACGTCCAGAAAGAGAGATAAGATGACCAAGAGTGAACGTTTGGGTTTAGAATTGGAGGGCGCTGTGACGGATAAACAAGACGGACATGAACCATGTGACAGAAGGTCTGCTTTGTGTGCGGAATAATCAGCGATGTCCATTAACGCGGTGTTCTCCATCACACAGAAAATAGAACAGACCTTTATCTCCTCCCGCCACCCCCTTTGTGACGTCTTCCCCCGATTAGAGGTTCCGAGCGGCAGACGTCGCGCCATGCCCTGGTTGATTACTTGCCAAAAATAATCAAGATAAACGTTGTCCGTCGAACTAAAATATACGCTATGCTCTTTATGGCTTGAAACACATGGCGACGGGCGTATTGGGTATGGTACGAGGTACCCAGATTCTGACTTTTTCCCCATGGTGTGAAACCATGTTGACAGTGGTCTGGACCTGAGTCACCTGACGCTGACTTCCGCCACTCGGCGTTTGCCGGAAGAAGTTGGAGTTTGCGCCGCTGTTGTACTGGCACGTATATTTGTACTGTCATGGCAGCATCTGGTCCAGATGAGAGTGCTACCTCTCTCGGACGATCCCGACGATTTGTATTGCTCAGATCTGAACGCGTCCGCCGTCCGACGAGCCTCGAGGACAGCCAACTTGTGATGTTCAATCAATGTACATTACCCCACTGGCACGCCTCAGCGCCACCGCCGCTGGCGCAGCGCAACGCTAGGAACACAAGGTACTACGCACTACACAGCACCCCCGGCCAGTTGGGACGATTCCTCATCCATAAGGTCATTTCGAGCACCCACTACGCCAGCGTGAACGCCAGGCGTGGGAGGTGTTTGTAATCATCCCTCGACTCTATGTTCAGACAGCACGATAGCTTTGGACGATTCTTCATCGCCACATTACGAATATACTCTCTACCTGGGCGCAACTTGACATCAATTCTACTGACATGATCGATCGTGGTCAAACTTTGCTGACTTTGCGCGCGCGATCGGACCCATCATTCAACCAGGATGACACACATGACAGAACCTTCCGACGCCCACATGGTTGGCGGGTGAATATTCGTACAAGTCACTTGGTTCTTTCAACGCGTGTCATGCACCTGTGACCCACGTTTCGAAATCAAATCTACCATGGGTGGGTTGATTCTTGGCGCTTATTGTCATATATTTGATGATTTTGACGATCGTGCACGCTTATGGCGTCGTACATTTGATGACACGAGGTTTTGCGTTTGCGTGCCTTGGAAATGTGATCTCGCCATGCCAACGTGGGTATGAGATCCATCAAAGTACTGCGGAGGTGTGAATGCAGTCGCATGGGTCGTGGAACAGCACAATTTTATCGTGCGTAGGTCTGTCACTCGGAGCCTTTCTAATGTTAATGAATAGTGATCGGTTGGAATGGGAATGAATATGGCGGGAAATATCAAGCTTTCAAGTCCCGGATCACACGTCAACCGTGTCCAATGTCGTCTATCATCAAGTTAGTCCCTTTGCCTGTTCTTCCGAACCAAGTCAAGCGCCACAAGGGCTAACCCGGAGTCACAGCACCCTGGCTGTGTGGCAGATGCCAAAGAGGGCATCCGTACGCGTCAAAAAGACAAGAATATGATAGGATGGCGAGCGACGATACATACGCGAACCTAACCCTTGATGCGTGTGCGTCAACATGTGACCACAATTTCCGAGGACGTGTCATCCTCATTCCCATCAGAATCCTTATCTGCATCGTCAGCCGTAATGCGATCAGATTCTTGTAACATGCTATGTACTTGCTATACGGATTTGACTATTTGTCCTCGACGCGAAAACATAATACGTTCAGGCATCCTTGACATGACATGTCTCGGATCCACCATCCGGTCTTGTCGCTGGTCAAGGTGGTCAATGTTGAAACATGGTGACCCGACCCTGTGGCGCAGTCTCAGGCTGAGCGTGCCTGCAATGCCGAGGGTTACCAGTCTCAAGTCCGGCATCCAGGACATATCGCTTCCGGATGTACGACCTGGCAGATATGATAACATCGCGTGCAACATGTGGCGTGCATATAGACCCGCTGGATGCTGGGTAGGGACCTGAGGCGTACTTGGGCTGCGTCTGCTCGTTAGCAGGGGATCAGACTTGCATGCCGAGTTCATAGTTGCCGACGACATCGCTGCTTACTTCAAGTCGGAAGAAAGGTATCCAAGCGCCACAGTCCGCGGTCCCTGGATAAAACACCGAGATATGTGTGCAACGCTAACGTGATACGGTGTTCTCAGTGAGAAGAAAAGAAAAAAGGCAAGTCAAAAGAAGACTGCTAGAAAAAGAAAAAATGTACGCGAAGGTACGACGCACCACAACGTCATATGTTGACGAGAACCTCCAGATCTACTGCCACACAAACCATGTCAGAGTGCCTTGGTCGGTTACGTCAATTTAAAGATCCTTGTGCGATGGCTTGGCGCTTGTGTGAACGAATGCGGCTCTAGAGGGGGCAGAAAGTATAGATAAGTGAAGCGAGCGTATCATGGACGGTGCCAGGACAGCGCACGCGCACGTTTCACGTAGTGAATTTAGTCAGATATCTGATAGGTTGATAAGGAGCTGGAACGTGCATCATCGGCACTCATACCCTATATCCCATCTCGCATGTGTGCCAAGCGACGATAAGTAGTACGTGGGTGCGAATGAAGTGGAATGACAGTTCGGTGCCGTAGCAATGATCAGAACTCTACCTTGTCCCTGTATGCAATATCAGTCTGCAAAAGTGGAGTTAAGCTCTGTAGCGATGACAAAATGTGGGGGGTTTTGCCGTGCTCATAGCAACGACAACCCGGGCCCCAGCCTAAAGCTTGGATAACGCCGCACGCGACACCGTCGATACCGACCCAGTCTGCAGCTCCAGCGCCATTTGGGCCCGAAATTCCAGGAAGGGTAAAAGTGCTAGCCTGAGTATCAAAGGGTCCCCTGTTAAAATAAGAAAATATGAGATCAAGAAAGACACGGTACAGGGGGTGTGACACACATTGCAGTTGTTCTCGTGACGACGACCCGCCAGAACTACGAAGCGAGCGAGAAGCTGGAGATGAACATGAAATTGAATCGCATTGCGAACGTGAACTTCAACAAGATCTACAGGTGATACCGGGGTTGAACCGCCTCCTCATGCTTTGATGCGTTCCACAGGCCGCCCTACATGCTACAGCCGAGCATGACAATGAACCGGAAACACTGCAAGAACATCGGTTAATCGCGAATCAAGGAGGGGAGGTCAAACAAGTTGCCTTTGACTCGGAGCTTGTTGAACTAGAAGCAATAAGGGTGAGTCCGAGTCGTCAGAGCTGGGCTGATATTAGTTTCTGGTCTTTACTATGAGCCAGTTTGGGGCACTGACCCCCCGGCCCCGCATAGCCCAAGAAACACAAAGCTCACCGTCTCGCATTCAATCAGGGTTGACGAGACAGCGACTGACACTGTGACATTGAAATAAATGAACCCTAGCAGTAATCATTCGAAAAATAAGATCGTGGCAAACGTACCTCGCCGTGCAGACGATACTCTGACTGGAAAACTGCGCAGCCAACGGATTTGATCCCAACAAAGGTAGTACAGTTACGCCACAGCAATTCGGTGTCGCCGGCTTGGGTAAAAAGACAACACTGGAGCTCAGGCTGTCCACCCGAAACCACAGCTTCGAGTACTTCGTCATTCAGTATTGCCAGGTAATCGATCGTTGATTAATGTCGAAGAAAGTGAAATTAGAACATCCAGTGACGCTGGCAAGTTCAACAGACGCATTGATGGTCTCAGGCTCCAGCCCTGGTCGTGCCAACTGCACAAATGGAGCTCGATCATGCATCCAAACAGAGCCGCTGAGCGCGGCCCTAAAAGTTATCAATGTCACTTCTGGTCTACGATCATCCACATATATAGCCGATGCACCTGACCATTAATAGTTTATCGTTACTCGCGCTCAGCTGCGCTCTGGTTCCTTGACGGTGATAGCTACCCCTTGGCAAGCTTTGCTTCCGACAATCGACTTCTGGTACCTGAGATGTGATGCAGACAACAGATCGAATCAGCCGACATCAAGGGATTCCCAAGAAGACGACACTCTCACCCAAGGACATCTTTGTTGGAATTGTGGTTGTGGCACCAACAGATCTCACGGTGGCAGCAAATGCTGCAAGTCTTCATTTCCGTGATGCCACAAAATTGCAACGTTATTGCATGACGGTTTGAGAGATAATATTGGAGGATTAGCCATCCGAATGAATCCCCCCCGAAGCAACGGAGAATAAACCAGGTCAGTTGGAATGATGGAGTACATAGACGACGTACGGCGTGTTGATACTACAGATGGATAGCGAGGATAAGACACAGTAACGGGTGCCAGGGGAATACGATCGCAATAGCCAGGGGAAAAAAATACAAACGCGATGCAAATGTTTTGTGTAGCTTGTACCCATGTATATGTGGGCAAGACATGCACGTTGCGAGGTGTTACATGGAGTGAAGAGATGGGGAGTAACCTCTAAAGAGAGCTCATCCCGCCACCGCCAAAAGTATGGTGGTTCGGAGAGGGTCCTTGGGCAAAGCACCACTTCGAGACAAAGGCAGCATAGAGGAGATTACTGGCGTGTGAAGTCTTTGTCCTCAGTGGTGACGGAATGTCACGATGCCGTTCAGGCGACTCCGAGCCAGACACAAAATCGACATGTGAACAAGACAATCTTTCGACCAAAGGTTCGGTGGGCGCAGACCAATCCCAACCTTCAATATGGCCAGGTCTAGAGGATGTAATGGCAATATCGTCCTCAATTGAACCATATACGGAGCCTGTTGCGGGTAGTCCTATGATTACGCGGGGGGCCATTGTAGGCGAACCGCAGGGAGTCGAAAGCGTCGAGGAAGCTGGTGACGTATCTTCTTCAGCTGATAACTGCACTGCAGCCGAGGGTGGCAGCAATTTATTAGCCCAAGGGAGGAAGCTGGTGACGTATCTTCTTCAGCTGATAACTGCACTGCAGCCGAGGGTGGCAGCAATTTATTAGCCCAAGGTGGTGATGAAGTTTGAGGGGAACACATAGAGGTATATGAGACAGATGGGGAATAAATCGCTGGGGGGGTCAGATTGAATTTTCTAGTATGCCGGAGCGTCAAATGCCTCTCCTCCTTGTCGTTAAAAAAAGACGGGACCATGACATCTAACGCATGCTCGTTCAAGCGAGTCATTGAGGGTTGAAGTGGGGTGCGCGGTGAAGAAATCGGTGCTATCATTCACGCAGTAAGTATCACCTCTCGAATAGCAGAAACGGAGAAATAACAGTACCAGGGACAGCTTCCAGGTGGGGTGTACTTCGAAGGGATCTTGGAGCGGCAACGGCGGGTCGAAATCCGACACGGTAATTCCTACCACCATTGTTATCCCACCATTCACCACCCGGGCCATACTGCAAGGAACCAGGCTCAGGGTACGTCGCATCAATGCGATAGCGAGCAGCGAGCCATAGAGTGCGGGTGCTCCAGGAGTGAGTATCCCCCTCCAGATGGATTGTGAACGCAAATCGATCCCATCCTCTTCCCCTCTGATGGATAGTGTCACTCATGGTGGGAGGGGATTGCGGAGGAATAATTTGAGAGGGTGGACGAGAGAGAGATTCGACGTAATGAGTACCGACCTCGCTAACAGTTTGCCATTCGTCGAGGGTAAAACGGACGGCGACATGTTTTTCAAACGCTAAATTGCAGACGAGAATAGATCCTGTGAGTACAGGTTTCGTGGTTGTACTGATGGATGAGGACGAGGAGAGATTGAGTGATTCGAGGAGCAAATGCGCAGAAGTGGAAGGTTTGGAAGGGACGGGAAATGAGTTCGTCGGGTCAATGTCGTAATCTAAAACGGAGGATAGGAACGGGAAGCGTGCGGAGGGAGTGGCCTCGCCCTCTGTTGCTGTCTCGTCACCGTTGCCGTTGGCAAGATTACTGAGTGCAGTAGGGCGAGCTGAGCGGTCGTAGACATGGATGGTGGCAAGAGCGTCGTCCGTTTCTGGGAAATGGACGCATTTCGTAGTGGGTGGTTCTGAGCGAGTGCGATTATGCGTACGGCGAGCCGTGGAAGATTTAAGAGAAGATTTAAGTGGTTTTCCATTCGAGAGAATGGGAGCAGATATGCCTCTGGAGAGTTGAGGACGCTGGGGAGGAGTAGGACAGGGAGAAAGTTCGTTGAGGGAGGAAGCGCGGTTGTCATCATGGCGTGGAGAACTGTCACGTGTTCTCTTTGGGAGTTGAACCGTGACACTGGTGCCGTCGGGCTCATCAGAGAATGAGCGACGGAGCGGTGGACGGGCAGGCATCTACGACGTCAGATACGCTGGTGGGTGGCATGATCGAATGGCTCACTCTATGCTATGAGCAACAAGTGTTAACAGTAGAAACGTGCAAGTTGCGGCGGCGGCGGCGAAGTGTGACTTTGAAGCACGAACACCTTGATTTATAGAAAACAGCCATCATCTCACCAGCTGGAATCTAGGACTGATGCGAGCCAAATTCGATCAGGTGTGCAGACTCGTGTCATGGGCGGTGTCCCGACTTTATCCTAGATTCTTACTCAGACCCAGTCCAGACCGCTCTCGTCCGTCATTGCCCCTTCGTGACTGTCACCCCCAGTAAATCCCCCATCCGTCACGGCAAATCAGTCATCCCCAGACTTCTGCAACTTCTTTTTTTTTTGGCGTTCTTCATCTTTTCCCGCATCATGATACTTCCCCCACAGAGCCAAGTCACCGTTCACGGGCCCTGGTCCGCAAACTTGGCGCTACACTTGCGTCATGCGTATGCAGATTGGCCGACCCACTGCACAAGTGTGCTCGATCACGTATCCAAAAAGAGCCGGCGCATGCCCCTGAAAGTTATTAATGTCACTTCTGGTGTACGATCATCCACAGAGCCGATGCACCTAACCATCGATAGTTTATCGTTACTCGCGCTTGGGTTCCTTGGCGGCGATAGCTATCCCTTGGTAAGATCTGGTTCCGAAAATCAACTTCTGGTGCCTGAGGATACCACATGCGGGTAGCAAAGGGAATTCGGACGACGGAGACGAGATATCCGGTACGTTCGCGCAGCGATCAAACGTGTCTCAGTGTGGACAAGATGACCGTGAACAAGTTAATGCGATAGAATCAGCCGACGGAAGTTGTGTGCTCATGATGGTACCACCTTTTTTTTTGCGTTTGGACCTGAGCTGAGACTGGAGGATATGATCAGTATCGGTATCAGCGCTCACCTCTTGGTTAGGCCGTCAAAATAATAATTCGATGCCAAGGTCTCATCTCAGACTGCCATTGAACTGGGTTCAAAAGTGGAGTGCGCCGTAACAGCAATAGAAAGGACATGAATACTTGACTAGGCTACATTCAAGTTTTGATCGTCAATATGGACCGTTGATATAGAAAAGGATGCGCAGTCCATCCGAGTCCGTCAATCCCCCATCCAGCCGGCTCCGATCCGAGAGTCTGGCGGAGTAGACTTTTACCATCCAACCAGTGACCATACTTCTTACGGCTCGAAACACATGGCAATGGACGTATTGGGTATGGTACGAGGTACCCGCAGCCATGCTCGATCGACTGGCCCAGACTACCCTTGTCTGGAACTGACTCCGATATTTTACCATGCATCATTTACCGATGCATCATTTACCGATCGAGTCATCAAGTAGCACCCATCTAGACCGCCACTCTGATCGCCGCTTCAGGAGACCAAACTTGGACGCGAAGAGCACGCTTCTAGAACGGCTGGTTCGCGTCTATTACATATATATACCCCGCAGGAGAAACTCCATCACGGTCCGGAAGACATACGTCATGATGGCACAGTTCGGATGGCACGTCTCTTACCCCAACAATTGTCTCCTAGGATCACATCCGCGTGCCTACGGAACTCGAGTGCAGCTACTTGAAGTACGACGCACCCGACTCCGAATTCTGTGAAGTGCGGGCGAGCCTTGGGACTGTGAGGTCCGCAGTCTCGTTGGCAGTGTTTGCTCTGGGTACGTGATCCGCGATCGGATCTCGAACGCATGGCCGCTCTTCGATCCCAGAGCCTTTTTGACGATTCGAATTCCTTCTCCGGCGTTTCCGTGGGCGTATTTGAGGACAGACACAGCGCCCCCCGTGGCGCATACTGCGTCCGTCCCGCTCAGCACCCACCAGGAATGGCGTGACACGAGAATACACTTTTATAGGTATGGGGGTTCAAACCAAGCATGACAGTACACTGCATATTCTTGGTTTTGCACCTGACGTGATCGATCAAAGGTGATTTGCGTGATTGGCCGAGTCGTGTTCAGTAACAGAGCCCTGCGATGCCAGCGCATGTCGGATCCGACCATTCCCTTGTTACCCCGCATTTTCAGTAACAGAACGACGCTTGATCTATGTTGTTTATAAGCGCACTTCCTTGATCCGCTCGTGAACAGAGTATGGCGTCACGAGGTTAACCTAGAGACGTGAAACAAATATGAATATGTTGGCTGCCACATGGTAATCACATCTCGGTTGTCGTCCGTTCCAGAACGGATCGTACCTGCATATTGCACTACATAACGCATATATGCCACTGTGCACGTCATGTGAGACGTACCAGATCCAAAATGTTGATCACAGCTGTGTGGTGTAAGACCAGGTACAGTTGCTGCACTTGCACTTGCCACCAGTGGATTTGAGTATTTGACTTGGAACGAATACATACCATAATACGTCTGCGGTCCAGGAGTCATAGCATCTCTGGCCTGCAGAGCGTCAAGAGAAATCCTATGTTCCAAACCTGTAGCGTCGTCAGAGCGTGCCTTGCCGTTTCCAGTCAACCTTTCACGTCCGGCACAATACCACAGCCACAGCACCGCCGCTTCGGAGTAACAGATCCGAAGGCAACACGCGGGGGTCGGCTACTAGAGCATCATCGTCTCGAGAGTCTCTTGGTGTCGGCTGACTTGATCTGTTCTCTGCATTAATCGACATGGAATCATGATTGTGGCATCAACAGATATCGATAATAGGGGAATGCAATCACAATAGCCGAGAAAAAATAAGAGACTACGTGTTTCATGTAGCTTATATATGTGCGCAAAACATCCACGTTGCGAGGTGTTACATGGGGTAGATTGCTGCAGAGATGGGGAATAACCTCTAAAGAGAGCTCATCCCGTCATAAATATTGTGGTTCGGAGAGGGTCCTTGGGCAAAGCACCACTTCGAGACAAAGGCAGCGTAGAGGAAATTACTATCGTGTGAAGGCTTTGTCCTCGGCGGCGGTGGAATGTCACGATGACATTCAGGCAATCCCGAGCCAGACACAAGATCGAGATGTGGACAAGACAATCCCTCGAGCGTAGGCTCGGTGGGCGCAGACCAATCCCAACCTTCAATATGGCCAGGTCTGAAGGATGAAACGGTGTTATCGTCCTCTCTCGAACCATATGTGGAGCCTCCTATAATTACGCAGGGGGGTATAGTAGGCGAACCGCAAGGAGTCGAAAGCGTCGAGGAAGCTGGTGACGTAGAGTCTTCGTCAACTGATGACCGCAATGCAGCCGAGGGTGGCAACAATTTATTAGCCCAAGGTGGAGATGAAGTTTGAGGGGAACACACAGAGGTATATGAGACAGAGGGGGAATATATTGCTGGGGGGGCATAATTGCACAGATTGGATTTTCTGGTATGCCGGAGCGTCGAATGCCTCTCCTCCTTGTCATTGAGTTTAGACGGGACCGTGGCGTCTAACGCATGCTCATTCAAGCGAGTCATTGAGGGTTGAAGTGGGGTGCGTGGTGAAGAAATCGGTGCTATTATTCACGAAGTAAGTATCACCTCTCGGATAGCAGAAACAGAGAGATGACAGTACCAGGGACAGTTATACTTCTATGGGACCCTGGAGCGGCGATGGCGGGTCTGAATACAACGCGGTAATTCCTACCACCATTGTTGTCCCACCATTCACCACCAGAGCCATACTGCAAGGAACCAGGCTCAGGGTATGTCGAATCAATGCGATAGCGAGCAGCGAGCCATAGAATGCGGTTGCTCCAGGAGTGAGCGTTGCCCTCTAGATGGATTGTAAACGCAAATCGATCCCACCCTCTTCCCTGGACAATGTCACTCGTGACGGGAAGGGGTGATGGTGGAAGAATTTGAGAGGATGGACGAGAGAGAGATTCGACGTAATGAGCACCGACCTCGCTAACAGTTTGCCATTCGTCGAGGGTAAAACGGACGGCAACATGTTTTTCAAACGCTAAATTGCAGACGAGGATAGATCCCGTGAGTACAGGTTTCGTGGTTGTGCTGGTGGATGAAGACGAGCATAGATTGAGTGATTCAAGGAGCAAGTGCGCAGAATGGGAAAGTTTGGTAGGAATGGGAGATGATTTTGTTGGGTCAATTTCGTAACCTAATACAGAGGATCGGGAAGGAAACGGGAGGCGTGAGGAGGGAGTGGCCTCGCCCTCTGTTGCTGTCTCGTCACCATTGCCGTTGGCAAGATTACTGAGTGCAGCAGGGCGAGCTGAGCGGTCATAGACACGGATGGTGGCAAGGGCGTCGTCCTTTTCTGGGAAATGGACGCGCTTTGTAGTTGGCGGTTCTGAGCAAGAGCGATGGTGTGTACGGCGAGCCTGAGGGGGTAATGTCGAAGATTTAAGAGAAGATCTGAGTGGCTTTCCATTTGAGAGAAAGAGAATGGGAACAGATGCGCCTCTGGAGAACTGAAGGCGCTGAGGAAAAGTGGGACAGGGAGAAAGCTCGTTGAGGGAGCAAGCATCGGGGAGTTTGCATGGAGAACTGTCACGTATTCTCTTTGGGAGAACGCCGAGAGAGTGAAGTGTGTCGTTGGTCTCGTCAGAGAATGCGCGACGGAGTAGTGGACGGACAGGCATCTGTGAACGATAGCATCAGCTGCGCTGATAGATGGCATGATCGAATGGCTCACTCTACGCAGTACGTTGCAACGTTGAGTACTAACAATTGGGAGGGGCGGTGGAGTGCGACTTTGAAGCACGAATTGTGCTGGCACCTTGATTTATACGTCCTTTCCGATGCACATTAGTAAAGTCGGACTGATGTCCGAGATCTCGATCATCCCATATCCGATCCTGTACCCTGCACAGCTTGTAAAAATCCCGGCTCAGTCCAGGCCTTTCTATACTCTCGTCCCCTCATCGCCCTTCCCTGTCACCGTCAAATCCCCCCCAGACTTCAGAACAGTTGTGTGTTCATGGTGGTATTAGTGCCCACCTCTTGGTTATGCCATCAAAATATTCCAATGCCAAGCTCTCTACTGAGGCAGGGATTCAGAAGTGGAGAGCGTCGTGACAGCAATAGAGCGGACATGAATACTTGACCAGGCTGTATCTTATCGTTGGCTTGTTGTCGATGTGGACCTTTGATATAGAGGTCGTTCCCAAATGCGCGGTCCTGACCGTCACCGACACCCTCCGATCCGAGAATCGGGCGGAGTAAACTTTTACCACCCAGTGCCCACCACACTTCTTATGGCTCGAAGCACACAGCAGGGAGCTATTGAGTATGGTACGAGGTACCCGCAGCCCCCATGTTCGAAAGTCAACTGGAGTCACTGGACCCCAGACCCCAGACCTCTGGGTCTGGAATTGACTCCGAATGTTTCCACGTTCACGGATCGAGCGATTCGCTTGCACCGTCTAGACCACCATTTTAATCGCCGCTCCTGAAGCTCCCGGAGACCAAACTTGGACGCGAAGGTTTGACAGCGGTGAAGCCCCCCTCTAGAACGGCCGATTTGCACTGCGCAGTCAGCGGAAAAACTCTACCACGGTCCGGAAGACATATATACGCCACGATAGCATGAGGACTGTGCCTACGGAACTCGAGCACAGCTACTTGAAGTGCGCCCTTGACACATTGGCACTATCGACTTCGAATTCTATGAGACGCGCGAGCCTTGGACTGCGAGATTCGTTGGCGGCATTTGACCTGGGTATCATCCAAATTCCTTCTCCGTTTCCGTGGGCAGCCCCGCCCATATGCATGACGCACACAGCGTCCATCCTTTTCAGCACACCAGGAATCGCGTGATACGAGATTATACTTTTATAGGAGGATCAAACATTACAGTTGAAACGTTGACGTGCGATCAGAGGACTTGCCTGATCGGCCGAGTCACCGCAGTGGTTGCCTGACTCAGTCGTTACCCCGCACTTTCAGCACCAGAGCGACCTTGACGAACTCGTTTAGTCAGTCTTCCTTGTTATGTTCTTGTGAACCGGAGTACAGCGTCACAAGGCCAACCTGGAGACGTGGAACAAATATCAATATCCGACCCGAAAAGGGTCCAGCCACGCGTCGAAGTGAAAAGAAAACGCTCACTTGACAGCCATCTAAACCTTGACCTGTTTACGAGCATGCATAGGTGAATCTAGTGTCCATTGCTCATCGTTCGATGTCACCGTTCGCCGTTTGAATTCTTGCATTCCATTGACCTATCAACTATTACACCATACTTGCGATCGACACTTTGGATCTGGCTCGTCCCACATGACGTGCAGTGGCTATACGATACGTAGTACGATATGCAGGTACGATGCGTTCTGGAACGGACGACAGCCGAGATTTGATTTGAGACGTCTGCGATCCGGGTGTCATGGCTTTTGGAGAGGTCCTGCTCGGCGATCCAAATCCAAACCTGTAGCATCGTCAGAGCGTGCCTTGCCGTTGCCAATCAAGCTTTCACCTCCGGCATTCATGGACATGTTACTTCCTATACGTGCGACGATAGACATGATAACGGAGGACGGTACATACAAAGGATGCCGCATAGGCACGCGACAAGTATGCTGGCAAAAATCGTCAAGAGTCGCCTTGGCCTTGTTCGTTGTAAAATGAGTCAAAGGGTTCAAGTGGCAGTGGGCACGCCTTGCAGCAGACGCACGAATACATTAATGTCGATGTTGGCGATGCTGCTTGCTCGGAAATATCCCAAGCGGGGCAATCCTAAGGTCCATGAATAAAATCGGAGATACGCAACTTACACTTACCATGTCGCAACACGACCGTCTGACGTGACGCTCAATTGTGACTGTAGTGACAGACGTACTAGTACGCGAGAAAGACTGGGAGAAAGTATACGGTGCGACCCGCGTGGCAATGTTATTCCAGACGAGGGCCTCCAAGTCTGTCACTGGGCAGCATACTACTGCCAACGAGCAATCTGGACGTAACCGACGAGGGCACTCTAACAGCGGGTGTCTTAGAAAGTGAGATATGGATATGTAAACGACCTGCGTGACTAGTGTTGGACGTCAACAACGGGCGGATGCATTAGCAGGCCAGGGAATCAAAATAAACGAGGAAGCAATTCGACTAGAATGACCATGTGTATCGGTCAAATTCGCCTGGCGTTTCTTGGTGCAGGTACTTACTGTGGCTGGGCTGCGACGTTATCGCTTGACAAATCCGTAGGCCATCTGAGAGCTGTGATCGGAACATGGCTAACACAAACGAGAATGAAGAGTCGTTCACGTGCTCCTGCGAGCTGAAGGAGGTTGCATCCCAGGTGGCACCGTAGGAGAGAACCAGCGCCGGTGCAGTGACCACTAGAGGTCCGGAACGGATATGACAGCATTTTTTGTCCTGCGAACGATTTCTGTGCCGCTGCTGATAACAAAGAAGAATAAGGTGACCCTGACCTCTCCGACTTGATACCAATAAACAATAGATTTTCTGATAGATATATCTATGAACGTGAGGTTGGTTTTTTTCCTGTAAACGCTCCGGTGGGTGACATCAGTATTACAGTCGGGCCCGCATGGGAGAACGATCACAGCATATGATAGCTGCTGATCGAGTCGCTTCCACCGCATCCAATGTTTTTGCTTTGTAACGGAGGCGAAAACGAGTTGCATAGCGAAATATTACGCATCTGCAAATATACAATCTCCGTCGACTACCCCTGCTTTGAACGTCCAGGGAGAATCGCAGTGGACGATCCCTAGGTGTCACGCGCATAGCCTTGTCCCATGGGACGCAATTATGGGGTAAGAGGGGATGTACTAGCCCCTGTTGCGCGATCTCCACACTTTCATGGACGATGTACCGGAATAGAATCTAATTTTGGAATAATGCGCCGATGTGGTACCGGGACACCTGGAGAACCTAGTCAAGAGACCAATCTAAACCAGGCAGAGTCTCGGTGAAAACAAAAATAGTTCATCTACTCTCAGCTCAAGAGGGTGTTCCGCAACGTTTTCCATTAAAGGGGGCAATTATATGACATAGTTGTCCAAAATTGCGTCTACTACTCTTGGACATGAGCATCCTTTTCACACCAAAAAGTGAGCAGTACAAGTACTCACGCAACGTGTGCATCCACCCTAGCAGATGGCGTTCATGAAGAATATAGCTCTTCTTTTGTTTCGACGCCTAGACATGTCCAAAAGTCAGCGACAAATTGTTTGAAAAATTTGTCAATAACGTACCCAACTCCTCGCGAAGGGGCTTGAGCTCGTCCAAGTACGCCTGGTACTGCTGTTTGTTCTCCACCTTCTCCTTGATACCCTCAAATATACGAACGGCAGTCGCGTAGTCGTTCACACGGCGCGCCGCGCGGACAGCAGACTCGATAACGCTAGGAGATGGAACGAGGTCATGGGCGAAACAGTTGTTCAAGCCCCGTTGTACCTCGAAGAGGTCTTCTGCGCCTTGGAAGAAGGCAACGTAGCGGTCCGAAAAGGCCTCAAAGGATTCTTGACTGTGTGCATCTGACGAGGAGAAGCGTACTCTGGTAGGGAGAGTGGGGGCAACCCGACGGAGGGCTACGGTAGGACGTGCACGGAGGACGGAGGACACGATACGCATGTTGGTGAGGAGCAAAGAATAAGCAGAACTCTTTGGCAGAGACGTTGAAAACGTGGGAATCTCGTAACAATTCCGGCTCGCTCCGTTGTGGCTGTGCTAATAAGCTGGAGTCGTTGGCGAGGTCATCGTAAACGGGCATTACACGACAGCATACGAAACAGAAGGACAGATCTTCGTGTCATACACCATCTACTGTCTCCTGTTTAGTTGGCGCCATCATCCGACCTTCTCGTCCTGATCGTCTTACCCACAGCCTTGGCTTGTAAGGACATATACAGCGACGGTAGAAGTGCATGGCGGGTCGTCGCCGTGAACACCACTTAACCCAGACCGTATCATGTTTAATCTCATCCTTTTTGGTTTTGTCAGGGAACCCTGATTCCGTCATTGGTACTTTCTCCGGCCCCACTGGCAATATTGCAGGTCAAAGGGTTAACTCTACAGAGTACCGTGGTCGCGCTTAACCGAGGCACCGACGTCATGTTTCACGCTGGGTCCTCTTTATTGTCACCCCTAGTGAGCTCAGTTAGTATGGTGAATGCGACCACCATCTGTTTCAACAGATCTTTGTCGTGCTTGTGTATAGCTTGGTAACGGGCCTTGACGGCGTGGACTGGTTCGACCCGCTCATCGACATCTCTTCTGGAGTCGGCGGGATGGCTGGCATCAGTAAATTGGTTTTGTTCCCAACCGCTCCAGACCAGGACCCTGGGCCATTTCTGCGAGCACTGGCAGAGCGGAATACTACCTTGTTATGTACAGTACATTGCAGAGCCTGGAGAAGTCCACTCAGTCGATCCTATTACGAAACATGACCTTGGCATGGGGATTGGCTGAGATGAACGTGCCAATATGCCAGCTCGGTGGGTATGTCTCATTGTCCTGCAATTTCACGTCATACGTCACAACGACGTGAGCCAGCATCATTTTCAGCTCGCTTGCAGCGAAGAAGCGTCCAGGGCTAACAACTTGATCAGAGTCAAGTAGAAGATGGAAATCGCAGGCCACACCATGCTTGTCTACCGTGTCCAAAAGGTAAAAACTCGGTCGAAGTCGAGGTACATTGATGCTTTGAATGACTGCCATCTTCGTCATGCATCCCAACAAACCGGAATGGCTCGAATACATCGGGGTTTTCGTAGAAATCTTTGTTGTGGTGGATTGATACGGTCGCCGCAGCAACCAATGTTCCTTTCGGTATAAAAGTTCCATCTGAGAAGGTGAAATCTTTCATAGCCTTGCGTGTGAGGGACGCTGATGGATCGAATGATCAGGATAATTCTCGCATGGAAATAAATGCGAGGACGGTTACCGAAGAGCATTCCCTCGAAGCGTAAGCACTCCTTGAGGAAGCTATCGACTTTTCGCATTTTCCCTACTGCAACTTTTGACCATCCCTCTCTCTGCACGATTCCCTCGACCTCCTCACGAAGCGGTGTAATGTACTGAGGATTTGCTGCAAGGTAAAAGAGCGCCTGTGTGAAAGCCTACAAAGTTGTTTACATCAGAATGGAATAAAGTTACCGCGGGCTCGTACGTACCCCGGAGGTTGACTAGATCACAACTTGAAGAGTGAGCGCCCATTACAACGGGTTCATACCTGTACTCACATGAATGGCTGCGAAGTTGGTAACCAGCATACGACGCGTCAAGCGGTCCACGGTGAGCTCTGCACCCTCTGCTTCGTCCATCAGCCACGACAGACAGTCGTTCTGTCACAAATCGCAGTGAGCACTTTCTCATTAGGAATGAAAGCCACAAACAGGTTTATCATCCCATTCCGTCCCATACTCGTCCAGGTATTTCTGTCGCTCCTCAATTATCGGACCCAGAAGCTTCGCGCCGTGCCTAATGCACTGAGGGACTCTTGTAAAAAGCCGAGCAGCCAGGCTGTGAGGGTGTCAATGCTATATCTGGGACAACGAAGGGGATTGACTTACGGCCGCATGAATTTGGGGAACAGACCAATTATAACACCTCCCGCTATCATGTCAACCGTACACCGGATGTTAAGATCTATCCAATCAGGGTCGCGACCTAGTGTGATCAACTAAGATACGAATGGCGAAAGGCAATGAACGGAGTACATACATAGTGGGAGGCCAACGAATACTCTATTGCTTGTTCGGCAGACGATCTTTTGCATGATGCTTAAGGCCGGTACACTCTTCCACTCTGAATGTTTGCAGGTGAGTTTCTGAGAAACACTTGTCAATTCAGATTCCTCACCATTTCCGCTGAAGTCCAGAAGGTCTGTAAAGGATGTGACAATCTCATCTCTGATATGGGGATATAGGCCTTCAAGGTTTCGAGTGAGATGGAGGCGAATGACTGGAATGTGGTAGGAGTTATGATGAACTTCGTGTCCCATCGAGTACTCGACCTGAATTTGCTGCAGACCCCATCGGAAGATGAACCCACAAAGAGAGAATGCCTGCTCACATCATTAATGGCTTCCACGAATGATAATTCCTCGGATGCTTTTGCCAGCTCCTCTACGTGTTCACGACTGCTTAGCATAACTGTCCAGCGATTGAGCTCCGCGACCTTGAATGGTGCAGACTTGTACTATGGGATACAATGTTAGTCGCTACAACACGATTGACAATGAACGTGCCGAACTTGCTTTTTCGTATCCTTCTTGTATGACACTTTGAGCGTTCATCAGATGCTTGAAACCACCCGACCAGGAGCCAAGCCAACCGCTTGAGCCTACAGCTGGGATCGCATCAAGCTGGCCAAGACCACAAAGGATCAATCAGGACATGAAGAACTTTCATCATGGGGCACTCACATTGGGACGTTGCGACAGTTTTGCAACTATAGTGATCGCAGCAACCAAGCCTACAACACCATAGGTGACACCTGAAATACTTGCTGGTAGGTATTGCAAGTGGAGACTCATTGTCAGGGTCCCGAAGAGGGACTGTGTAACCAAGTATGTAGCACACAGAGGAAAAGCAACACTTATAGGCGTGAGGTTCTTAATAAACACTAATGGAGTAAGACACTTGCCGGCATCATCTGATCGTCGATTCCTGGCTCTTCTATCCCACAGCCAGTGGTTTTCAACAAAGTCGCAAGTTACAACAAGGAAACATGCTGGATTGTCGCAGTCCGTGATTTCCAAAAGGTCATTCGAGGCAGCAAAGAATCGACTGTCGTCACACCCCTACTGTCTGTCCTCGCCCAGGCGAGCAATTTGAAAGGGCTCCGAGCCGCGTTTTCGTAGAGGCAAACTAGGCTACTTCTCTGGGCGTGCGAGGCTAGATGCGGCATCCGAGAACAAGTGTCTTCGTCCCCCTACTCATCATACTGCGGGCTTCACAGAGCCTCTTCTGCGACAACGGGAAGATTCCGAGCCTCCGGCGGTTCTTCAAGAAGATCCACGTTGGTCTGACATCAATCAAGGGACCTTTGCGGCCAAGGACCGACAGAAACAGACGAATCTCACATCTTGACCCACTCTCCATCGCACTTGAGAACCCACAGACATTGACCATAGTAGCATTCATGCTTCTAGTTCCGGGCAGGCCCATGACCCGACGGGGAGTTGTTGAGAGTAAAGCTAGGAATTTGGACGGATGTAGGAGGATCTATTGCACTGATTACTGAGTGATGCTCGCGCGGACAGCGTACAATGGTTACATCCGTACCACTACTGTATTCATAACTTGGGAAGGGCCGACTGAATGTCGGCGTTAACCTTGCTTGCGAACATTGCGTGATGACAAGTCTGAATGTAATTCAGCAGATGACTAGCGTACACGTGCACTATGTTCTACATCACTCTCTGCACTTCTTGCCACCAATTTTTTGTTGACTCATTAAGCGCGCGCAACCTGTCATCAGCAAAATAAATAAAATCTTGCTAGGGCTTGCAAGATTCCCACGACCGTCGGCCCCGTCTTACAAGGCCTTGCCAGTCCATGCGAGGTCCCCACGACCTCCACACCCCGTCGGCCCCGTCTTGTAAGGCCCGGCCAGTCCATGCAAGGTCAACTTGTATGAGATATCACGTTTCCGACTCTACTTACAAATATGCTAGAGGCTCCAAGTCATCCCAATCCGCATTTTCGCCATCCTCTGCACCAAGACTGTCTTCTCCGAGGTAATCCGGCTCCTCGTCCTCCTCTACAACCTGGTCTAATCCCGTATACCCGAATTCTTCCATTTCGTCCAGGAGCTCATCATCCGCTAGCGAAGCAGATATCCCCAAATCAATTGCCACATCATCCGTCGGGTTACTGTCGTCGCTGCCGCCATCACTTTTGTCACCTTCACGCTCCTCGGGGTCACTTCGTCCGCCATCGCTGTGCTCTTCTTCAACCTCTTCCATTGTGTTTCCGCTATCGTCTCCACTATCCATCTCCACGTCGCTGCTTGGTCTTGCATACCAGTCTCGCTCGCATTCCAGCTCAAACGGAATCTTATCCAACTCGTCACGATCATCGAGGAGGCACTTGGTTTCCTCCCATGTTGTCTTGTGCCCCACGGCACCACCACGGTACCGCATGAACATATCTCGATCAACGAAACTACGTAGTTTTATGAGCAATAATTTGGACCAAAATTTTCCTGTACTTACATATTGACGTAGTACCACTCCCAATCCTTGTCGTTTTCTGATGGCTGACGAGCAATTGAATGTGGCAAGAGTCCTGAAGTCTGTCTGTACGTGAATGCAGGGATGAGGTGAACACCTCGAATGATCAACTCGGGATCGAGGAAGCCAAATGCAGATGGATCACCGCTGTCATAGAACCCAACCCGCGGAGGACGTCTTGTGGCCCAAATAGATGTTGTATCCATGCTCCATGCCAGCCATCGTACCCAAAGGACATCCACCCGCCTAACCCTTGTCTGATAGCGAACATTCACATGGAAAATTCCGATAATTCGGGCATACCAGTATGGATGCGGGGATTCGCTTTCATCCTCGTGTGCCAGAACCATGATGTCGGCGTGTGTGCGTGGGTTGAGAGCGTCCTGAGCTCGGCGTAAATCGTATGTTGTATAATTGACCCGAAGGACCTTGTGACGGTAAATTCGGTTTTGAACGAAGCTAATCATGTTCCGTTGATGCGGTGTGAACTCCGTCTCATCTCCATCATACTCATCGCCCATCAAACATGATAGGAGGTGATTTTTTAGCTTGGGCAGGAAATCCTGTAGATATTATGAAAACCCCACAACTCCGGTCTGTTTTGTCCAAACCTTTACTGCAGGGTCGTCCCGATTCCTCCCGCACCATGCAGTGATGTCCCAGTAATATTGTTGAGAGGCAGATGATTGATGATGGGTATTGGGGGAGCAGCGCGGGAGCGGATCTTGATCAACGAAATGCAAAAAAGGCATGTCGTCCTCTTCACCCTTGGAACTGTCATGGCCACGGTGATGTTCGACGTCTTGTAACCTACGGAGTAAACGCTCCCGGTATTGTTGCCTTGTAATGCCATGGGTAAACTTGATCTTGTTTGTTCGTGCATAGAAGCGTTTTACACGGCGGTGTTCGAGCTCTCCCTAGTCAGTTTTTCCACACGGTGTGGCTCTCCTTGTGTCTCGATGTCCTCTTGAACACGTTCTCGGCGGCGCGTCTCTCGAGTGCATCAGCCATGTTTGCAACACCGGCTTTGCACCATTTATTGACATGAAGCAAGAGACCTCGTGGGCGGAGCAGGACATGACAATATGGACAGGGAATGCGATCCATGATGAGGAGCCAGTGTAGCCTGTGAGCAGCGTCTGATGTCTGATAAGAGCCTCAAAGGAGCGGGCGGTGAGTCATGTGATGTTTGGCCTTATTGACAGCGAGTGGCGTTATCTAGCCGAAAATCGTGACAGATCCCCCCACCTTTCCTCTCTTCCTCTCTCCATCATGTCATGTGAGGGTTCTGAGCCTGTGTCCACCAGCGAAACACAACTCGAAAACAAAAAGCAGAAGACTGATGACCTCCTCGATGTTCTTGTCAATGCAGATAGTGCTAAAAAATCAAAAAGGTAGTAGTAACAACGTAACATCCACTTAATCTGCACCATGTTAAATCTTCTAGGTCCACTAATGATGGAGGCGATGGGATGGAGATCTATCGGATTGCTGGAAAGAAGGCGGTCGCCCTCTTAGATCCATTTGCAGTGCCAGCGAATGCCATCAAGCAGGACAAGCGTGGGAACGTTGATGAAAAACTGTACGCAACTGACATTTTCGCAACAACACATATCAGCACCCCAGAGGCATACGAGCGACACCTCACATTCTATAACGGGATTCTTAAACTTGTTCCAAGCTTACGTGGTGAGCTCGACACCATCACACCTCTGCGACTCCAGAAAATCATACAAGCGGTATGTAACGTCCATATATGCGCTGCCTAACTCGCCCGCGCCCAAAGCTATGCGACTCAGCGCGGGACGTCATGGTGCCGACTCTCGTCCTCAACCGAGGGCAACCAAGGGAAACTCGGCGGTTCGAGGTGCCGGTGAGAAGACCACCCTCCGAGACTGGGGTGACCCAGAAGAACAAGACGGCAACGGTACTCTCGTCTATGGAGATGCCAACGGAATCGATTACAACGTCGGGCACGATCACATCAACTATGTTGACGATACAGTTGACCGTGAATCGGATGCTGCTCACTCCCCACTTTCTGAACTTACAGACGACGATGGGGACAAGACGAGCCAGCTTACCGTTCCCCCGAAGCGTGGCCAAAGCAGCGCTGCCGACGAGAATACCAATGATCCTATTGCCCCACCACCCCAGAAGAAGGCTAAAAAGGCTTCGACAGTGCGAACGAAACGGAACCCCCCTCGCAAGAATCGTGCAAACGATTCTGATCTCGTGAGTCATCACCACTTGTTTTTCTACGTTACTAACCCCTCGTTAGTAGTCTCGCTCTTCAACCTGGCCGTCGTACGAGAGCTCGCACACATCTCGGACGGTCAACTCGGTCGTCGGACTCGTATGCTTTGTATTATTATGTCTACAGTGTGTATTTGTACATGAGATCGAATTCTATGATGCCCTGCTGGGGCTTGCAGTACATCGAACGAGCTAGAGTGAGCTAGTAAGACAATGCAAGGCTCTCGCAGCTGGCAAGGTCTCACAAGGATCTTCGGGCTGGCATAGCCTTGCAAGGCCACATTGGGACGGGAGAATTTCCTTGCAAGCCCTAGGAAGCTGCAAGAGCCTTGCAAGAGCCGGCATACCCTTGCAAGGCCTTGAACGGCCTTGCAAGATTTTATTTTATTTGCTGATGGTCGTCTTCTTCAAGCAAATCTTGAGCATGCGCATGCTGAAACCATTTGGGGTCGAATTCGCGCAAGATGCGAATACCGTTTTGACTGCGAGCTCTGGAGAGCGAGACGTAGAGGTTGAACAAGTTAAGGCCTCCTGTTGGAGGTGTTGCGATGTTGATGATCACGGCGGGAAAGGTTTGGCCTTGCGCTTTGTAATCTGTGATTGCATACGCGGGCGTGACGGGTAGTTGTCTTCGACGCACGGATTTCAAACTGTAAGAACTATGATACGCGTAAGCTCTCAACGCCGTTATGGAACGGGATAATAAGATTATATGTACCTATGATACGCGTAAGCTATGATACAATGTTCGTGTGAGCGCGTGTCTAGGTATCGGATATGCGACGGGAACGTACCTCTCAACGCCATTATGGAACGGGATGAGAGGTGTTACCTGCGTCGGAGATATCTATATAGTATGTTTGTATTCCAAGGAGCGGGGTGTCGGAGGATGTTGTCACGCTGTGTTCCAACACTCCCCCGCAGCGTGATAGATATTACTCTCCCATTGTTGTCATAAGCGATAGTCCGAGACGATCACGGAGGTTCACGAAAGGTGCGCGAGGAAGGGCTTTAGTGAAGATGTCCGCAATATTTGAGGACGAACGGATATCGACTAACTTGACGCGGGAAAATCGAACGTGATGCCGGACGTGCAGATATTTCGTTTCTACATGTCGTACGCGTGAGTGGAAGACTGGATCCTCGGTTAGCGCGATCGCGCTCCGGTTATCACAGAGAAGTGGGGTGGCAGTAAGTTGCGGGAATCCTATCGCCGAGAGTAGGGATCGTAACCAGAGGATCTCCTGTGTCGCTTCACTGGCAGCGATGAACTCGGCTTCACATGAAGACAAGGAGACGGAACGCTGTTGACGCGAGCACCATGTGATCGCACCTAGTCCCAGAGAGAAACAGTAGCCGCCGACCGAGCGGCGACTGTCGACGCATACCGCAAAGTTTGAGTCCGTGTGTCCAAGTAAACGGGCTGGATGTTCGCCGCCGAGTGTCAGCGCAAACTCCCTTGTACCCTTGAGATAGCGGACTACACGTTTCGCAGCCTCCCAGTGTATAGTTCGGTAGCAGTCTAGATATCTGCACAGTTGATGTACTGCGTATGCGATGTCGGGTCTAGTCCCGACTGCGAGGTACATGAGGGAGCCGACTAGCGAACGATATGGAGTACGCGCGAGTGATGTTAGTTCGTCGGGCGTCGGGGGGGACGTTGGGCGTGTAAGTCGGAGCCCAGGATCCATAGGGATGTGTACTGGATACGCGTCTTCCAGTTTGAACTGAGTGACAATGCGGTCAATTAGTGCGGTCTGAGACAGAGACACAGTGCATGCGCTGCGGTCCCGTCGGATCGCAATCCCTACACAGAAGTGAGCATCCCCTGCATCTGATACGGACCAGACAGTGTCCAGCTGTGTGCGGAAATGCTGCAACGCGGCCTTGGAACTCCCTACCAGGAAGAAATCGTCGACATGTACGGCGACAATGATGGTCTCGCCTGCTGTGCATCGGAAATAGATGCAGTATTCGCAGTCGAGGCGAGTGAATCCCCAGGCCATCATTTGCTTATGTAGGGTCACGTTCCATACCCGGCCACTCTGTTTCATACCGTACAGTCCCTTCTGTAATTCCCAGACCCAACCTTCTTTGCCGACCTCTTCGAATCCCTCCGGTTGCTCCATGTAGCACACCTCATCAGGCGCAAGTATGCCATTGAGGTAGGCAGTCTTGATGTCTAACTGCTCCATTTCCCAATCAAGCGATGCTGCAATGTGTGCGAGGACTCGGAACGACTCCAGGCGCGCGGTAGGTGAAGACATTTTGGAGTAGTCTTGGCCGTACACAGCTGTGTAACCACGGCATACATAACGGGCTTTGAAACGGCTAGGCTTCCCAGCCGCGTCGCGTTTCAGTTTGAATATAGGGCGTCCTCGCATGATCTTGCGATCAGGGGGCACTGCTGCCCGGGGCACCAGCCTGTAAACACCCATTCGTTTCAGTGACTCGAATTCGTCCTGAAGTGCTGCCCGCCACTCGGTCAAAAACGGTGATGCCATCGCTTCAGAGTATGAGCTGGGGTCGCCTGGGTAGTGAAGGTGCGAGTCGGCCTCGATTGGGACACGATCAGGACGTGGGCCATCCTCATCCTCATCGTCCGGTTCACACCCGAGCAGGGTGGGCAGGTCGTTGAAGTCCCGCTCGATAGTTGTTGCAGAGTTCGCCATGAGTGGGTGTTCTAGACCATTGGCCTCACAAAATCTGAGGGATGGCTTCGGAGTGCGGTTCGAGCGGCGAAGCATGGGTGGTGTTGGGGATGTTGAGCTCGGAGAAGAGTCAGAAGATGTGGACGCATGGTCAGTTGCAGGCACAGGCACAGGCACGTGGTCGGCTACAGGTACAGATGGGGTGGGTAATGGGGGGTTGACATCTTGGTGTGATTCGATGAATGCTACGTGGTAGCTAGTGATTACCTTCCCCGTTGAACGATGGTACAGTCGGTACGCTTTGGAATCTGGGGAGTAGCCGATTAGCACGCATTCGATGGAGCGGTTGAACACCTTAGGATTATGGATATTCTGTATGAGTACGAAAGCGCGGCACCCAATTTCGCGTAAGTGTGATAAGTCGGGTCGTCACCCAAACCAACGTTCGAATGGTGTGTGTCCCTCTTGCAATTTCACGGCAGTACGATTGGTGAGATAGCATGCTGTTAGGAGGAATTCGTCCCAGCGGTTGACACCTAATTGGCACGCAGATCTCATCGCGCGAGCCTTACCCATTAGCGTGCGATGCACACGTTCGACGCGCCCATTATGAGCAGATGTGTGTGGTGCTGTGAATTGCTGTCGTGTACCACGCGATAATAGCCAGTCGCGAAGATCATGTCTCTTCAGTTCACCATTGTCACACCGATAGATCCCAACCTTGAGTGACGTCTCGACTTCGCGCGCTTTCTCCCAAGCGAGTAGTGCCGTGTATGCGTCCGACTTCGCTACAAGGGGTATCGTCCACACGAAAGAGGAGTAGTCGTCTATGATGTTCATTACGTGCTTGTGCCCTAATGCTGACACATGTTCAGGGAAATCCATTAGGTCGATGTGTACAATCCCCAGCCGTCTGTCAGCTTTCACCCCCTCCCTAGTCTTGGGTACGCTTGACCGTGTCTGTTTGCCGACAGTGCAATGGGTACAGGTGCCAGGAGACAGTGACACGTTGATTTGCATACCTTCTGCATTTCCCGACTTTGCTAGCTCGTACACGGCACGGTAGTTCGCATGCCCGAGGCGGCCGTGCCACGTGTGAAGGGTGGGAGTACGATGCACAAGCAGTGCATGTTCGGCTGACAGCTGGCCGCCGCTAAGCGCGTAAAGCCGACGCGAGCTAAGGGTGCCAGAGAGGATGCGAGCGCCATTGTGAGCTGCAACCCAACAGCCTGTCGCGTCGAAATGGACAGAGCATCTGTTCTGCGAACAAAGCGCTGACACGGATACGAGGCGCACAGTCGCGGAGGGCACAAACAGCACGTCGTGCAAGGTGAGGTGCATTCCCTTAGCAATCACAATCTTCACCGTGCCAACGCCGACAGCGAAAACGGACGAGCCCCCAACGCCACTGATACACCTGGGAGCAATTGGCTTGAGTGTATAGAAGTCGGACTCGGCATTGCTCAGATGGACGGATGCTCCGCTGTCGAGATAGAAGGTCGTGGTTGCAGGGTCGATCGCGGTGGCGATGCGTTGCTGGGGTGCCTTGTAAGTGAGTCCTGCGAAGTCCACTGGTTGGATGTGCTTCCGCCAGTCCACCGATGTCACGGGTGTAATGATCGAGAACAGTGCGTCGAACTCCTCAAGGTCTGCGGAGGTAGCTTCGCGGATGAACGCTGGAGTGATGGCATCTGAGGCGAGTCCTGCGAATTCAGGCACAGTGACTGGGGAAGGATTTGTTGCTGTTCCTGGACTGGATGTGGTTGTGGACATGGACGCGAGCGAGGAGGAAGTGGCCAAAAATACAGCCTCTCCAGTACTTGCATCGAGGATATATGCACGTCCTGTGGTGTCGTATCGGAGACCTCCAGCCGTGGAAGGCTTCCCAGATGCTTTCGCAGACTTAATGTTAGATCCTGCCCGAGCTGCCTTAGGTACTTTAGCTGCCCGTTTCTCTGCTAAGATGGCATCACGTTCGCCTGCCCGACCTCCACCAGGGCGCCAGCATTGAGGACCAGTGTGTCCTGTCCCTCCGCAGTTCGTACAACAGACATCATGTCCGACTGTGGAGCACACGGAGCATTTGCGGTTGGTCTTCATGTAGGCTTTGTTGCTGGGCATGGCAGCGAGAGCAAAACTGCTTCCTTGGCGCTGTTTCTCACCATCGAGTAGCTGTTGTTCCATATCAAGCTGTTACGGTCTACGAAGGGGGTACACTTTTTCCTTGTTCTTTTTCTTGTCCTCGTCTTCCATTTCTCTACAGACTCGTCCCTTCACCGTACGCGGTTGTATTCGTAGTGGAGTCGTCCTCCACCACTACCAGATACGCTCTCTCGATCTCTTTCTCTATTGACTCACACGGCGCCCCGCCCATACCATATTAGGACTTCCGTCCCGTCTCTGCCACTGTCACCTTATTCAGACTTCGTAAGGCAGTGGCATAGCCTTTCCTTTTATATTCGTAGATCGCTATCTCGTGCTGCACACTCATAGCCTCTTACTGCGGATAGCTGCGCATTCAACTGCGCTTTACTGCGGATGCTGCGCATCCCTTTTATATCCTTCATCTAGATTAGGGGCCTACCATATATATAGTCGTCGTCTCTCCCTGTATTTTCCCTAAGCTAGTTCTACGCAATATCAGCGTTGATCTTGCCTCACCCCCTCCGAGTTCCAGTGAGTCTTCGGATACCTGGAATAGGAGAGACCCGCTTAGGCTTCGCATCGTCTCGAAGCTCGGCACTCGTCCTTGAGTTGGACTCCTCGCTACTCGCTTATTCTTCGACCCGTATCGCAGCACGCTATGTCAAGTCTACGCTGTGCGTTACAAAAGAACTAGCTTTTCCCCTTGTCCCTACTTTCACGTAGAGGACATTCCCCCACTCCGACATTTCCCGAATCGGCAGATTCAGAGCGCCTTCAGACTCCCCGCCACCCTCTCCACCAACCGTGTCTTCTTCCACCCCGCTCCCCCGTATCCACCTTCTTCCTGACGGACACCCGTTTCACATTGTCCTACCTGACCGATACTCCCCTCCGGATCGTATCGCTCATTACAGACAAGTCCAACAGCAATTAGCGGAACTTAACAGGAGCCAAGGAAGAGACTCGGACGCCCTCCCCTCTACCTCTGAATTAGCTGCCCCCTCTACACCCGACGTTGTCCTTAGCGAGGACCCTCCTCTTGTTTTTCACGACCCTGACCCGGAACCGACCGCGCAGGAGGACATTGACTTGACCCGGCTCTAGAAGACGAAATGGTTTCAGAAATAAAGGCCGGCCTTCCCGAGGACTTTTCCGGGGAGGCAGAGGACGCCAACAGATGGCTCCTCTCGATGAACGCGTACTTCACCATCAACAAAGCACTCTTTACCGACACGACAAAGTCCCTTACTTTCCTCAACAAGATTAGTAAGGGCCGGGGAAAGACATTTGCTGAAGGATGGTTGATGAAGCTCGCAAACTCGGCTATCGCCGACAGTGAAAAGACCTTCGACAAGATTAAAGAAGCTTTCGAGACCGCCTTTTCCCCCTACGATGTAGCAGCCAAGGCAAGGATAGACCTTTCCAAACTCCGTCAAACTGCTGGAAAGGATACCGAGGGAGCGTGGAGCGATGGGTTCACCACCTACGCTTCACAATTCCAACTTCTCGCCGAGAAGTCAGGTATCACTGACAAGCATGCTCTTGTGGAGTGGTTTATCCATGGCCTCAGCCCCAGACTTGCCACGATGATCCTCTCGTGCGACAAGATTCCCGACAGCTACCAGGATTGGATAAAGAAGGCGGGCCAATTCTCTCAACAACTGAGGAGGATTGGAGACTTACGAAAGGGAGTGCCACATATACCGGCTCCCTCTCCTCGATCGCACAGAGACCCGTACGCGATGGACGTAGATGCCGTACGCCTATCGCCGACTCAGCGCGCTGAGTATATGCGGAAGAATCAATGCTTCATTTGTCACCAGGTTGGCTGTAGGTCTTCCAACCACAAGGGATCCGGAACCGACCGGACCATACGTCCCCGCCCGACCACATCCTCCGGACGCACCGCACGTCCTACTTACAAAGTCCCGCAACGACGGGCACGGACCACCACCACAATGGAGGAGGATGATGAACTCTCGGCTTACCTCGAAGAAATGGGGAGCATCGAGAAAGGCGCCGCAATAAAGATCCTCAAAACTGCTTTCGGGGAGGGCAGCTCGTCTGCGGACGAGGAGGCTGGCTACCAGGCCATGGCTGAGGTAAGAACGGCCACTTACCAAGAGTGCCAAAAGGAAGCGATCAGGGCAGCACCACGAGCCAGGGCTGTACGATCTGGACCATGGAACAATAGGTTCTCCGCTATCGCGCCGGCGGAGCTCTGGGACGCCACCTCAGAGAAAGCCCAGGATCATTATCCTGGCACGTACCCATATGATGATGTCCAATCATTGGTGGACGCGGACGCAGCTACTCCCAAGGGTCAAGGGATGGGGCTTGGACCGCAACCTTCTTCACAAGAAACTGCCATCAGAAACACAGTCAAAAACGGAATCAGAGTGGCACGGGCAGGAGTGAGTGAAGAGGCAGGGGCACTTGAGATATCCGGAACCGACCGGAACAAGTCGCTCGGACGTGGAGCCGACCACGCCAACCCACATACGGCAAACAACGGTTTCTGTGGACACTGCATACAGACTACGTCTGGTTTCTGCGAAGGAGCATGTGAGATACCTGGACCCGACCAGAACATGTGGTTCGCAACGCCTGGAGCCGACCAGGGTTTTTAAAGGGCAGGGATGGGTCAACGTCATCTCTAGCCAATAATTTTTCTCATAGGTTATCTCCAGTGTTTGTATCAGGTGGTGCTTCGCAATCCATATCTATTCCTGTCACCCTCTACCCACCTGATCGCACTGCGTTCAAAAGCGTTGACACAAAAGCCCTTATCGACTCCGGGGCAACAGGTTGCTTTATCGACTATGCTACGGTAGTGGCGTGCGACATTCCCACTACACGACTCAAGACTCCCCTGCGGGCGAGCAACGTTGATGGAACTCCCAACAAAAACGGCCTGATCAGAAAGCAGGCAAGAGTAGTGATGAAACTCGGGGAAACAATAGAGACCCGTGATTTCCTTGTTATTGACTGTGGCAAGGATGACATCATACTAGGACTCCCTTGGCTCCGGGATGTAAACCTGACCATAAACTGGGAAAGAGGAGCGGTCTGGATTAAAGAGGCGGAACCGACCGTCACCAGTCGCGAAGACGAAGTGGCTGCGGCCTATACAATAAACGTCTTCAATCGGAAATGCCAAGTCACAAAATTACGCAAATGCAACGCTCTGTGGTGGAAGCAACGCGTCGACCCGCCGAAAAGTGACTTGATGGTACCTGACGTGGACCCGACCACGCAGCGGGAGGACATGCCGAAGCTCATACACTGTGAGGAGGATGAAGAATACGAGCTGGACGGGCGCTCCATTAAGAAAACTACAATATCGACGTCTCTAGCCCAAGGGGCAGAGAAAATCAAGAAGGAACTCCCGCGGGACTTCCAGGACTTTGAGGACGTCTTCCAGAAGAAGGACGACGGCCCCCTTCCGCCTTACCGGTCGTTCGATCACGGCATAGATCTAGACGACTCATTCACACCAAAGGTTGCCAAGGCCTACCCGCTTAACCCTAAGGAGCGAGAGGCATGTAAAGATTTCATTAACGAACACTTGAAAGCTGGATGTATTCGCCCATCGAATTCCCCCATGGCTTCCCCGTTCTTCTTCGTCTCAAAGAAGGATGGTAATCTTCGCCCTTGCCAAGATTACCGGTATCTCAACGAGCACACCACCAAGAATGCGTACCCTCTCCCGCTCATCGGAGACTTGATGGATCAGCTCAAGGGATCTCGTTACTTCACGAAGATGGACATTCGCTGGGGCTACAATAACGTCCGGATCAAAACTAAAGACGCCTGGAAGGCGGCGTTCATTACGCCCTTCGGCCTCTTCGAGCCTCTCGTCATGTTTTTCGGCCTGTGCAACAGTCCTGCGACTTTTCAGTCGTTCATGGACTTTATATTCAAGGATATGGTGGCGGAAGGATGGTTAATCATCTACATGGATGATATGTTGATCCACTCTAGGGATCTTATGGAACATCATCAACGAACGAGGCGAGTTCTAGAGTGGTTAAGGGACAACCGTCTCGGCCTCAAATTAGAGAAATGTACGTTCGACGCATCCTCGGTTGAATTCCTAGGGATGGTCGTCCAAGAGGGTATCATTGCAATGGACCCTACCAAGTTATCGGCAATCGCCACCTGGGAACCACCTACTTCAGTTCGCGCAGTCCGCTCGTTCATAGGGTTCTGCAACTTTTACCGCAAGTTTATTCCGAAATTTTCGGAAATTGCTAGGCCGATCTTGGATTTAACAAAGAAAGGGCAGCCGTGGTCCTGGACGCACGAGCAACAGAAGGCGTTCGACCTCCTCCGGACGGCCTTCACATCTAAACCCGTACTTGCAATGCCGGATACTTCAAAAGACTTTTACGTCATGACAGACGCCTTGCTCACAGCGACCGGGGGCGTGCTGATGCAGAAGGATGGTAACGGAGACTTACACCCTTGCTGCTACATATCCCAGACGTTCTCACCGGCGGAACGTAACTACGACATATATGACAGGGAACTACTGGCTGTCATCCGCGCACTCGAGGAGTGGCGGCACTACCTTACCGGCACAGGCCGGCCCGTAACTGTGCTCACAGACCACAAGAATCTGTGCTACTTCAAGGACCCCAGGAAGCTCTCTAGGCGGCAAGCTAGATGGATGCTTACGTTACAGGACTATGACCTCCTGTTCCAACATGTACCGGGTGCCAACATGGGCCCCGCGGACGCTCTCTCGCGCAAGGATGATATGGACACTTCAGGCGACAACACCAAAGTGACCTTGTTGCCAGGCGAGCTATTTTTGAAAAGGATCGACCTCGACCTCCAAGAGGCCATCGTCACATCCACTGCGGTGGATGGCTTTGTCATTGACCAGCTGCGCAAACTTCACGAGGGTACACCGGGAATTCCCTGTTCCTCTATTCACGATTGGCGGTATGACGATGGTTTACTCTATTTTAAGGATCGGGCCTATGTGCCTGAGGGCCACCGGAACGACCTCCTCCACGTTCTCCATGATTCGCCTGCGGGTGGTCATGGCGGTTACTACCGAACCGTTAATGCGGTACAACGCAACTATTGGTGGCCAGGTCTGACGGCTTACGTCTGGCGCTTCATCCAAGGATGTGCCGTCTGCCAGGCTAACAAGGTCAACACCCATCCCACCGTCCCTCCTCTCACCCCTCTTCCGGTCGCCTCCACTCGCCCTTTCGCAACACTTTCGGTCGATCTCATCACGGACTTGCCGCCGTCCAACGGATATGATTCAGTCATGGTCGTGGTCGACCATGGGCTTACAAAGGGGGTGATTTTCACTCCAACTCACAAGAGTGCGGACGCCTGCGGGGTCGCGCAACTCTTCTTCGAAAAGATTTTCCCACGATTTGGCCTCCACGATAAGATAATCTCTGACCGCGGTCCGCAGTTCGCCTCGGCTTTTGCCCTGGAACTGGCGAGACTCCTGGATTACGATCCCCTTCTTTCTTCCGCATACCATCCGCAAACCGACGGAGAAACGGAACAGGTCAATCAGGAGCTAGAGACATATCTTCGGATCTTTTGCCAAGGGGACGCCACCCGATGGTCGGACCTTCTACCAATGGTGGAGTACTGTCATAACTCCTCCGTACATTCGGTAACCGGAAAGACACCATTCTCATTGATGATGGGGTACGAGCCGAGGGCCTACCCGAGTTTAGGAAAAACCACCTTCCTCCCCGCACTAGAAAAACACCTTGGAGACCTCGATGAGGCTCGCAAGGAAGCCACCGCCACCCACGAAAAGGCACAACGATACATGAGGGAACGCGTTTCCTCTTGCTTTAAACCATGGAAGGTCGGAGATAAGGTATGGCTCGAGGGCCGTAACCTGAGACTTCGATACCCATCTCGGAAACTTGCGCCGCGCCGCGAAGGCCCATTTGAAATTACGCAGGTAATATCACCTGTTTCGTACAAGCTGCGGCTCCCACGAACATGGAAAATCCATAATGCCTTCCATGCCTCCCTTCTCACCCCATATAGAGAGACTGTGGAACACGGAGCAAATTTTGTTCCGCTTCCGCCAGATCTCATCGACGGAGAAGAGGAGTTTGAAATTGAACAGATCTTGGCCCATCGGGGCTCCGCACGTCGCCGCCACTACCTCGTTTCGTGGAAAGGATACCCGTCCTCCGAAAACACCTGGGAACCTGAGTCCAATCTTGGACATGCCATCACCTTGCTTAAAGAGTATAAAAGCAGAGATCCCCTGGCCTTTCCCCCATCTTCGTAACTCCCACCAGTCATCGCTTTCGAGTCGAGCCGCCGCTCCTCCCATCTTGTTTCAAACAGAAATCCCTCTTGATGTCCCACTCGCTCAATGTCACAGTACCCCTTCGACTCCACAGACTCCCCATCGTATCGCGCCGCATCCTCTACGCTTCCATACTCGAGAACCCTGCCGCCGCTATCGCCATACCCTCAGTACCCGCCTTCCGAGACGTTCCGGTACTCAAATCTCTGGTGGTCGTCTTTCACACATACGCCACAGCCCGAACCGTCCACGCCCAACTCTTCACTGATGGGACCCTGCCTGTCTACGCCGCCGCCATGGGACAGGCCATCCACGCCTCCAGAGAGGCAATCCTTGACGCCTGCGCCGACCACGGATTCGACGATGTCATTCGCGGACTCCCCGGTCATCTGTACATGCACATTCTGCGCCCAATCGTCCACTCCCTACCTACACACCTCCGACGATACTACATGGATGACCGCCCAAACCACCCCTGGGACAACGACCCCTGGGCCTGAGAACATAGCCGAGGAAATGGATACTCCCCCGTCCCGATCTGGGACGATGACTCCACCGTCACCCCCACCACTACCCGTTCGTCCTCCCCGTCCTCCCACTCCTCATCCATTATTCCCCTACTCGTCGCGTCCCCTTCTGAGATCTCTCGCTCACCTTCCCGAAGCGGAAGTACTGGAGTTGTTGGAGGAATTGGCGACCCTTCTGTTCCCGGTGCCGCCCTATCCGACGTCCTCTCCTTCCTCTCCTCCGTCCCACTCCGACCTCGGGGAACCCCTACCCCCAAACCCTCCAACGTACTCCCCGCTCGAGAACTTCCCGCCACTCCAACTCCCACTCGAAGGACTGCTCGTAATCTCCAACGGAGTTACCGAACAGTTCCATACGGACTGGCCAGTTCCTCAGCAGGAGCTGTGGGCAAACGTGCTCAGGAAAATCAAAGAAAGCCGCAACAGGCAACTTCGCTCCCCTCCCCCTCTCTTTCCAATGGTAAGGCCCGCGCGTCAACGCCCATATCCACGCCGGGTACTTCAACCAACCCAATAGACGTGGATCGCTTCCCTTCTCCTCTCCTCCCCATTACTCCCGCTCGCCCGACTCGCCCTCTGCGTTGCTTCACGTGCAACCAGACTGGTCACGTTCGCGTGGACTGTCCCCACTACGAATGTCCACTCTGTCGGATGACCGCGCCTGGCCATATTCAGGCATGGTGCCCGCGACGAATCTGTCTCCTATGTGGAGAATTTGGCCACAGCGACGAGTTCTGCCCCAAGCGGCGCAATCCTCTCGACGACGTCGACTTGACCGACTACGAGGTCAACGAGGGAGATCAGAGTGGTTGATGAAGTCTCGCAGGTGCTTCGACCGTACGAAGGGGGTAATGTTACGGTCTACGAAGGGGGTACACTTTTTCCTTCCTTGTCCTCGTCTTCCGCTTCTCTACAGACTCGTCCTTTCATCGTACGCGATTGTATTCGTAGTGGAGTCGTCCTCCACAACTACCAGATACGCTCTCTCGATCTCTTTCTCCCTTGACTCACACGGCGCCCCGCCCATACCATATTAGGACATCCGTTCCGTCTCCGCCACTGTCACCTTATTCAGACTTCGTAAGGCAGTGGCATAACTTTCTCTTTTATATTCGTAGATCGTTATCTCGTGCTGCGCACTCATAGCCTCTTGCTGCGGATAGCTGCGCATTCAACTGCGCTTTACTGCGGATGCTGCGCATCCCCTTTATATCCTTCATCTAGATTAGGGGCCTACCGTATAAATACTCGTCGTCTCTCCCTGTATTTTCCCTAAGCTAGTTCTACGCAATATCAGCGTTGATCTTGCCTCACTTCCTCTGAGTTCCAGTGAGTCTTCGGATACCTGGAATAGGAGAGATCCGCTTAGGCTTCGCATCGTCTCGAAGCTCGGCACTCGTCCTTGAGTAAGAACTCCTCGCTGCCTCGCTTATTCTTCGACCCGTATCGCAGCACGCTACGACAAGTCTACGCTGTGCGTTACACTGTCAGGCAAACTTTGTTGATTCACGCTATTGAATGATATTGTCCAATTGTTTCTTTTATGTAACTTGAATCTATAGTAATGTGAAAGATATGAAGTCCCCGCATTCCGTGTGATTAGTAGCCTTGTCTTCAACATCGTCAGCCCCGATTAATGTAATGTATGTCCAGCATAATAAAATCATAACGACCGTGTTGATTATCACTTGTACATAATGACAGATGGTTAAATATGGACTACATGGTCGACCAAGCAGTGTCAAGAATGCCGTCCGACAGTCCCCAAAGCCCGAATAGAAAAAGGACATCCAAATACTATCTAGCAGATGATAACTACTGTTGGTAGTACAGCATGACAAGTCACCCGTCCACATGATGTAAGGGTACAAAGTACTTTGGTTTGTCATCTGGTCATCCTTCCGAGCTCCCTGAGACCAATAGTGGATATAAATTTCCATACATCCTAGAGTCATACACTTCACCTCATAGTCCAAACAGTGTACAAATCATCCCAAACACATTATATTTATGGCTATATAACAATTTATAGATGTATCAACAGTGATGCGTGGCAATTACTTGCTATGTGAAACCCTCATTTGGGCATGTATCCAAAAAGGGTATTCTCCCACGGCTCCGATCCAGGATTTCAGGTACGGTGTAACTTGGGGGATAAGAACTCGCCTTCTAAAGAAGGACTCGTAATGTCGACTGTATGTGCTTTTTTTTACCAGATACGCTTTACCATAGTAAACCGAGTAAGGTCCTCCAATGGAACCCGCTTTTGCCCAGTGGCCCCCTGTCCCTCTCCTATTTCACTAACACGAACAGCATCATCACACCAGCTATTGACCAGTCTCTGCAACTGCTTGTTATACTCTCGTTCTTCCGCACCTTCTCCAATGGGATCACGACCAAAATCATTCACATGATCTGCCACTAATCGAGCTTCCATCCCAGTCTTTCGGGTACCTGCGTATGAAATCAGGTTTACACCCAAGAGGACCTTGAGTGCCAAGAAGCTGCGATATCAAGTCATGAGCATAATACCGACAACCAGCAGGTGGGCTTACCACAGCCAGAACAACAATCCCATCACTATCCATTTTCCCAGTGGACGCGGATCCCACTGATCACGCAGGTGAGAGGAAAACACTAAGTTAAAGGATCGAAGACTGATGAGGATGGCCAACACAGCAAGCGGGATCGAAGCAAGACCAAGGCGCCGTGCAACGAGAGGAGATTGATCAACGTACGTATGCTGTCCGACCTGTCATGAGTGCCACAGGAGACCAACGTAAGACCACGAACCTTGCGGGGACCATGCCGCCCAACAATGCTTCCACTTGCTAGGTCACGGCACAAGACATCAATATACCGCTCGTAGACTGACGGACGGATATGATTGAATTTTGTAATGAAGGCGTGCTTCAGCCAATCTACCATCATTTCTGACACCAGTACAGTCACAACTGGCTGGCGTCGTAAGGTGAGGCATACTTCCTACATAGCGGAACAAACGACACCCACATATGAAATGGTCCATAGAACATTGTTACCTCTGAACCATCCGTAGCTTTTCGGCATCACAAAGCCGCCCGTGAAATCGAACTCAGAGCCACTGAGCTCTATCAAGTTGCGAAACGCAACAACGACAAGCATCAAGGACAGTGTAAAGCGCTCGACGATATCTGCACAGGTAATCTGAAAGAGATTATCTTTTTCAAATTTCTTGAATACGCAACCCTTAATTTCTACGAATTGATTGGAAACGAGTAGAGTGAGGAGAGCATGGTCGTAAGAGTTGACCGCGACATTCAGAGAAAGTAATTGGTATAGCATGACCAGAGTGTGTGCAGCTATCGGCGACATTGAACCATCCCATCATGATTAATGAGGCACGATCGGCTCACCAACATAGAGAGTCGCTAGAATGAAGAAAATCAAGGGGCGTAACAAACGAGAGGAGAAAGGTGCTTTGTGTGATAGCACTTCCAACGTAGATCGCGAGAATAGGCAGTCGAGAATGTCTTGTCCAATCGAGGCACACAGCCTATCTGCAATCTACATAGCCCAAGGATATCGAGTGATGTTCAATAAAAAGAAGTTACTCACTTCTAGGGAATTAAATATAACATAGAGCTTGATGGTATCTTGGCCACGAATGGAATGGTAAATTTTACTAGCGTCTGCGAGGGGTAGGAGAAGAGTGATCGATACAACGACTAAGAGAGTGCGGAGGATATCAGCCTTCTGGGAAGGAGGGAGGTGCGACTTGGACCAAGTGACCAGGTTGTATACGGAACGCGAAGTTGCTATGAAGAAGCGGATAGGCTGGATTGTGAACGTATAGAGAAAAGAGTCCAAGCAAAGCAAGAAACCAAAGCCGATAATCTGGAATCCTGCCGTGAGACGGAAACATGCTGTCTGAGCCATGACTTACTTTCTCGATCGCAAAGGGAATACTCAAAAAGTTGCTCACTCGCTCCCATTTGAGCTCCTGGTGCGAGTCAAAGTCGGTCGCTAGTAGCTCTTCACGAAGATAATCCCATAACGAGAACAATGGTTGATGCGACTGTGCATGCGAAGAAGGACCCCTTTCAGATGGCGGCGGAGAACAGGAAGGGAGAATAGGTGTTGGCGGAAGCGATGCGTATGTCAGAGGTTGTAGCGAAAGATCCTCGACGTGCCTAGCCGACGGGGCCATTGGTACATGCGACGTCCAGGTGGCGGCCTCGATGGAAGTCGACGAATAACGGCGCTTGGAACGTCGCGGTGAGGTGGGCATTGTGATGGGGTGACATCAACTAGCTAGTAAGAAGGTGTGGGAATAAACGGCGTGTGCACTCGACGAAATATTCCGGCGAGCCATTCCTCCAAGAACATGCATCTCGTCAGGGCAGGTATCCTACTCCGTCCAAAGCTTCATGCTAGTCCGGTTTCAAGCCAGCTCAGGCTTGCATCCAGTGGCAACCACGCACGCGACGAGCTCCTAGACAGCACTCAATACAGCCCGGAAGGTGTGCCCGGAAGGTTATTTTTTCAGGACTGGGACTGAACCACCGTAGGCGGATTCTCCACGCCATTTTGGCGAAATGCACTGTTACTCTCCCTTCTGGCTGTTTCGTTTTACAAGTGGGCTCCACCGCGGGATGACGATGCGTATTTGACACGGTGGATTGCCCACTACTCGACACCGCGCGAGACCTGGGCCCGATTGAACGAGAAGCACATGCTGCAATCGCAACAGGTCACTGACGACGTGGCTGTTCAAGGCAGGGCAACGCGGCCAGCGATAATTCGACATAGATATCCTCAGTGAGAGAGCTCTTCCAGTGCATCGCTGATGTAGTATAACATTCGGTACTCCAGATCTCTGGAACAGGCTTCCCCTCATCTGCAAGCTGTCGGCTCTGTGCCAGATATGAGTGGTGTCACGGTTCGGGTGGATTAGGACATGAGAGATAGACCGTCGAGTACCCTTGTAACTGTTGGAAACCCACCCAATGGCAGTTCAGACTTGCACGAGGTCCGTGGGACGTCTCACGTGGATTGTTGGGTGTTTCATGCTCGCCTGCTCAAACACTCTCAACTTCCTATCCTTCCCTTGTAGCTCTCCAGCTGGACAAGGCTGGCCAGGGCTCTCATACCCTGCACCACTTGGTCCCGACCTTCCTTTTCTCCCGTCATGTACCCGCCATCCAAAGCATGGCCTTCAGCCCTCTTCCTCGTCTCCCTCGCGCAAATCGCGTCCGCGGCGCTCCCTCTTGTCGACTTCGACCGCATGGGCCAGGTCGGCCTCACTGGCGCTTTCGCCGGCTTGAATTTCTTCGACAACTCCACCCTCACCTCGTTTGACCCATCTGTGTCTTCCCTACTGTCTCGCACGCCACAAGGGGCCCTCACCTCCATCGCTGACACAAACTCTGGCGGTTCCATTTATTCAGCGTGTACCATGAACAATGTCTACTATATCGCTGGTTCCTTTCTTTCAATAGCCAACATATCCACCACCTACGTGGCCTCCTATTCGCCATCTTCAGGTGCCTTCTCTGCCCTCGGTTCTGGTGGTCCAGACGGTCCAGTCAATACCCTATTTTGCGATTCAAACAACGACAATCTCTGGGTTGGCGGTCTTTTTTCCTCACCAGGCCCTTCCGTTGCGGTTTGGAATCCCAAGTCGAATTCCTGGTCCGCACCTGTGTTCAAGGGTCTTAACGGACCAGTCAGGTCCATATCCTCCAACGCCTCCGATTCCAGTCTTCTTTTCACGGGTTCATTCACCACATCGTTTAGTGGCGGAGTGACCGCCAATAACAACAACCCCAATGTTCCGTTCTCTAAAGGTGCATCACCATTTTCGTCTTCCCTCGTTCCGATACCCCTTCAAGGCGCCGAGGTGGTTGCGGCCCCCTCTTCTACGGATCCGCAGTATAGTAGCATCCAGGCGATCCTTTGCCCCGCAGGTCCGGATGGACCCGGAAGTACGTGGCTCGCGGCATCCGGAAATGCAGCTCTCATCACCGTCCGCACATTTACCGCAATGAGTGCGTATGGTATCCGAATCGGGAACACGTTTCTGAGTGGCTTTGGTACAACGGCTTTTAGGTACTTATTGGCATCGCGCTCAAAGTTCGTGTGTTCTCTGACGTCGTTTCATCAGTGTCGCATCAATTCCAGACAATGCAGTCCAAAGTTTGACATATGTGGATCCGTCTACGGGTCAGAACACGACGTGCTCAAGCAACTGTCCGTTGTCGACCGACCCCTCAATTCTTTACCAGGACTTCATTTTCACAGCTCCTGTCACCTTGACTGGTGTACAGGTTACTCTCTCGGAATGGAAAGGAAGTGCCCCTGGTCTCCACATATTACAACTTCTATCCTCTGGAGCGTTTGCTTCGGCCATCAGCAGCCAGAATGTGCAGTCCTGCTATGCACCTAACCCGTCCAATGTTGCGATGACCGGAACCTGGTCCCCGAAAAATGCGAACACCAACATTCCTGCCACTCTCCAGACCGTCCTTGTCACCACAGTCCCCGTTGGCACACCCGCCTCACAAGCTCCTACCTTTACCTGGATGCCGTACGTCTCGGCATCCGGACAATACGTGGTGAACCTCGTTATGCCCGGTTGTGACAGCTTTCAGGACTGCGCCTTCCGGACCTCAGTTAAAATCACAGTGTTCCCAGGCGACGGATCGCAGCCGTTTGTGTCCACAGTATCGCAGCAGGTCCAAAATGACGTCGCAGTGCCGGTCTATAGTGGTCCAATTGTTCCCTCTTCTTCCTCCTTTGTGATCACAGTGATCATGTCATTGGCCGATCAACCTGCAGGAGAAGGTCAAAATGGATTGTACGAACTTGTCGCTGGGAATGTCGAGCTCGTCTTGACGTCCGCTAACACGACTTCCACTTCTTCTGGCGTGGCCGGCAATGGCTCTAGCAGCCTTGGGACTCAACGTGGGTTCGGGTTGTTCGAGTGGCCTTTGAACTTGAAATCTAGTGCCGACGCTACCGGCGTGCTACCCAACACCAGCGAAACTGCCGCCGATGTCATTGGTGTCGATCTTTACAATGCTTTGGGTGCGAACACCAATTCCGCTTATGTCTCAGCTGCTGTGCAACATCCTTCTGGAATCATCTTCTTGGGTGGCAGCTTTACTTTCGCCACCGGTTCGCTTAGTGGGGCTGCCAATATCGTCGCCTACAAACAGGGGAGTCTCTTCTCGCTTTCCAATGGGGGCCTTAATGGTGCAGTTGCATCGTTTGCTCTGTACGGCGACGAGCTGTATATTGGAGGGTCTTTCTCCGATACCCAAATACCATCGACCCAAGGAAAGTTGACGGGGGTTGCTATGTACAACGTCAAGACGAACTCGTGGAGTACCCTGGGAGCTGGCGTAAATGGGGTCGTGGCGAGCATCGCCTTGTCTGATTCTAGCATTCAGGTGGCTGGCAATTTCACCCAGGCCGTGACACTAGCTGGTTCAACAACCAGTGTAGGCGGTTTTGCGACGTGGGATATCACTACTTCATCATGGGTGAACAGTGGTGGTTTCGTCGAGGGCAAGTTTACGTTCGTCGGCAATGGAACATCTTCAAGCGGTCAAGAGATGTCGCAGTTTCTTGCTGGGAACGTCCAAACCATGGCAAAATATGGGGCTACGGGCATGGTCATGCTCTCAAACAGTGGTAGTGGTGATCCGACCGTTACTCCCCTGGAGATCCAGCTTGGCAGTTCCGTGAATGCATCCAGTTCGACTTCCGTTACACAAAGACGGTATAACCACAGACGTGGACGTGTTAGCTGGCTGAAGATTCCTGCGTTGTTTAGGAGACAAGCTTCCACGGGTTCTTCAGCATTACCTCCATTACCCCCAACTCCCGCTCCCGCAGTCTTGGCTGGGGCATTTTGGTCCAATAGTTCATCTTCGCATGAGGTCGCCATTATCGGAGGCAACTTCACCTTCTCGGCGCCGTCGTCGACGAGCTTCCAGGCTATCGTCGTTTATGACCCAATGACCTCCAGTGCCACTGGTCTCGCCGGCGAGCAGATACAAGGGATTGTTCGTGCTCTGGATGTTGATACGCAGGGGTATTTGTATGTTGGAGGTGAATTCAACCTCACTGGCACCAACGCAAATGGATTCGCTGTCTACGACCTTGTTCACCAACAATGGTTGACTACGATCGCGCCACCCCTCCAGCCTCATTCTGGATCCTCGGTCGTCGTGCGCTCTATCACCACGACCTCCTACAAGTCCAACGCCATTATCGTCGCTGGCTCGTTTGCTGAGGCGGGCACGGTTGCGTGTCAAGGCATCTGCCTTTTCGATACCACCCTAAATCAATGGAATGCGTTGGGTTCTGGTTTTCAGGGTGATATTTCTTCGGTTTCGCCTGCTGGCGTACGTCTAGCGTCTTCTAGATGAGTACTTTTTTTGACAAGATTTGCAGAGCAATCAAGAACTCCTCGTCGCGGCCGGGGTTATTACGTTGCCTGATGGCACCTCTGCAAATGTTGCACAGTACCACTTTGCCAACAATAGCTGGACTGCTGTAGGTGACCCGACAGTGATCCCTGGTCCTGTCACTGCTGTCGAGGTCAACAATGGCAATTCCTCTAGCATTTTTGCCGCTGGACGGTAAGTGTGTTGTTCTGTTGTACCCCAGTTATTGATGGAACAATCATGTAGCACGGTTGACGGCTCATCATCCTTTGTGATATTTTGGGATGGTGTTTCCTGGTACAACATTGGTGTGTGATTTGTGGTAGATCGATCTTGCATGAGGCTGACAAAAAAAAAGGCTCAGACTTTCAAGCCACCACGAACATTTCTCAGTTGCTCATGGTTCCATTGCAGAACACGCACAGTTCGAACAGCATCGTTGAATCTGACAGGGTGCTGATGATCTCGGGTGCGCTGTCCGATTCGTCCTTTGGATCAGCATCTGTGGTGTTGTTCGATGGGCAGACGTTCATACCCTATCTCGCTTCCATGTCAGCCCAGGGTACGCTGGGATACGTTTCTTCTCTTTTCTATTCGATCGCAAACTTTAGTTTTGGCCAACAGTGTGAGAATTTTTTATAACTATTTGGGTGAAATTCACTGACTTGGCCACTAGCGTTCCTTGCGACAGGTATTGTCATCCTTATTTCGATCGCCATCGCTGCGGGTGTTGTCTTTCTCCTTGCTCTTATCGGGATATTGTGGACGCTTTTGTCCAGAAGAGATGATAAGCTCGCCCGGTATGAAAACGAGGAAGAAGACGAAGACTCGATTCAACACCGCCCATCGTCATTGCTCGAGCACATCAACGCTGCCACTAGAAGCACGATTTTGGGTGGACAGAGTCCATTCCATAACGTGAGCAATGAAAAGGTAGAAGCCGCGCCAACGGGTGAGGCAGAGCCAGAGGGAGATCCGTTTGGACCTGATGCGAGCAACTACCTGCGGGCTACCACGCCATCGGACGCAATCATTGGCACCATGGCTACCGAAGAGGAAGGCAGCCGGCCTGCTCACGCGCGTTTCTCCTTTGATGGTTCAGGCGAGGGTGAACTCCCGTTGACGGCGGGGATGGAAATTGCAGTGTTGGACGATAAAGATAATGCGTAAGTTGTGATTTTCAAGGGAGTCGAGTCTTCGCTGATGATTTCCAGCTGGTGGTACGCAAGGGACCCCCATACCGGACGAGAAGGAGTTGTTCCCGCTTCGTATTTGTATTAAATTAATTCCTTTTTTTTTGTTGACTCATCTTGTTATCGCTGTTTTGCTGCATGACATTTATACCCATGATCAGATCGACCTTTGGGTCGTTCGTTTTCTAGGATATCCCTCTCCTTCTATCTATATCCACAAGGCATTTCTAAAGAATTATCAGATAGAAGGCAAAAGTAGTCCTGAACGTATATCATGGATCCTCATCTCGATCGTGACTACAGTACAATGCAATGTTATAATTACTACAAGATTGGTGAGTACCAGCACGAGATGAGGAATAGAGGAATGGAAGACGAACCTGTAAGAGAGGGTCGCGAAAGTGCTTTTGACTATTGTGAACAAATCCGATTTTTGTTTTAAAGTCCTCTCTGCGCCGTTGGTCTCTAAACTCTCTTATATGACGACCTGCCTCACGAGCTTCGCCCTTGTTTCTTGCTTTGACGACTTGAGTACCTTGTCCGAATGCGCCAAAGCCACCCTTGGAAGGGACGAGAGCTGAATTCTTGTCTGCGAGGAGGCGTCGAACGAGGGCTGCGCCACTGTTTGGATCTTGCGGCTGGACGCGTATGCCATGGAACGACTGTGCATAGTACCGCATCATACTTCTGTGACCGATCCGTGCGCCCGACGGAAGCACGAGTTCGTATTCGGTGTCACCATACTTGAACTGGTTGTCCGGGACAGGGAGACGTTCACTGGCAGAGCCCTCCGAGTCGCCCTCCGAGTCACGATCGACGTCCTCCCAGTCATGGTCGTTCTCGTCCGTGTTTGCGTCGGGTGGATAGGACGAGGTAAAGTCGTAATAGTCTGAGATGTCGAGCTTGTCGATCTCTGTATCGTAAGCGATCTTGCAATGGCCCTTGTCGATCATGTGTTTGCGGACGGCGTCGAGGGTGTGGAGCTCCCTTCCTCTACCGTTGCAGTATATGCAGATGTTACCGACGGCGATCTTTTCAGAAAGATGGTTGATCAGGCCGGTGATGTCGATGAGATACTCGGCATCGGGGATGAAGAAGGAGTGAGTCGAGGACATGTGGGAGAGATTATCTTGGAGGGAGGTAGATGTGGCTGTGCAGAAGAGACAAGAGGTGGACGAAAGCTGGGGCTCGTCGGGCGAGGGGGCGGGTTGGGACTGACGAGACGGTGCATTCTCATTCTGGATGTTGTCGCTGTGCTTTTTCGAGTTGAGGTGGGACCGATAAGCGTTCTCTGTGGCATATGTCTTTCTGTGGAGGGTGGGCACGGGAAGAGGAGGAGGAGAGGGGGACGTACCCGCAGGGATCACAGCGAGAGACGATCTGAGTGGGGACGTCCTGAGTGCGCTCTGACAGCTTTTGGGAGAAGACGGCAGCTGTGACGGGTGGCAGACCTGCGACTCTGCGCTTGATGTTGTACCTGTGGTGATCTGAGCGGTAGTGGTCTCCTGGGGTGGTGTTAATAGATGAGCACGACGACGACGACGACGTACGCTGATCCTGCGAGGAGACAAACGCGATGGCACAGGAGAGACAAGTAAATGGCATGGTGAGCGAGCGTGCGAAAGCTGTTCCCCGACGCAACGCTGGTGACTTGGCGGGTTTGAGAGTGAACGCTGCGAGCCAATCAATGGGCGATCCTGTCGATCCGCTGCTCTCCCCCGCTTATCATCATCTCCACTTCCAAAACCCGTCTCAGCCTCAGAACGACATCTACATCTACAAAAATAACGCCTCAGACCCGCCCTCCCCATCCCACACCACGCACCGCAACTCCCCGGTGCAGGACATATTCCACCACATTCACGACATCGACTCGAACAACAACAATGATCCACCCATCGAACCAGAACCGAACGTAGACGAAGAACCCCTCTACGTTAACGCAAAGCAGTACTTTCGCATCCTCAAGCGTCGTGTCGCCAGGGCCCGTCTCGAAGAGGTCCATCGTCTCTCCAGACAGCGCAAGGTTCCGTGTCTCTCTTCCCTATTTCCGTATCTCCATTCATCCGCTTCCTAGCCTTATCTCCATGAATCCCGCCACAAGCATGCGATGCGTCGTCCCCGTGGCCCAGGCGGTCGCTTCCTGACAGCAGAAGAAATCGCTGCCCAGAAACTCGCCCAGCAATCTGCACCCGAGGAAAATACCCCTGCCATTCTCGTCGATTCTTCAGACCCTCAGCCTGGTCAAGATCAGGTCCTGGCTCACATCCCCATCGAGCCATCTCAGCCTCAGAACATCCTCCCTGCACACGACACGAACCAAGTTGGTTTGGCAACCTCCTCCTACAACGCCCTTTCCCACACCAACCCCTCTCCTCCGTCATTGTCCTCTCCCCTTCCCCCCTCCTTTCCAGACGGCCGTACCAGTCCTACCCACATCGCCCCTCCCATCCCCACCCAATCCCCTCCGTTGCACTCCAACACGCAGTCAACCAGCCCCGTCTTGCCAGCCCAGCATGCGGCAAAGACCGCCACGAGTGCCTCCGTCACCCTGCGTCCTCCCTATCCCCAAGCCCGGATGCACCACGTCCCCCACCCCCATGCCCACACTCGACTCCGTCACTCCCACTTGAACTTTACAGACAGCCTATACCAAGGCGAGGAGTCAGCCCACGGAGCGTCCGAAGGTGACAATCCAATCATGGCGTACACTTCCCAGTCGGGCAGTTAAATATAGATCGCGTCATGCTGTCCACACTTTTTCTCTAAACCTCGTGTGAATGGACGCTTTTCAATGTATGAGCATCGTGTCGTCAGGTTTGCGTACTAGTTGTTTGTGCCCGTCATTAGATAGATTACCTGCCCCTTTTTTGGATTATAGAAATGATTTCTAGTACACCCTGGAATGTCCAAGTCTACTCGACCTCCATGACATCATCCTCGCGAGCCGCAACGATAGACGTCGGTATCGACTTTTCTTCCCGATCCTCATGCACTTGCTCCACCGGTTTCGCAAAGGGCGGTCGCGGGGTGCTGTACAGCACGAGGGCTTGAGAAGTGGAGGGAAGTAAAGGTATAGGAGCGGTAGGCCTGCTTTGCCTTCTGAGGCATTCGAGGACGACGGGAGATATTTGCACCTCCTTGATATCGAGCTGCCCCTTTGCTATACCTTCCCAGTCACCATCCGATGGTGGTATCACCGCTACAGAATTCGGTCGACCGTCGAACCAATAAGAAGAGTAGCACGACGTACACATGGGTTCTACCTCCATGTCGACCGGCGTACCGGGCTCCTCGACCGAGCTCGGTAAGATGACGTCGAGGGTCTCCTGCTGCTCGTGAGGACGTGGGGGCGAGATCCTGGGCCACATGTCCACGTCTTCAGTGGTTGCGGCAAGCGCATTGCCAAGGGTCATGTGCGCGAGTGTGCGCTCCAGGGAGTATTTGACTCGTTTCCGGCGACTGAACGAACACGGAGCTGGTGACGTCTCAGAGGACAAGTCGTCGTCGGCACATAATTTGCGCTTCATGGAGGGTGGATTGAACCATGGATGTCGGATGGGTTGAGCCCACGTTGTCATCCTGCTCAGAGGTTGTCGGCTATGAGTAACCCTATAATTTAAATTTTTTAACTGCCAAGGCTCCAGAAGGTTCCGCGCCTCTCGAGCAAACACGAGTTTGAGCTGGAATTCGAATTGAGTAGTGTAGGTCTAATCACAATGCAACAGTCCCGTCAGGCAACTCTAGTCTCCGCCTCTTGTGCTTCGTGACCTCTCCCTCGCTGCTCGTTTCGCTGCCTCACCACCAGCCCAACCTCTCGCGCGAAGCCAGCCCACTATTCGAGGTGTCAGCGCGGCCGTGAGGCCAACCCTCACAGGAAGGAACAGCGTCTTGTGAACGGTGTATGCCAGAGCAAGCATGGCAAACAGCCCTTCCTGACCGCCATTCCCTGTCTCGGTCTCCTCTCTGCCCGGCTCTGTTGGCGTGGAATACAAGAACCCGGAAACGACTTGCTTCACGTATGCGGCAACCTGCGACACCTGCTCAGCGCCGAGAAGCTTGATCCCCACGAAGGCGACGGAGAAATCGAGGGCGGAGAAGACGAGGTAGATTCCGAGCGCATACCATCCGTATGATTTCACGAGATGTTTGAGCCGTTGCGAGACTGTCGCGTCGGGTGGCAAAGATGTGTCCTCGTCGTCGGTCTGGTGTGATGGCCCGGAGGCTAGACGTGGTGACGAGGTGCGCAAGAGACGCGAGAGCGATGTGCGCGGAACGGCCTTTGGCGAGACGGAGCGTGCACCGAGCCTCGTCGCTGTGGGTAGTATGGGCGGGGCATTGACCCTGAAGAGGTGAAGTCGTGGCAGGACTCGTCTGAGCATGGATGGGAGGATGGGAGGCAGCTCGGGATTATCCGACCGGACCTGTACAGTGGTGTGGCTGTGAAAAATTTTCAGGTGCACGAGTCAGCCTCCTTGTCTTTGGTGATCCGAGCAGATCTTCTGCAGCTCTCTCGCGAGAACCCCTTCCACGTCTAAAAAGAATCCGTTTGATGCATACTGGAACAGCCCTCTGCGGCGGCTACGACTCCCCTCCTCGATAGCATCCCTTCACTAATTCTACATTCCGATGGCAATCGATGTCAGAAACTCCCTCTACGCCTCGACCCCCTTCGAGGGCCCAGAAAAACTGCTTGAAGTGTGGTTCGCCCCTTCAGCAGCCAGTGTGCAGGGCACACACTCTCCAGATGTCAGACTCGGTCTCAGAAAAATCCCCCGCCGTGTCTGGGAAGATATGCTTGACATCGTCAAGTGCAAAGTTCTCAGCGTTATTGAAGGCGATCAATCAGACGCTTATCTTCTAAGGTCTGTTCATTTACCTCTTTTTGGTCTCATTTTCCTCGCATGCTGACGGGCCCTCGCACACAGCGAGTCCTCTCTGTTTGTCTTCGCACATCGGATCATTTTGAAGACATGCGGAACTACACTCAACCTCCTCGGCCTTCCGCGCATCCTTGATATTGCTCGTAATCACGCTTCATTTCCATCCGTATACCAGTGCTTCTACTCCCGCAAGTCTTTCATGTTCCCAGAATGCCAGCCCGACCCTCACCGGGAGTGGAAGGACGAAGTTGCGTTCTTGGACGCCATATTCCCCAATGGAGCTGCCTACACCGTCGGCAAAGTAAATGCCGACCATTGGCTCCTTTACATAACCACGCCTGCAATCATCAAGGGAACCACTTCGGATTTCTCCGAAGTTGTGCCGTCGACGCATGTCGAATCCAATGATGCCATACAGCCCCTTGCACCATCCAGTCATTCCGAGACAAGTCTTCCTCAGGACTATACGATCGAGATCCTCATGAGTGACTTGTCCCGCGAGGCTCGTGAACCGTTCTTCTTCTCGGTTCCCCCCTCTCCAGCCGACGGCGTGTCTTCAGACACGCTACCTTCCATCACTGGCCAGACCTTGTCAGCGGCTCTCGGAATCTCGGATATCTTTCCTCAGCATATAACCACGCTAGACGCGTATGCTTTCTCTCCCTGCGGGTACTCGTCCAACGCTCTGATCAAGTGGGGAGATGCTGTCTCAGAAGTCGATGTAGGAGAAGGCTATTACACCATCCATGTGACGCCAGAGGAAGGCTGGTCTTATGCCAGTTTCGAGTGCAACGTACCCCTATCTGCTTCCCCCGCTTCCTCTGCCAAAGACATCCCTGATCTGCGAACCCTGATCAAGCGTGTCGTCGACATCTTCCAGCCCCGGAGGCTCAGCCTGACCTTGTTCATCTCGAACAAAGCCAACGGCAATGCCGAGGAGGACGAGGCAGACAATGTCGTTGAAGCAGCACAGAGAGAATTTAAACATGCACTGACAGCTTCTCGCCCAGTCTCCTCTTCGTCTAGTGGTTCAGACGCATCACATGAGGGTGCAGATGACTACGCCAGGAGCTATCGAAGAATGGACAAGATCAACTATGAATTTGGTGGTTACAATTTGGCATTCGCTAGCTTCGAGTTACGGTGACATCCTTTCACGAAATGCGATCGCGTATCAATGATACCTTGCTTTAGACATACACGCGTTCACGATCGCCGATAGCTATGTATTTGCTTTCTTGATCCAAACACAGCCCCTCGGTTTCTTGTATACGTATTCTGTCGTCCGCTTTGCAATTAAGACAACGTTTCCGAGTGCCAATTTCCGCAAGCATACAAGGTCCCTTTCGCGGATGTTATCATCAGAAATCAGAACACGCAACAATAATAACACTCCTAATCTATCACATAATTGCTGTTTAGGGATTAAGCGAACAAGGCCGATGAGAGCAATTCATGTACCATGGTGAGTCTGATATTGTCCCGATCACCAGGCTTTCGTTCGCGTGGTGTGATTTACTCTCAGTATCAAGCAATCTAGGTTAAATAGTCACAGCCAGAGAGCCTTGTGCCAAGTACAACGTGCAATACATTTGGGCCAGTGACGTGAGAACACGCCACAACGTTTCGGTGGGAGCCCGTTCATCTCAGACATCTTTGACGAGTCGATATCCCAGATATGCCTCTTTAGTTGCAGCGGCATCAACGTCGAATGCAAATCTCCGGACTCCTCAACACGCGCGAAGCATCAAACAATTTATCCAGCCCCTAACATTCCTCGGCTGCGCAGTTCTTGAGCGTCTGCAGGCCGTGGATTTTTCTTCGGCTAGGTTGAATCTCACAGGACCTGGTCTGTGCCAGTGTCAGAATTCGTTGCTCGAGACGCTAAATTTGGTCCCCGAGGACATCAAAATGGTCTGATATAAAGGGCCTCTGGGTGCATTCACCATACAATCGTCATCCTCCTCCCCCCCTTCCCCCTCTCGAGTACGTTGATCGTGCACTTTTCAACAGACAAGACAATGTACGGCGTCGTCGCTCTTTCTGCAGCAACCTCCACGGAAAACCTCCTTGCCTTGGAGGAAGTCAAGGATTTCTGCATGACTGACCTCGGTCGTGGTGGCAAGCAACGCTGGACATACCACATCCTTCCAGCAAACACCATCGACAGTGAACTGCAGCGACTGTGCGACCCCCGCTCGTCCAACTCGGTCGATAGCATCACGTTCCAGCCATGCTCCGAGTATGTGACCCCCAACCAAGACCGGCACAGCATTGAGGAATGGGACCTGCACGGCGGCATTTGGCAATTCAACGCTGTGTACGATGGTATTCCCAATTCAATATCCCTCGACTAGTCATCATGTTGACCTTGGCATTGATAGGTCATTGTGGACATGATACCGTGAACTTTGTCTGCAAGCGACTGCCTTCTATTATAAGAATGTCGCTTCAAGGGCTTCTCAGTGGCTCCGCGGGCAAAAGTCCCAGTTCTGAGCTGGTCTCAGAGGCACTCACAAATGCGATTAGACACCTAGACGACTCGATCCGCTCAGATCTCTTTGATTTTCTCCCCTGCGACAGTCTCCGCAGACTAAGCCCCGACCAGCTCAGAGAGTATATCCGACGCCACGAATCCGAGTGGGAGACCATCGCTGCACGATGCACCCAGGGCACCACGGTCATTTTTTCGCTATTAGATCCGTCAAAAAGGAATCTCTGGGTTCTCAATCTGGGTGACTCTCAGGCAGGTTGGTCGTCACGCTTCTCGAAACCCGTTTCGCCCCTCTCATGTGCCCTTCGGTGCTAGTACTTGGCAGAAAATCCCCATCTGGAAATTGGTCTGGATGCGTCTTGAACGCGCTCCACAACGGGAACAACCCGGTGGAACGTCAACGTATCATGCGCGAACACGCAGGAGAACACACCTGCGTGTTGGATAACAGGGTCATTGGTTACCTCGCGCCCACACGCGGTACGTTTGCAGCCCCCCCTTTTTTTTTCTTCCGAGTGCTTTCTGACCCTGTTATCGTTCGCACAGCGATAGGTGATACATGGCTCAAGGTGCCCTCCGTGTACGCGCGCCGAGCCTTTGGGGAGTACATACCTGATTGGATATCCCCTCCCCTGGTGGAACAATACGCGAGCCGTATTTTGACTCCGCCATACGTGTCGGACGTGCCAGACGTGTACCACTTTGTGTTTGACACGACGGTGGATAGGCAAGAGTCCTTTTTGATCCTATGCTCTGATGGACTCTTGGACCTCTACGACAACATGAACGTGGCGCTCTCGGAGAGCGAGTTGGCGGAGAGGTGGGTTCACATCGTAGGCAGCTCCCTCAAAAGGCGGGGGGAGCAGGGGTTGTTCAGAAACCTAGCTCTTGACTTGCTTCGTGATGCGATCGGTGGGGACGACATTGATCTCGTTTCACGTAATCTAACTCTAGAAATGGACGATAAGTGGATAGACGACGTCACTGTACTGGTTCAACGTTTTTGATCTTTGTCGGGTAATAGACTAATAGACTACCATCATTTATTTCTCCTGCCGTAGGTTGTAAAACGTGTCCTGACTCATCACAGCCTGCCCTTTTTTAAATATAATGTGATATTGTGGATCGCCACCATAAGTTATGTAGAATAGTGATATGCAACCAAAAGCAAAGGAGATCACGATACTCTGGTAGAAGGCGTGAAGCAGCATACGCAGAAGTTTCTTCTGATACATTCCTGCCACATCTAATGCCTAGTATTTTCTTCGCAAGCACCATGCGGGTGTTGTTCAGATTTGATAGAATGCGAGGAATTGGATTTGTTCCGCAGACTGCACAAGGGACACAGCTGGGTGAATATCTCCACCATCGGCCAAGTGATTGCGGCCTGAGCAGGAAGTCAGGACAGATAGAATTGAGAAACCGCAAACAGCTCACCATGCCAATACGTCGCGTTTCAGAAACCATAGACGTGGAGGAAGCATGAGTTCGGTGTGCGTAGACAAGTATGTCATATATCTGGTTCCGCACAGGTATCCTTTCGAAAGCTCTCGTCCAGTCGAATGCACCAAGTTCATGATCGATAGCATCTGAACTTGTCGACGAGGTATTGGGGTGGTTATCGATGTGGTTGATGTAGTCCCTCCTCAGCTTCTCCTCTTCAGAAGCTGCGAGATGGAAAAATGCGTCTCGGGGAATTAATAGAAGGTGATATTTTTCTGACCCCACCCGAACGTGGTGAAAAGAAACCCACATCCTCAAGCGGTCCGAAAGATGGTCAGCTTCGTTTCCCGACAAAAAGCGACAGACGTCTGCGTAAACTTCTGGAGTGAGTGCCGCTGTTTCCAATAACTCGGAGGGTAAACCATCCAAGAAGCGTGTGAAGTTTTCCTCAAACTGCGCCCTATTTGGCATTTCAACAGGATTGACGTTGCTGATTCTTTGGATGATGACATCGGGGAGTGGCGCGAACAAGGGGTGTCCCCAGGATTCTGTCAAAGGCTTCGAAGAAATCGTCCCTTGGTCGGAGAAAGAATGAGAAATGAAGGATAATTTGTTGGTGGTAAGCGTTTGTCGAGGTAGCAAATTAGGAACTGATGAACTTGACGCCGTCTGGCGCCCGGTAGGCTCCGGCGTCTGGAACTGATTATGCGGTGATTTGTCATCTCTTCGGGAAACATCCGACAATGATCCTCTTGGACGGCGGTGTTTTGATGACGATGCTACATTTTGTCCATAGAAGCTGTGGCCATCGCTCGAATCACCCTGACTATTATGGGGGACAGAGGCAGGCTCTTCGCTCGAGGGGATCTCGGAAACCAAAAACGAGGCTGTTTTGGCACCATAAGGTGGTGTCTGTCTGTCCCGGACAGTAGTATGGTCCGAAGGAACTTTGTGTCGCTTCTTGGGAGTGTAATTGCATTCGGTCTTGGAATCGCCGGCACAGTGATTGCAAACTGGAAGATTACGGTCACACTAAGGTGTTGCTAGGTAAGGGTGCAACGCCACCTAGGCATATCCACTGAACTCACCTTTAGATTCCTAAGGCGACATCTATCGCATCGAGGGATACCTCGATGTGCTGGGGTGGGCAAGGGGGTGTATCTGCACTCCCTGCCATTAGCCCAGGAGCAATGGTTACACGTCGGAAGTACCCTGTCACACTAGACAAAGTTCAGGGTGTAAATCGTAAATCAGAGCAAGCGATCTCACCTTTAAATTGTTCATGCGACAATGGTCACAGCGTGGTTTCCCTCGTCGACCCTTCCATTGTGACTGGCGAGCCATGTACACCTTTGGATTTGGTATGCGTATCGTAAGCTGTGTATCGTCGTTTAGTTCCTCCGCGGAGTCCAATTCCTCGGGGGAGTCAGACATGATTGGCTTTTGATGGAAGATTCAGTGGGTGGCAGAAAATGTCAACAGCACTTTCAAACCGAGCCCAGCTGTTAATTACGGAGTGCGTTAAAAATTCTGGGACTAGTAACGAAGAAACATTAGTGCGGAAGTTGGAAGTCTCAGGAAACGGGAGGACACATACCTACTTGAATACAGGTGGGTCCAGATGGTGAGAGGCGAATTTTCGGCGGCTTGGGTAAATCAGGCAAGAAAATTCCGCTACACTGGCTGGGTTGGTAGGTAAATGGGACAGCGCAGCACAAAAGGCGTCGGACGGACAAAGCAATCCTGCACTGCAAGCCAACGAACTTACTTACAGGCGTGACGTTACTGGTCACAGCACGCTTTTGGTAATGTAGTTGATCATTGCACTGCGGTGATATTCGACTAAGCCAGATACAAGCTCACTATTCCCGTAACTCTCTGCGTAAATCCCAGGGAAAAGTACTATAAGTACAATTTACACGCGAACAACTTAGCTATGTTTCAAGTTGTACATTTGTACATACCAAATTTAGTATGTGTAGTATTATGTTGCGCAGCCACAAGCGCTCAGGCTGGGTGAGAGCCTGGCCGCCGATCTGGTGGGCATGCATATCGATGGGCCCCAGACAATTGATTCAAAGAAGGCAGGAATTGCGTTCTACTGCTGCGGCTGATATAGGAAGTCGCCCCAACCATTGGCTGAAGCACTGACCCTTATGGACTTGGCCACCCATGCCATCATCTTGTCCCGCTGAGGATCATCGATCATTCCTAGGCGTGCAATAAGTTACAATGGATGGTCTAATAACTATAACTAAACCATCATCATGACGTCGTACAGCATACAGGGTTTGAGAAGTCTCGAATTCAGACATCGAGAACTTCGTCTCCGTCGGCATCTGCATCACCGTCCCACATGTCTTCCTCTTCATCCCCTCTATACATAAATGGTGGCGAAGAACACATTGGATAGTCCTCGGAACACGTGTGCTGCTCATCGTTTCTGGTCAAATCTTGTTCCTCTTGTTCCTTGTACTGTTGTCGAGTACGGCGCTGAACACGGTTAAGCACAAAGTCCAGCTGAAGATAATTCGAGTCGTCATTGGCAAACTTGCGGTGCTTACGATCGCGAATGTGCTGCTGAACGTTGAGCACGAACCGAATACCTGCAAATAATGACTTACGTATTCGAAATCGTCAAACTTAACCCTACAGCTCTCACAGTAACCAGGTTTACTGCCTTCGTCGCGCTTTGGTAGTCTCAAAGTGTTTGTACTACGGCTCTTCCTAAGTAGTGCGTTGGGGCGGTTAGGAATACCATCCGGCGGTCCCATACCACCGGGTTGTCGACTTGAATTATCCTTCCCAGAAGCCAGCGTAGACACTTTACGAGAGGTGACAACTTGCTGTTGGAGCCGCCCACGCAAGTTTGCAGGCAACTCAAGAGCTCGAAGAGCACCGCCAGTAGACGTGGTACCTGTCGTCGAGGTGATCCCGACGCTGTTACCCGAGGCGGCTATATAACCACTGGTGGATGCCAGATACCCGGATGCGTTGGCCGAAGCCTGAGTGTCCGGGAAGTCCGCCTCTAAGTCAACAAAATCCTCCACCCCTGCATTCGCGGCCTGACGATGCAAATTGTTCATTGACACCGAGCGTCGAAGATCGCCTGTTTTATGAGCGATGAGTTGTGCTTGAGCTTGCTTCTTCCGCCTAAGCTCCCTCGCCGCCCGTCGTTGTCTCTCGGTCTCTTTATCTTCCTCGGCGCGTCGGCTCTTTTCCCAACGACGACGTTCTTTTTCATCAAACTCGATAAATGGACCTCGGGAGTGTGGGTGGCAATAGAGAACTGGCCAGGCGCCACGTTCTTTTCCATCACGCCCTTTGTGAATGGGATACTCAAGAGCGTGTAAAGTTGCCAATTCCTGCTTTGCGTCTTCCACCAAGACAAAATAGCTAGATTTTGAGAAGTATCGGAAATCGTGACGTTTCTGAGTAGGATCTCGTTCTGTGGTTCCGTGTAGGCGCTCTGATGCAAGTAAGCGAGTGAGATTCCGTTGGTTGGTGGTGGCCGTAGAAGTTGATTGGTCTCCGGGTGGCTGCTTCGTAATTTTGGGTGCGAGTACGCCGCATCGCTCCAATATACTATCCAGCTTGACGGTATTCCATATCTTCATGTCGAATGCTTGGGCTTTCTCGACGAGGTTGAAATTCTGTGTGTTGCCGTCCTCGGTGATGCTATGCGGAAATATCAGCAAAATGACAGTGCACCGCCAGTGAAGCTAGTCTCACCGTCCTTTGAGCTTTATTGGACTCTTGAGCAATGAAGGGGTGCGTCGCGCCATGCCACGTAATTTGCGAGCATTCTCCTTGTTTGAGTGAACATCTTCAGTAGGTATCGCTTGATTGGTGATCAAGTGGGTGATCTCGTTTGAAAAAAAGTCCTCGACGCGCTAATTGAAGCGTGATGAATCGTCTTCAAGAAGGAACGTGAAAGGCATTGTAAACATACAGCACCAAGTTGGGTAACCCTGGACACCAGGGAATTTCTTAGGGCTGCAATATCGGGATCGAGTTGATCAAGATCGAAATAAAACACCCAAGAAGGGAATGCCCGTGTGTACTTGACGCGAAATTCGTTCTTGGCTACTTCACGTGCCTGCCGCCTCTGGTCTTTGTCCTTGCGCTCGTCGTCCGGTAGAGTTGTAGTGATTGGTTCTCCGAGGGTCGCCCTGACGCGCTTTGGCGCGTCTCCAGCGGGCTCTGGAGAACGTGGCCGCTTGACGGGTGCTGAAGGAGTTCGGGATTTTTGAGGTGAGTTCCCGAATAGTTGCTGAAAGTGCTGGCGAGCACCAAGAGGACGGCGGTTGAGTGCGGTGGCCATTGATGTCGAGGAGCGTATCAAACCAAGATGACGACAACCGCGACGTTGGTATCGAGGACCGACGGCCTTGCCGACAGCCTCACAATACCACGGAGTGTAAACCAAACGATGGTACTCAGGAAGCGTGTCCGAATGGATTGTCCAGTAATAAACACCGATTCGATTCTCACGCAACGCGCCGACGCGCCAAGATCAGGCGCGTCGCTGTATGTACAAGTACTGGCAAATCTTACGCATCAGGTCTTTACTCGACTCTTTAGAATTAGATTCATCGATGAAATGATGCAAAAGGGTAGCAGTGAAAAATGCAACAAGAATTACGCTACTAATTGAGATCCCTAAGTGCGTGTCTATCTAAACCATCCGCGGCAGTGTCATCCTCGAATGTTGTGCAAAAAGGCACTCCAGGTAATGGGGCTTTAGTCAAATCGCTCACTATTATGGTATTTGATCTCTTCTCCGGAAAATTAGCACGAATTGGAAGATAATTTTGAGGTGGAGAGAGAGGGGAAGACGGTGTCAAAAGGAAGCCACGCTGGATGGAAGCAAGAAGGGTCGTGATGGGAGTGCTGGGAGTGCCTGTGTCTCCCTGCTCTTGACAAGGCTCCACAGATCTCAGCTGCTTTGTAGTTGGCTCAGTGGACCCGGACAGGGTCGTTAGGACTGGTTCATCCTGAGCTTCTGGTTCAGGTGGATGCGGCGTGCCATCAGGTGACTGCGGTAAGGGTATTTCTGCAGGCGGAGTCGATGGGCTGGGTGGAAGAGGAATGAGCGTTGGTGATGTCTCCTTCTCGGAATTGACCAAAGAAGGTGCACTCTTCTGCGCATTCTTGGGGGGACGCCGCTGAGGCGCTGTCCTGCTGCCAGTGGGATTGCTCGTTCCACTTTTTATTAATGGTTGGTGGGAACGTTGTACCGCCACTGAGCCCGTTGGGGCTGTTCTGTTGGATGGCTTGGTAGAAGATGAAGCTAATCGTGCACTCTCAGGGGCTTTCCGACCGACGGCCAACTTTCCCAACGGCATTCCATCAGCATTTCGACCAAGGAGCTTGGGGCGGGGCTTGTCAATAGTGCTACCTGCCCGAACACCTGAATCCGCGGCAGCAGCCACTTGTTCACCAGTGGGCCCGCTCACAGGCACAGATGGAAGGGGAATCCTTTTTGCACCATTCCCGGTCACTTTAAGTCGATCGGGAGGTGGGTTGAATCTCATCTGCGCGGGTGGAGGACGCTGAGGACCTCCAGTTGAAGTTGAATTGGGGGCAGGTAGGACTCGAGCAGTACCTGGCGGAAGATGCTGGGCCACCTGACGGGAAGGCGCAGATGTTGGTACAATACAACGTTGCGCAGCGCTGGAAGATTGCATATTGATATGTAAGGAGCGAGGTTGAGGAGGGTCGCGCTGCATCTGAGACACGGTCCTCTGCCGAGGAGCACGGATGCCAACAGTGGTCGGGGGACCTTGACCAGCTGGCCGTTGTCGTGTGCTATGGGCTGGATCATCGGTAGCTGGACGAGTGGAAGGTTTGGAAAGTGCGGAACTCGCAGGTCGTTGTCCTGCCTCCATGACTTTGTTGTTCGCTCGGCTAGAAGGTCTGCTGATCTGTTTTTGTCCTGCGTTAGACGGGATGGCGTGGATGCCGGTGGGAACTGCCTGAATATCAAGGTATTTCTTGATCAGGGGGGTAAGTGGAGCAACGAAGCTTGAAGAAATCTTAGTTGCAACGTCAAAGCGAGGCTTGATTAACTTACTTGTCCACCCTTGCAGGCATCAATGCTTTGTAAGCTTTGAAAACTTCCTTGCTCGCCTTTCGAACATCTGCACTGGCATCGCGTGCAGTCAACTTTATAAAATCCTCCACGACACGGGCCCGGGACTCTTTCTCAAGATCAGGGGGATTGAAACAGTTGAGACAAGCCAAGATGCCTTCCGCAGCTGTCAAGCGGGGCAAGACGGACTTGTGGTTGGCCAGCTCAGTAAAATAGGGTAAAAGCGATGGAAGACGGGTGTGTTGAACGATAGCGAGGGTGCATGCCTTAGCACGGGAGGTGAAGACCTTGTTGGTCCGACCACACAGGGCCAGTAAGGTCGGAACAAAGTGAGATACCAAAGGGTCGAATAACGGGCCCAGACCGGTAGCCAACGCCGTGACGAAATCGACTGTAGCACCTGACAATCTACTGCGCTCAGAGTTCAAAGCACTGTTCAACGGTCTGGATACCGAACGAATAGCAGCGACCATTTCAGAAGGAAACTCGCAGCCACCATTATTGCAGAGGTGGGTTAAGTGCAGAATTCCCTGTGCAATCGTGTCCCATGTGTCTTCGGTTTCATCGAGTGAGACTTTCTTGCGGACTGTCTCGATTTCGGCTCTAAGGGTTTCTGGAGAATCGCACTAAGGAAACGTCAGGGATAGCCTCGGGAAAAAAGACAAGGGTCGCTCACCGTCGTTATTGGCATTGAGTTGATAAAGGGGAGATGATATGAATGCCGAGCTCACGTCGCTCAAGATCCAACCTGCGCATGTGCTGTACAGTTCGAGTTGGCGCGTCTTGGACGTGTCGTAGTGCCACCCGGGCACGTGATCCACCCATACCTTTTCCGGAGGCTTTGATCACACTCATTCAATACGACTCGGATAGCTCTCGTCCTGAGCTTTCAACGGGTTTACATGGTCGGTAATTGACATGTGGTTGCTGGGAAGGTCCTTAGGTGGGTCATTTTTTATGTTTGCGCTTCCCATTTCGTCTTCAGCTAGCAGGCTCATCTCGACTCATTCGGAGTTGGCGGTGTGATGCGCTCGATCCTTGCAATATTGTCCTCCATCATATTAGGTGCCATCTCCAATGTCTCTTTCCGTGTCCTGCTCGCCAACATAGCCTCCTGGCTCAGTATCCCGACATGTGACGTCCATTTCGACATCGGGCTCGTTCTGCTCGCGTATAGGACCTTCTTGGTAGGTCTATGCATCACCTGATTTATGCGCTTTGCTTCCTAGCTTTCCAGGCTTCTATCGAGCTTCCTGAGGTTCTGTCCCTGCCCCAGCCATTCGTTTAATAGCTTCTTCGTCCTAAGTTGGCGCCCTTAAGCTCTGTCCCTAACGTGCGGAGATCGATTGTGCCATTCACAACTTCATTGGGTGCCAGTGGCTCTGGTGGGTCAATTTTTTGCGTCATGATGCAGTGTTCCATTGCCATCCTGCTCTTCTCGTCTCTGATTGCTTCTTTGGTGTCATCCTGTGAGCTGTTGATTTGAGTACATACACGTAGAAAATAAATAAATAAATAACTGCTGTCGTGACGCGTGGGAATCCTGTCTCCGGCAGTGGCCATACGATTGAAACTCCGGTCAGACGTTCGTAGATACACCGAACGACGTTGGCGACATCCTCAAGATCGATTCGAGCACGGTGAGTCCATCTGCGAGCCTCGAGAGGTTCTTTAGAGCGGCGACGTGGCCGCAGCGGACACTGTGATTCGACGGAGGTCGACTTTCCGCTGGATGTATCACGCTGGGTTCAGATGTGGAACTGATGACCTATTGCCTAGCCACCCCCATCATGTCCCTCGTCGTACCCGAAGCCCACCAACAATTTCAGGTGCATGCATTCCCCCCCGTCCTCGGTACTATGTGCTCATATTCCATAAGCACATTTTGCGTCTATTGAACACCAACGTCGATGGCAAACGTAAAGTCATGTACGCCCTGACAGAGATCAAGGGTGTTGGCCGTCGTTATGCAAACCTTGTGTGCAAGAAGGCGGATGTAGATCTCAACAAGCGGTAAGTTGCTTGTCAAAGCACGGTCGGGTTACTCAGAGTCTTGCAGAGCAGGAGAGCTCAACTCGGATGAATTGGAGCGGATCGTGACTATCATCCAGAACCCCACGCAGTTCAAGATCCCCACCTGGTTCTTGAACAGACAAAAAGATATCGTCGACGGCAAAAATTATCAGATTTTGTCGAACGCAGTCGACTCGAAGCTCCGTGAAGATCTGGAACGACTGAAGAAGATCCGAGCCCACCGTGGTCTGAGACATTTCTGGGGACTGAGAGTACGTGGACAGCACACAAAAACGACTGGTGAGTAGACGATCACACGCCGAGAGAGGATGTAGCTCATACAGTGTCAGGTCGTCGCGGGAAGACCGTCGGTGTGTCGAAGAAGCGTGGCTAGTTAAATTAGTTGCTGTAATCCATCATCACGTGATCGGCTAGGCGATCACCCGAATTAGTCGTGTTTTCGTTTCAAAGTGTCGGTCGAATGTTCCATGTCTGCTACGCCGGGGAAATTGAAAATGTCGGGCATTCCGACGCCAGGTGCGAAGACGAGTGGTATACCGACACCAGGGAGATTTCGTTCCGCGTCCAATGTCACCGTCCAACCCGTGCTCGACACCGACGACTACGCGTCCCGTACCTTCGCTGAAGCTATCAGGGCCAATGATCCCGCGCAACATCGTGCCAGCATCACCCACAATCCACCCTCATCGTCCTCTTCTCCAAAGTCCACGTTTTCTGCTCTGCAACCAGGCAGGCGGTCTGTAACAGGTCGCCCGTCCTCTGTCACATCGGCACCCGCGACGCGTACCAAAACACCATCTGCACGTCCACCCAGTCGCCAGTTCGATGCTGCGCCCCGAAGCGTCAGTCGTGGTAGTCGAACTTTTGAGGTTGGCGACAACGTCCGGATCGAATCCCTCGGTTACGAAGGTACTCTGAGGTATGTTGGGGAGATTGACGGGAAGCCTGGTCTCTGGGCTGGTGTTGAGCTCAGTGGGGGGTTTGCTGGCAAGGGAAAAAACGACGGTTCCGTCAACGGGTAAGCGTCTTACAGATAATAAATGAACTGCTGCTTTAATTCATATTCCACCTCCCTTCGTCTGCGATTCTGCGTCATGTTGCTTGCTAACTCTGTGTCGCAGGAAACGATATTTCGCGTGCCCTCCAAACTGCGGCGTCTTTGTGGCTTCCGCCAAACTCTCACTCCCTACCGTAGGCCCAAATTGGCGGCCACCGTCCGTTGCATCGTCTCGCGGTGATCGTATAACGCCCTCTGTTTCTGGACGCGTCACTCCTTCCGCTCCGTATTCCATCAGTGTTGGACGCATGACTCCTTCTGCTTCATTTGGCAGAGTCACGCCACACGACAGTAGAACGAATCCACTGGGAGTGCCTGGTCGCATCACACCGAGTACCACTCCATCGGCGCGGAAGTCAAAGCCTGTCCCCGGTCTCGGAAAGTCGCAGTCTCAGGTCCTCCCTGCCCTGGAGACTCAGATTACTTCGGGTTCTCGGGCTTCCAAATACATCGGCTTGACAGCCAAGCAATTGAATTCACGCTCTGGTCCCAGTCAAACCGAGTATTCCCTCAAAGCACCAACTTCTCCGCCACGAACTTCTTCCAGCACAGATGGTGGTGCACGACCATCCGATTCCCCATTTACTACTCCAAAAGCGGGTGTACCGAAACCTCCCAATTCCCTGAAAGGTTCGCTTGCGCTTCCCAAGTCCAGAGCTTCCCTCAACACACCTAGACCCAGGATCCCAAGTGCAGTTGCCATGCCGCCACCTGCGTCTCCGGCGCGATCAACATCATTTGGATCAACATATTCCCCCAACGACGATCCCACGCAGGATGACCACGTTCAGGGGAACCGTCCCCCGTCGTCCCTGGATCTTGTTGCATCCGGTCAAGCTTTGCAAAACAAGATAAACCTGCTGCTAGGCAAATCGACTGTTTCCGACCCCGATGATGTTCAACATGTCTCTCCCCCTTCCTACATCCATTCTACCGCCGACGCCGACGTGGTCGATACTTACGAATCTACAATATCTACTCTCCATACCCGCATAGAAACTCTCCAGCAGGAAGGAACATCTTTGCGGGAAGTGGTCTCGTCTCTTCGATCTGATCTTGAACAACGACAAGTTGTGGAGAAGGACCGTGACTCTGCTCTCGCCGCTTTGGCAGAGGCAGAGAAGGAGACGCGTGCTATGGAGCGGAGGTTGAGTGAAAAGGACTCTAGGGTGGAATCTCTGGAGCGCTTAAATGCGCAGTCTGCTGCAGAATTGGAACGTACCAAAGCGGAAGCCGAAGCACGTCTGAATGACCTACAAGCCAAGCTTTATACTAACGAGGGTCTGGTCAGAAGCCTCAAAGAGGCTATTGAGACGAAAGAAGGCGCAGAGCACGAAAGCAACACTCTTCTGAAAGCCAAGAACGCAGAAATTAGCCTTTTGGAAACCCAGCTTGAAAAGGTTTCGACCGAGCTCGAAGCAGAACGAAAAGAGCTAGCATCACAGATCGATGAACTTCGTCAGGCAGGACAGGTGAGGGACTCTGGGCTCTTGTTATCCATCACTGACCATTTGGCTTGTCAGGAGACGATTGCACTTTACGAAGAAAGACTCAGCGTCGCAGATTCGAGACGATATGAATTGGAGGACAGGAACATTGTACTCGAAGACCAGTTGGGAAAAGTAGCGACTCCACCCTCACCTAGCCTTGCGGCGCAACACGGTACATCAGCTCTTGAGATCGACAACGAAACTCTCCGAGAGCAAGTTCAACACCTTCAGAAGAAGCTCTCTATGATGGAAGACACTCTCGAAGATGCTCGAGCAGCAGCCGAAAGGGAAGAGGTTTCTATGAGGGAAAGAATCAAACGCTTTAGGGAGAAGGAGGAATCTATGCGAAATGAGTTGACTGAAGGTCGCAAGGCTGTAGAGCAAGTTGCAACAGCCGAAGCATTGGCCAAAGGTCGCATCGAGGAGGTTGAAGAGGCATTGAGAGAGAGCACTCTTGCACTAGAGAATGCAAGAGCTGAGATCGAGATCCTGCGCACGGATGCCGCAGTATGTCGGTGTCCCTGTTCTCCTTTTACCGCTGATCTCTCTCAAGACAGCTGATATGAGCGCCGAAGACGTGTCCTTGAAAGTTGCTGAGGTGGTCCGCCAGGCCGCCTTAGAGCGTGCTCGATTGATGGACGAGATTCTAGACCTAAAGGACGAGCTCTCTCGATCAATCTCACAACCCGCTAAGACTGATACCGAGGTGGGTGATATCAATGAAGTGTGAATTTGACTTATGTCTCCTAACAGGCCACACACTGGCAGACGATGTTTGAGCAAGAGCAAGCGGAAGTTCAGGCGTTGCGCATCGCCTTGGACGAGCGATCGGCAGAATTGGACAGCCTCCGCAAGAAGCTGAACCGCGAGATGCCAATGAGCGGTCTATTTGATCATCCCAAGTCACCATCTAAGCATGAATCAGACGAGATCAAGGGCCTCAAGTACGACATCTGCCAACAGGATCTGACGAGTACTGAGTCTGGGGTTGCAGGCACATTGTCCAGGAACTGCAGAAGGAGACATTAGCCATCACCCAGCGCAACAAATTGTTGGAGGCCGAAAACACACTTTTGATATCTGAGACAGATCAACTACGACAGGTAGGTTCTTACCGTTTGGTCCTTTGTCCATTTAACACCCTATAGGAGCTCAAGATACTCGAAGATAATGTCGAAGAGAGCCTCTTAGGACAGGAAGCTGCCCTCGATGCTGGCGATCATCCTTCAGCTTTGCCACCGAATCTTCAGACGAAGTGCGAGGTAAGCTTTGCCTACCGTTGTAATTATCCGTGATCTCATGTATCGCAGGGTGAAATCGAGCAGCTCAGGAAACGACTTGCTGATGCAGAGTTGAAGACGGCCCGTGTAAGGCACGACGTGAGTATGGTGTTGCCGTCAAATCGACCGAACTTAAGAAATGTCCAGCTCAACAAGGAAATCAATGAACTTGAGACACTCATTGAGTCGAAGGTAATTCATAGACCAGATTCATGGTTGAATTGCGATTGACTTTGTGTGCACAGATCTACCGCGAAGTGCGTCAAACGTGTGAAAAAGGTTGACCAGTACTCACCCTACTCTTAGGATGAGCTCGAGCGGGAGATTGAAGGGCTGAAAGAGAAGCTTTCCGGATCCAAGAAGTCCTCGAAGAATAGCATGGATCCAGCCGACCTACAAAGACGAGCATCTAGTGCATTGTCCTCACTGAGCAGTGACGATGACACGCTCTCCACCTCGCGCGAAGACGTGTGTGAGATCTGCGAACGGCCTGGCCATGACATCTTCACATGCGATCTCCTGAAGGAAGACGCACCTCCAGCACCCAGCCTGAGTTCAACACTGTATTGTGTAGATTGTGAAGGTTATGGTCACATTGCTGCTGACTGCCCTCATTCGTTGGATGTTTTCTAATTTTCGCTCACTCACTCACGATCACGATCCACGATACTGCACGCTGCACGCACTCTTAGTAAGGTTTGGTTATAATCTCTTAGTTTTACGTAATGTACCTCCTGGTGAGGATTCCCACGCATCGAAAATTTGTGCTGAGCCGAGTGTGATAACGATCCAGCACTTGCAGTCATGTCCCGTTTCTTCAGACAAGCTGGCGACTCTGATTCCGATACAGAAGAGTCCGATGAGGAACTTCTCACTAGCGGTGGTGAAGAGGCTCCACCGAAGTCGACAGCAAAACCAACCGGCATGTCTCGATTCCTTCGCACAGCTGGTAGCGACTCCAGTAGTTCCGAGTCGGAGTCAGAGTCTGAAGAAGAAGATATCGAGCCTTCGACAGAGAAGAAAAAGGGAAGATTTCTACGGAGCGATTCTGACGAGGAAAGTGAAGACGAGGAAGATGTGAAACGAGTCATCAAGAGTTCCAAAGATAAACGCCTCGAGGAGATCGAGGCAACTGGCAAAGCGATGGATAATGCTGTCAAAATAAATGATTGGTCGGTCACATCTACAGGTTCGCTCCGTCGTCCGGTCAGTTATCACTGACATTGATTTGAACCTCAAGAATTCGACAAGCTGTTACGTCTCGTGCAACGTCAAAGCAATGTTTCGGAGCCCATCCCGCCCTTTTTCCTCAAGACGCTCACGAGCCTTGAGGACTCCTTGAATGCTGCTTTGGCGAAGGAGAAGGAGGCGAAGAAAAAGATGAATGCAGTCAACGCGCGCTCGTTGAACTCCATGAAACAAAAGGTCAAAAAGTCCATGAAGGAGTACGAAAAGGAGTTATCTCAATATCAGGCTGTAAGAAATGCGTTCAACTCCGTCATTTTCCCTCAAACGTCTTGCAGGACCCGGAAGCTTTTGAGCGCGAATTCGCTCTCCATACTCAACCTGTCGAAGCTGCAAAGGGGATTAAGAAGCCAAAAAAGATAGCTGATAGTGGTAGCGAAGAGGATCATTTTCCAGAGGACGATGACAATTTCACAACAGTCGGAAAGGGTGGTAAAGCTATGCAATTTACCGCGGATGCTATCTTCAAGACCCTCAAGATAGTACATGAAGCCAGGGGAAAGAAGGTTCGTGGAGTATGGCTGTAGCTCATCCTGTAGCTTATGATTGCTTCAGAATACAGATCGAGGGGAACAAATGCGCATTCTAGAAAAGCTGCTCGAGGTTGCTGTGACTTCATACCAACGTATCCGGGTCCTTTTGGCTCTCGTTTCCTCGCGGTTCGACTACAATTCGTCGATGACGTCTTATATGCCTATCGATCTATGGCTGGGGGCTGAGCGCGAAGTCGATAAGCTCATCTCAATTGTCGCCAAAGAATCCGCATATTCAATACAGGAAACCACAGAAGATTACGACGAACTCCTGGAACGCTCTCCTGACACTGAGCCCGACGGTATTGTTCGTATCAGAGGTAGCATCATCAGCTTCGTAGACCGTCTCGACGACGAGTTTACCAAAAGTCTACAAAATATCGATCCTCACGGCACGGAGTACGTGGATCGCCTCAAGGATGAGAAAGTGCTCTACCGGACGATATGTCGTGCGCAAGCATTCTACGAGGCTTCTTCGCAACCAGAGCCACTGGCAAGAGTTATTATGCGACGTCTGGAGCACATCTATTCAAAGGTACGATACACGATCCTGCATAATGACCCATGTTACTCACTTCTCATCAAGCCAGACGCGGTCGTCAGTGCCCTTGAGTCCACTCTCAGTACATCAGAAGACCCTCCAAGCGTTACATTGGCCTCTTCTTCCACCACGTCGAGCCTAATCCACGCTTTATGTGTCCATCTTTACAAAGCGGACAACTCGTTGCTGCGCACTAGAGCCATACTCACCCACATCTATCACCACGCTCTCCATAATGATTTCTACACTGCTCGTGACATGATGCTGATGTCACATCTTCAAGAGTCAATTCATTCCGCTGATGTGGCCACACAAATACTCTACAACCGTACTATTGTCCAGCTGGGCCTGTGCGCGTTCCGCTGTGGTTTGATCAAGGAATCGCAGGCGATGCTTCAGGATATTTTCGCAACACAGCGTGTCAAGGAACTTTTAGCCCAGGGTGTCCATCAACAACGGTTCCAGGCACAGCTCACTCCCGAACAAGAGCGAGCCGAGCGAGCGAGGCAGCTTCCGTTCCACGTGCACATCAACACGGAACTACTTGAGGCTGCATTCCTAGTGTCAAGCATGCTGGTGGAAATTCCTTTGCTTGCCTCCATTGACTCGGAAGAGCAGAAGAGAAAGGTAATTTCGAAGCCTTTCCGGCGTCTACTGGATTTTGCGGACCGCCAAGTTTTTACTGGCCCACCTGAGAGCACACGTGACCACATCATGCAAGCGAGCAAGGCACTACAAGATGGTGAATGGGAGAAGTGCCGTGATCTCATTCAAAGCATAAAAATCTGGAGCCTCATGCCAGAATTTGCTTCTGTGAAAGAGATGCTGGCCAAGTAAGTCCTTGATGTTTTATTCGGTGATGCGAATGTCGAACAAACGTCTTTAGGCGCATTCAAGAGCAAGGTCTTCGAACGTATCTATTCACATATGCACCGTTATACTCCACCCTTTCGCTATCTCTTCTTTCACGAACCTTCTCACTGCCACTCAGGACAGTAACATCCATAATTTCGAAGATGATTTGGAATGAAGAACTTTCCGCATCCCTGGACCAATCCACTGGTGTTGTCGTGTTCCATCGGATTGAACTTTCCCGCCCGCAACAACTCACGCAGGTCATTGCGGAGAAAATCAACAGTATGGTTGAACAAAATGAGAAGATGTTGGATGTAAAACTTGGTAGCTCGGTTGGATGGGGAGATCGTGGAGATGCAAAGGGCGAGAAACGAGGTGAACAGACCCAAGAGCGTCGTGGTAGAGGGGATCGGACCAGAGGTGGTCCACGCGGTAAGATTTTTTAATGTGTGACTCGCGCAGATGGGCTGAATGATTTGTACAGCAACGAGTACCCGTGGCCGTGGATCTCGGTTTGCACAAGGTCTAGGAAATCAGATGGCAGGACATTCGCCGCAACGAGCACGATAGCTTGATACTATCAGTACCTGGGTTATTTTGTAATACCTTGTTCAGATGAGTTACAGTGGCTCTACTTCGCTTCCTCACTCTCGTCCGATTCTTCATCTTCATCGTCCTCATTCGGATCCTCGGTTTCTGCACCCCAATCAGAAATATCAAGTTTCTCGTTTCGATAGCTTTCTAGAGGAGTATGTGAGTGAAAAACAAAACATGCGCGATGCACGAGGCCTCACCGTTCTCCTTGACTTCATATCCGCCCTGCGTAACGCACCGCACTAACTCGGCCTTGCTCCCAACTCTTGTATTCCTGCCGAGGACAGAACCCTCGAGCTTTGCCCTGTAGCTGGTTCAGCGCGTTGATTGAATGGACCGAGGGTCGCACTCACCCGTCTGAAACTATGCAGTGGTCGAGAAGCACGCAGCCAACGACCTTGACCATTTTGCCGATTATGCAATGCTTCCCAATGACGGATTTCTTGATTGTCGTTCTCTCGTCGACCTTTGTGAAATCACCGATCGTGGAATCGGATGAAATTGATGCTTTGGCGTCTATGAGGGCTCGTTTCTGCGGATCGACGGGCAAGGTATAAGAAGTGTCGTTTATGAACTGTGTACGTGACGATGCATCAAGATGAGCACGCGCACGTGTGGGTCAGAGGAGGCACCTACGTATCGGTTTGCTTCTAAATAGGCTGGTAGACTATTGGTCCGAACACAATAACCGGCTTCCTCTCGGTGGATAATGACGCCGACTCTGAGGCTGCTTGTTTCCGTATGAACGTTCTCAGAGCCTGTGGGACTGGGTGGTACAGAATACCCCAGCTCCCGCCCGAGTTGAACCGGTGAAAATGTAGCCGAATGGCTATATGGTGTTTTGGCCTTCGAGGGACTGACAGTGTGGAGAGTGGAGTGTCTCATTGAGGTAGTAGGCGCCGCAAAATTGGAAAGTGGGCTGAGCACTACGAGGAGGAATTATTTCCCTAGGTCAACCGGTAATATGACGGTATTTCCTTACCACGCCCGTACTTTAAGCGTCTCGTTGCTTGATAGTGCACTTTGCACAACCAGGGGAGAAAGTCCTCCCGCAAGGAATCTAGTTCAGTTTTTCGTTGCAGAGCGTCTAGTATTTCACGTTTACAGACGTAGACATGAGAGTCTTGAAGCTTGGATGAAAGCCTCGCCCGAGGGTATCGCGAGAGCAAGCTCATTCTCAACTCGAGTTCTTCTGCGTTCTTGTCTGCGCTATCAAGGGTGTCGATGTACAACAATGTTCCTGTAGACTCGTCCCAAACTATTGGAGAGGGCTGGGAAGGGGACCCCCACTCGTCAGGAGCTGCAGATTTTTCCGACTTGGGCGGCTCGAACCAGTAACTGGTGGCGATTGCACCGTCGGAAGTAGCCTCTGAGCGGAATTTGTTCAAAAGCTTTGAAAGAGGGAGTGCTTGTGGAGGGATGAAGTCGCAAGGAAGCAGGACAAAGTCTTCTTGGATGCGACTCGAAAAGTGCCTGAGGATGGAGCACGTCCCAACACTTAGCTCCTGGGTTTCGTCGAACGACTGGATGTCGACGCGCAAAGACGAAGAGGATATCGGGGATTCGGAATGGATGTAGTGTGATATAGAGGGGCGATGCGAAGAAGGACAGATAAGGAGGACATCTGGTACTCATGTTCGTGATATGTTCTGATGGTATCACAACGAATCGCACCTTTGATCCCAGACTGCCCGATCCAGGAGAGAGCATAATCGACCATGGGCCGATTAGAGATGGGGAGGAGTGCCTTTGGGCAAGGCTCATCGCCAACGTCACCGGTCAAAGGAAGGAGCCTGGGGATAACTAAGTATCGAGGGAACGATGGTGCAAGGAGTTTATACTCGCTCGTTCCCAAAGCCTGCAAGGATTACTGCGAGAAATTCCCGGGGAACTGACTGAACAGGGTCGACACTGAAATCCATGATTGCGTTTGGGAGAGGAAGACATCCGAGTCATTTTCCTTTTACTACAACATTCGTAGTACGCCACACGTCTCAGCTACATTAATTCCCTCGCCCACCTCGACGTGCCATCGCTAAATTTGCTAGCCGGTGAGAACCTGCATATCCTCTCCAGCATACCATAGAAACATACCTAGAGGCGTCAATGACTGAGGAACATCCGACCCTTGGCGCGACGACGCTGAAGAACTTTACGCCCGCTTGGTGTTTTTTTCCGCGCAAGAAACCCGAATTTCCTCTTCCTCACCCGTTGCGAGGGCTGGTACTCCGTGCCGCGAGAGGCAAAGCGGACGCTAGTCATGTCGGTGAGGCGAAGAGGTAGTGCCCATCTGAGAGAACTCGTTATTCTGGGACTGGAAAGTAAGGGGGCGTGGATCGTCCGGGTCGCTCTGAGGATGGAGGAGAACAAACTCATGGACAACATTCCGAGTCCAAGTGGAAAAGACAGGGTACTTGGATATTTAGATTCCCACGCTAAACCATGAGTAACACCTTCAACTACCATCACCAGCCGTCGTTGTGGGCATGACGCAGCCTTCCGTGCACCAGCTCTTCCGGCGTCTTGAAACCGTTGGAAAAGGTGCCTATGGCTCCGTCCATAGAGGGATCCATTTACCTACAGGCAATATCGTGGCGCTCAAGATCATCAACCTCGATACAGCAGATGACGATGTCGAGGCAATCCAGCGTGAAGTGGCCCTCCTGACACAGCTCCGTGACGCCCCCAATGTCACCAAATACTATGGTTGCTTTCTAGATGGACCCCGTGTCTGGATCGCGATGGAGTTTGCTCAGGGAGGCAGTGTCCGTACACTCATGCAATCATCCAGAGACGGGGTTCTCGAAGAACGCTTCATCGTCGTCATCACTCGCGAGGTTCTCGTCGGACTTGTCTACCTTCACAGATCCGCAATCATCCACCGTGACATCAAGGCGGCTAACATTCTCATCACTGCAACCGGCAAGGTCGTGATTTGCGATTTCGGTGTCTCCGTGTTATCTGCTACGACGACGAGCAAGCGAAATACACTCATGGGAACCCCTAATTGGATGGCACCGGAAGTCGCACAGCCAACACCCGTATACGATAGCAAGGCGGACATTTGGAGCCTGGGTATCGTGGTATATGAGATGGCCAAAGGTGCTCCTCCACACTCAGACTTGAGGGATGCGATCAAAGTTATGCAACTCATTGCCAAAGTCAAACCTCCGAGATTGGCCGAAGGTGACGGTAGCAAGGATATGAGGGATTTCGTTTCTCATTGCCTTCGAGAATCACCCAATGACGTGCGTATCCGGACATCCTACTTGATCGTCCTTGTGATGTCCTCCCAGCGTCTTTCTGCAGATGAGCTTACCAAGACAAAATGGATCAAATCCGCCTCGAAAGTAAATGTATCCGTGCTAAGAGAGCTACTTCTCAAATATGATGCCTGGATTCAAAACGGGGGATCTAGGGCCAGCATCGCGGGTCCTCTTGACTGGGAAGATGAAGAAAAGAAAGAGTGAGCTTTATTAGCAGCTTGGGGGGGAGATCTACTGACGCTTTTCAGATTACAAAATATCTCGGAAGAGGACGATGACCTCTGGGTATTCGATACCATTAGGCGTAATTCGTTCATGAATGTACCAGACGAGGACGAAGATGCGGACCTCCCTAATTCCATTGACACACCTTCCACAGCTCCCACAGTACGCCCTGCACCAGCCCGTCTACCAACATCCTTGCGCGGCCTATTTGATGATGATACCGTGCCAAATGACACCCTCAAACCGCTGCTTCCACCGCCTCCAACAATAGCTTCAGTGACGGTCGCACCTCCCGTTGTACCACTTTCGTCGTCCCCTGCAAGGGAGTTTGTTGGTATGAAGAGGGCTGGGCCTACTGAAGGAGTAGAGGATGTCCAGCCGACCAAACACAACGAAATTTCTTTCCCGAGTTATCAGCCTCGTTACTCCCAGGATATTACTCCTTCATTACCTGCTCCTCGCCTCCCGCCAACAAGTTCTTCTCCGATAGCAAGAGCACGATCCACTAATATGACCGACGCAGACTCTTCTCCAATTGAAGTTTCTTTTGGACCTTCCCTTGGAAGGAAGCCTAGCCTCATCCGTCAAGCCTCAGTTGCCGTGATGGAAAGTACGCTAACATCACCCCTTATGCCTCCTATCCGACCGTTCGCTGTACGAGATAGGAGCGGTAGCTCTTCCAGTAAAGGAAGCGACGGTTCTAATTCTGCCAAAAGCTTGATTCTACCGGGCTTGAAAGATGCAGTAAAGGTACGTTCATTGCGTTCCTCCTGTTCCTGACCTTTTCGCTGATTTTTCTAGGTTCCTTTTCTCACATCTGAGCATCAAATGGGAATGACCGACTTACTTCCCCCGTCACCGTCGGCTAACTTCACTCACTCGCACTCTGGCATTTTTCCGCCCTCTCCACTCGGACCGCATAATCTGGGTATCCGCGGAGACGCGAATACATCAACAATATCACTTCCTAGCACGAGAAGCAGCTCTCCGCCACGGACTGATAGGCGGGGTAAACCCGGATTCACAAAATTCTCTCACGCTACGTCGCTTTCGTTGACATCGGTGGACACCACGACGCTCGGCCCACCGATTCCGCCGCTTGACTTTGTATCTCTCACGGGGTCACCAGAGGCCACGAACTCTTACCTTGCTCGTACCGTAGATGATCTCACTCGGTGGTTCTCTGTCATCGAGGTCGGTTTTACAAACTTGCTGGAGCAATCAGGTGGCAACGCAATAGCGGAGGAGCAGGAGGAGATGCCAACAGAGCGAGCCTCCTCCAACGTCGTCAGTAACGCAGACAACAGTACTCACGTGCTGTCAAGGCGTGCTGTACCCACGGACCTTCTTTGAAGCACTGCACTGGTTTCGAAATTCCCGCACTTCACATCGCCTTGCTATTCATTTACTGGTATCCATGGACCTTTTCTATATGTACCTTACAATTCCTAGTGAACTGTTCCCTGCGTACGACCTCAGATAATGTTGTGTGTGCTAAGGTATTTCGCAATAATCTCTACTGCATTTTTCACGTCGCATTGATCGGTTTTGATATGGATTTCAGGTTGCTCCGGCGCCTCGTACGGTGCAGATATTCCAGTGAAATCTGATGTTGATAGATGAGACACGTGCTAGACCAACTAGAATTCGGATCACCTTTGATCTCCCCGGCACGGGCTTTCTTGTACAGCCCCTTGGGGTCACGCTGTTCCACAACACTGAGAGGAGCATCGATGAAGACCTCGATAAAGGGCAGATTAGCCTTCTTGTGGAGTTCGCGAGCTACCTCCCGGTCCGCGCGGTAAGGAGATATGAACGCAGTGATTGTAACGCAGCCTGCGTCTGCGAATAGCTTTGAGACCTTGAAAATAGAACCTGTCAGGTGGGACACGTTGACGATGTCCGCCAAACACTCCGTACCTCGCCGATACGTCTGATGTTCTCGACGCGGGATTTCTCGTCGAAGCCGAGATCCCTGTTCAACCCGAAGCGCACATTGTCTCCATCGAGACGGTAGGTGAATCTGTGCTGGTGCAACAGATGCTGTTCGAGCGCACAACCGATGGTAGACTATGCGATAACAGGCCGCAGATCGGACTCGGTCAAACGCTTAAGAAGAACCCATGGATGAAGCTACACCGACCTTTCCGCTTCCGCTCAAGCCGGTCAGCCAGATCGTAATTCCTTTTTGTGCCAGCAACTCGAACCGCTCGGCAGAGTTGATAGAGCCTGACGACCAGGGAGTCAATCTCGAGCCTCAATGTGCTGAGATGAACCGTCCATACCTTCGTGGAATGTGATGTTGGTAGACATGGTCCTAGTGGTAGTAGAGATTCTGAATGACAGTCATTCCGCACTGGTGCCCTTTTATTGATATAGTCCTCCGCTGGCCAGCGCTTGAGAAAGGTTGCCCCCCATTCTAGTATGTCGAGTACGGGCACGTCCAAACTGTCATCCAGCACAACGGCCGAAAGTGCCGAAGCACGCATCGCGCATCGACTCGAAGTTGTAACCCACACATTCATCGCATTCACCGTAAAAGACACAACGTTGGACACGAGATAATACAAAGAAGGATGATATCTCACTGCAAAGTCCCTCGTCCCCAGGAAGAAGGTGGTATCCATAACAACCAATAGTGAACCAGGGAAATCCAAGCATTACGAAGTAGGAGACGTGCACAACCAAATAATCGACTTTTTGACTGCCTCCGTGACTTCCTCCGTGGTCAAAGGCTGATCTACTGGAGGACAGTGTATGAAGAGTACTTTGGTTGTCGGCTTATCAGTTTTTGCAACAGAACGTCTACTCTCCGCCAAGGAACAATAATAGATAAAGTCGCACAGATAATGACCAGCATCTAGGGAAGAGTAAACTTGCTGCAGAGCAACGATGAAGAAAAGGGGGGAAAGCACACGGATCAGGCGTTCACAAAGTAACGTTGCAGATGGAGAATAATACGCTCACCTCGACACCAGATTTTTTGAGATGGTTCACTAGTTTTTCAACGTCGACATCTGTGTAGATCTCGTCCGGAAATGATTCGTATCCTTTGCCAAACCCACGTTTCGGGGGTTCTGTGCCGTCAATGGGGCCTTCAATATTATAGCCCAATCGTGCCCTTTCCATCCGCTCCTCCGGTGAGGGTTCAGAAGGGCCTCGCATCACCTCTTCACGTGCAACACGGACGATGGGTGCGTGACACCCATTCGCGTCCTTCATATTATAACCGAACTTATGACTAACTCTTTCGATCCGCAGCGGCCCCCGACCAGCGACTCCTACATGAAGAACAAGATCATAGCCATTTGGGGGAGGGGGGAACGCGGCATCTACTGGGGGAAGGATGGGGGGACGGGCGTGAAGACCTGGAGCGATGGACAAGACATCCTCGTAAGTGACAGGTACGTTGAGAGTTGTTATGCGGATCTCGCGGGTTGTCGTCTGATCGGAGGGTGGGATGGATGAGGGGGGATCTTGAGGGTCGCTGTGGGTCACCGAATCTGCTGGTACCTCGACGTGTATGATAGCGTTATGAAGGGGTTCGACGGCTAGCCAGGAAGGATTGACGGCATACCGGGAGAATGGCTGAACCAGATGGAGGTCAGGTGCAGGCAAGGTGGATGAAATGAATCAAACTACTGGGTAAGGGGGACTCACACCAAAACCTGTCACGAGAACAGAGTAAGGACGAGGCTTGACGTGCACTCCGTTGACGGCTGGCATGATAGCAGATGAGAAAAGAAAAAACCTCTGGACAAGGATGAGCGGTTTATATGTGAGAAATATATTCTAAATTAGTACAACAAGTCCCGGGTAAGACCGGCCAGCTTCTTCTGAATCGTTCAACATCCTCCCCATACAATGTTGTCCTCCGCCCTCCGTACCTCTACCGTCGCGGTCACACTCGGTCGGCGGGCAGCCTCCTCCATCGCACCCAAGTACTCCAAAGCCCTCTACTCTGCAGCGCTCGCAAAGTCACCCCAGGTCCTCTCGAAAGTACAGACCGAGCTCAACACCATCTCGAAATCCATTGCCGAGACCCCCGAGCTAAACGCCTTCGTCTCGAATCCAACACTTTCTGCAAAGGAACGTGCTGCCGGTCTCGCCTCTCTCTATGCAAAGGCAGAGGGCCCAAAGAAGGAGCCAGTCTCCGACATCACCAAAAACCTCTTTGCTGTCCTTTCGGAAAACGGCAGACTGAACGAGACCCAAGGCGTCGTTCAAGGTTTCAACGAGCTCGTTGCAAAATACAAGGGAGAGTTGGAAGTCGTCGTCACTTCGGCTGCCCCACTGCCAAGGGATGCCGCTGCCAAACTCGAGTCAATTCTCAGGCAGTCCCAAGCCGCACAACACGCCAAGTCTCTGAAAGTGGTCAACAAGGTTCGTGTCTCAGCATTGTCACGCTCCATCCTTGTTCATCGTCACCTAGGTGAACCCTTCAGTCATGGGTGGGATTGTCGTGGACTTTGGCGATAAAAGCATCGACCTTAGTGTATCATCCCGCGTCAACAAGCTCAACAATGCTCTCCAAGGCAAGTCTCGTCGCGTAGTAGGTTTCCGATACTCATACTCGTGATATCATAGAATCAATATAACAGCGAGGATGGGTTGGAACACTTGGTAGAGGTCCTCGGCTGTCGCAGTGCGATACCAATAGAAAGATGGATATATACTCGCTATATGTCACTTTGAACAGTCATGGTCGTGTGTGATTTGAAGGACCTATTAGAACAGGTGTGGTTACGTAAGCTGAGAGTGAGCCTCCGTCGGATGGCGCGCCGAAATTACGTCCTATCACCACTCAGGGTATAACTCAATTGAATTGAAAGTGAGCCAGTCCGCAGCCTTAAAGTTTGCTCGTGACATTCAAGTTTCCAGTGTCGTGTCCATGCATTCTGGATAGACGATAAACTATCTTAGTATGACTTCTGGTACGTGATTAGATTCAATCTAGTATGCGTCTGCCGTTCAATGACTCGTCGCCAGCCACGGTAACTTGGTTGGTCTAGGCATTCCCTACCGTACCTTGGTGCCCGGGTGACTGACTTGTTGGCCTACAGTCCTGCATGCTCAGCTTCTGTGCTCGAACTGAACATCAACAGCCATCTGGATAGCGGATGCTCAGACCACAGATTAAGTACTGGCAGCCGATTAGCCACCAAAGATGAGCCCAAACGCAAATTAGCCCCGATATTTCCTCAGAGCCAAGGAAGCAGCTTGACACCATCCCGTGATTTGAGTATTGAAGGACCTTCCAAGAAGAAGAGAAAAGTCGAGATCTCGTCCTCGCAGCCCGTGGCCGGTACCGAAAAACATACCAAGAACCGAGCATTCGGTGCAACCACGAAAAGTACCACACCCCTAGCAGAAAGGCTTCGTCCACAGACTCTTGATGAGTTCGTTGGACAAACGCATTTGACTGGACCCCATTCGTCGCTGAGGAACCTACTCGCATCCGGAAACCTGGGTAGCATCATATTTTGGGGCCCACCCGGGTGAGCGAGCATCACTCTTCTGCCAAGCGATGGACTAATACTGGAATACTGCAGCTGTGGAAAGACAACTCTTTCGAGACTCCTGGCCAGAGAAGCGAATTGCATTTTCAAAGAGATGAACGCCACCTCGTCAGGAGTTAATGACGTTCGCAATGTCTTTGAAGAGGCAAAGGGGTCTTTGGCGTTGACAGGGAGGTATGGGTGATGAATTGTATCGTTTGTCCTATCGATTACATCCCTAACCAGGAAGACCCTCCTATTTTTGGATGAGATCCATCGTTTCAATAAGCCTCAGCAAGTATGCTTCTCTTCCTTCTCGGATGCGCTGATCTAATCTAATTCTAGGATATCTTTCTGCCGTACATCGAGAAAGGCCAAATCCAGGTAATCTACCAGTTCCTGTGCATCTCACGCAACGTGCAGTGACTGAAAACACCCAGATGATAGGCGCTACAACGGAAAACCCATCATTCAAGCTGACGGGAGCTCTTATGAGTCGTTGTCGGTCCGTGAGATAGAATTTTATCCGCAACGTCTAACGCCTATTTAGTGTGTTTACGCTAGAACGCCTCACAGACGAGGATATGCGGAGCATCATATCTCGTGCAGTGAAGTGTCTTTCCTGCACGACTGAGTCAATTGCGCCATCGGCGTCGCAACAACCATCTAATTCACAGGGTTCTGAACAGATCGCTTTGACTCAAGGATCGGCAGAATCCGGTGACATTGAAAGTCAACATCCGTTTTGCCCCCAGTTGACACCCCGCGTCATCGCATCGCTCATCTCTCTGTCTGCTGGGGACGCGCGAACAGTACTTTCTCTACTAGATCTTGTCTTCGCGTCGAAAGACAGCATCCAAGAGGATGAGCTCCTTGTCTCGTTACGACAATCGGTGTCCTGCTCGTACGATCGGACAGGCGAAAGCCATTATGACATGATTTCTGCTCTTCACAAGTCCGTGCGCGGTAGCCAGGGCAATGCGGGAATGTATTGGCTGGCACGTATGCTGACTGCTGGTGAGGATCCTTTGTTCATCGCCCGAAGGATGGTTGTCTGCGCGAGCGAGGATATCGGACTTGCAGATAATCAGGCATTGCCATTGGTCTGTCGTTGTACTGAACATATCAGATAAACCCTCATGATAGATTCATCTTTGTTAGGCAATTGCGACTTTTCATGCTTGTCAACAGGTCGGAATGCCGGAATGTCGCATTAATCTGGCCCACCTTGTTGCCTATCTCGCCGAAGCTCCAAAGAGTACACGTGCGTACGAGGCCTACAATTTGGCCGAGGTAGCAACGAAAGTGGATGCCAACGTACCAGTCCCAATGGTCATGCGGAATGCCCCTACACCTCTCATGAAAGAGCTTGGTTATTCTGAAGGGTACAGATATAACCCTCATTATGCGTGAGTTCCATCAGTTCCGTCAATTGAAATTGATGCGAACGTTCCTGATATTCTTTCAAGACACCCTATACACAATGATTATCTACCCCCGGCATTTCGAGGAGAGACATTCTTGAGGGAACCTAGCGACGTGTCGAATAAGATATGGGACGAGGATGCGCTCGTTAAATGGGAGCAAGTGTGCAATGGAGGACGCTCTTGGCCCGGCCGCGCACTTCGGCGAAGGTCTCAGTCGGTTCCTTGATTCTTGCGGACTTTGGATGGGGGTATCGCAACAGCCTCGGTGTTTCAGCGTACTGATACAGTAACTCCGTTTGTTCCCATCTCAGACTTGAACAATAGTCCCCATTTAAAACCTTGGCTCCTCCGCACTGACAGGCAAGGAACAGTGCTGTCTGAGCCCGCTTGGGGCTTGCACGGATCAATCACCGTGACAGACAAGAAATGATGCTCTCGGATCGTTCCACGCGTGCGTGCCACATTTCCGCGTGGGTCATGGAAACGGGCGCGTTGATAAAGACTATCGTGTGACACGGGTTCAACTTATGCATCTCAGATCTCCCAGGCTTGTAGGAGTCCATGTAGGGGCCGACTGAAGCGTGAAGGTACAGATCTATTTTTGATGAACAGCTGATATGGAGTCCGTTTCCGCGGCGGCGTACGGTTATTATCTCACCCAGTCACGTTACTGGTACCACATGGGACACGGAACTTTGATTACGAACCTCGGTAGGTTGATATGCACAATCGACGATTACTTTTTCAGCCAGCCGTCAGAATTCACAGGTGTTACACAGGTCGGGACCTGAACGCTAGCGAGATAAGGGCTATTTTGATTCCTTGCAGACATGATTTAAGTGTATCGCAATGTTGTTTTCCCCCCGTCCTCACCCACGGTGGCCCATCCTCCAATATGGCTCACCCAGGAAGCATCACTGATGTTCTTGAACAACCCCCGAGCGTCAGCGACGAGAAGTCCTATCAAGAGAAACATGATGTTGAGACTGCAAGCGTTGAGGTGGAGAGTACCGAGGGTATCCTCCGAGACGAACGTGACATTGCGACTCATGTTATCTCCGTTTCGGATGACCCGAGTCTAAACCCTTGGACTTTCCGTGCCTTCTTCATCGGCTTCGGTCTTTCTTGCTTCGGGGGAGTTCTTGGTGTGTGATATCATTTTCGTCGAGGTCATCACTTATGCCATTCTGTAGCTGAGATATACTATTTCAAACCAGTGGGTGAAGCTAGCTGTTGCGACCGCATTTTCTCACCGTCACCGTCATCGCCAGCAAACTGTGCTTGTGTCCCTGATGTTTCTTGCTGTCGTATCATATGTGATAGGTATCTTCATGGAAACGTTCATTCCTCGCCTTCCCTACTTGAGGTGGTTGAACCCGGTAAGTCATCTATTATGTCCGGGTTTCTTGACTGGTTCTGAACACGTGCCAACAGGGACCATTCAACAAGAAAGAGAATGCCTTTGCTGTTATTATGGCCAGTGCGGCTGCGAACTCCGCCCTTGGTACCGAAGTCCTCGCAGTCCAGCGTTTGTACTATAACATCAACCCCAATGCTGGCGCTTCGATTTTCCTACTTTTCTCGAGTCAGCTGCTGGGCTATGGAATTGGTGGATTGATGCGCCGTACGTACCCATCCACTTTCCTAACCGTTGTGTCTAAGCTTACTCCACGCGTGTAGCCATTCTGTTGTACCCATCCAAGATGTTGTATCCTCAAGTGCTTCCCCTTCTCTCCATGTTCGATGCCCTGTTCGAGGGCGGACAGGAAGCGAGAAGAAAACTCAAGATGTTTTACTGGGCGTTCGGCGCGTAAGTTTTTCATTGACAAGTTCGCGACTATGTACCTGTGATATCTGTAACTCATTGATGGACAGGATCGCTATCTGGGAAATTTTCCCCGAGTGGATCTTCCCGCTGCTCACTGGGTTATCCGTTTTCTGTCTGGCAAACCCAAATAGCCCCGCATTTTCCCGTGTCTTTGGTGGTTCCAACGGTAACGAAGGTCTTGGATTACTATCCATTTGCTTCGACTGGCAGGTAAGCGCCTCAGCACTTTCTGTACGCCTCGTAACTGAATGTTCGATAGTATATCTCAGGTGGTCTCAACCCATTGACCATTCCCCTCAAAGCGCAAGTAAGTCTGCGTTCACTAAACGACTCGCGCAGCTTTAATTGTCATCCATTCAGCTATCCAACTTTATTGGTTACATTCTCTGCATGTAAGTCAATCGCACGAGATCTGCATAACATGTGATGTCATGGCTCGATCAGGGTCGTCTTTGTTGCAGTGTTCTATAACAACATCTGGCAGGCGGAGAATTTCCCATTCGTAAGTCCGATCCAACGTGTCATTTAGCATGCAGTGATCGCCTCTTCTCCGCTAGCTGTCACAACTGCTTTTCAACCAGAACGGCACGCTATTCAACCAGACATTGATTCTCAATTCCAACTTCGAAGTCGACCCAGTTTTACTTGCAGAACAAGGACTTCCCTGGTATGCCTCCACCTGGGTGGTCAACCTGCTATCCACAAATATGGGCCTTGGTGCAACGTTCACGCACCTCCTTCTCTGGAATCGGAATGACCTTCGTGCTGCGTGGACCTGGACGAACCCTCAGGTCGTTAAGGAATGGTGGAGAACGTTCAGCTGGAAGTTCTGGCAGAATGATGGCATAAGGAACAGAAGTGAGAACAAGGAACTAGATCCTCACTATCTGGAGATGCTCAAAGTAAGTTACTTGCAACCCATCCAGAAGCCACTCTGACAAGGAAAAGTACCCGGACGCACCAAATAGCTGGTATTTCGTAACATTTGTGTTGTCCTTTGTCGTTGCATTGGTCGTCATTTACAAGACGAATTCCACGCTGCCCTGGTGAGTCTTACTCCAAAGGTCACATTATGAGACCACTGAATACTGAACCTTTATTTATAGGTGGGGATTTTTAATCGCAATAATGCTGGCTACGTTGTCCATCCTTTTCTTTGGGGCACTTTATGCCATCACTGGTTTGGGATTCATCATACAACCGTAGGTATCATTGATTCGTGATATAAACGTGACACTAATGAGAGAAGGTTCGTGCAGATGATCGGAGGTTTCCTGCACCCAGGCAAGCCAATGGCAAACATGTATTTCGTGCTATACAGCTATAGTGAGGTTATTTGGATTCGTCAAACATCAGTTAAAAGCTGAAGGCGTTGTTGGCAGATACTGTCACACAGGCACAATTGCTACTCCGGGATCTCAAGATTGCTCAGTGTAGGCCGACGTTTTGTTATCGTTATCTTCTTTTACTATACTTATTCCGTTCTGGGTAGACGCGAAACTCGCTCCTCGTGCTGCGTTTACGGCCCAAATTATCGGTACTCTCATTGGAGCGGTATTGAACTATAGTAAGGGGCATCAGATACTTATCAACCAAGCCAATACTCATGTTCATACAGTCCTGATGAACTCAATTATTGATAACCAACGAGAAATTCTGCTCTCGATCCAAGGAACCAACATTTGGTCTGGTCAGCAACCACAGCAATATAACTCTCAAGCCATCGCATGGGGTGGCCTCGCTCATGAGCTGTTTTCAGCGGGACAGAGGTATCAGTGGGTGCCATGGGCTTATGTGATCGGTTTATTCGTCCCTATTCCATTCTGGGTTGTGCACCGATATTGGCCCAAGCTGCGGATGGACTATCTTTACACACCGGTGATTGCGTACGTCTAGGCTTCACTGAGGTCATTCGAGTACTGAAGACGCCATAGGTACTACATCGGATGGCTTTGCGTGGGGATCAACTCATCGATCCTCTCCTACTTCACGGTCGGCTTCCTTTCCCAGTGGTGGTTGCGCACTCGCCACCCTCGTTGGTTCGCCCGATACAACTACATCCTCGGAGCTGGTGAGTTTCGCCACCTTGTCATTTTGTGTGTCGACGCTGAGATTTGGCACAGCTCTCGATGGAGGAACTCAAGTGATGGTGTTTGTTCTTTCATTTGCGGTCCAGGGCGCGGCAGGCACTTCCCATCTTTTCCCAAGCTGGTGGGGCGCGAACCAAGGTGGAAACTACGACCATTGTGCATTCCTGACGTAGTGTCGTTCTTGTTTCTTTTTTGTGTGGTCTCCAACCTCTATGCTGGGGACCCCACAATCATCGGTCTGGTTTGTGTACTCGCTCTGTATGTAGTACTTTGTCAACAAAGAAGTCAGGGACCCGTACAAACCCCACGGTGTGAGAAGGAATAGCATAGCACAGCCACCTCTTCCAAATTTACCGGATTTCGGCATGGCACAAGATGGAGCCGGCAGCGCTCAGCCACTGGCATCATGCAACATGCTATGTCAGTGAGGAGTCTTACGACTCTGCCCTCGAGTTCCCTCGGGATTCCAAGTTCTAGTCCTTAATTTCTCGACAAAGGAGACCCTTCATTCCTTTCTTAAATTATTATCTCTTCGAGAACAAAGGCCTAGACTTCGTAACCACCGCCTCGACAACAATAAGCTGTGAGTGCAATGGAAACAAGCATGCCTTAACACGCCTCAAACTGTTATATTATCTCAGCGACAGGCCCATCTCCGTGATAGCATATCCACACTTTGACTCCACCCTCTCAACCCGCATGCACGTCGCCTGGATGCGACGTCTTACTCCCCTATTATTTCTTGTCCCTGCTGTCCAGGTTTATGCTAGGGACAATGTACTTTGTGAGTATTGTAACCCACTAAACACAACATACACTGATCTGACCCATATATTCCACTAATAGTCACGTCCTCTGTCACTTACTGCTCTGAACCTGATGCTCTCCTTATCCAACAATTCGATGTTGCCTACTTTCAGAAGAATTCTTCCATCTGGTTTAACATCTCTGCAGCAAGCGTCGTGAGTTTCACACCAGTTTTTCCTTTAGTTTTATCCCATCCCATATCTCTCTACAGGAACCCAATGTCAACGTGTCCGCCAACATCCTGCTGAATGCCTACGGAACGCATCCCGTCAACTTCACACTTGACCTTTGCTCGTTGTTCAATGGAGCATTATGCCCATTGCCGACCTACAATTTCACTGGATCAGATTCCCTCCCTCTGCCATCTTCTCTGGGTGTAAATGAGAAGATCCCGGGCATAACTTTCAAGATACCAGACCTTGAAGCGTGAGTCTGGTGACCGCTTTCTTTGGCGTCTCTTAGCATTATTTGGTAGTTTTGCCCAGCTGACGCTCACTGATGTCAACACCGGCCAGCTGAAAGCTTGCGTTCAGGCGACCTTGTCTAACGGGTGGTCGGCCCATCAGGTTGCAGTGGAGTGGGCCACGGGTGCTCTCGGTCTTCTGGCACTTCTCTCCGCAATTTGGCATTCACGATCACCCGATGCTTTGGCTCCATATCGTCTGTTCGACCTACTCTATCTCTTCCAGTGGGCGGCTTCGACGGCTCTTTTAGATCTAAATTATTCTTCGGTCTACATCGCTTTTGCGACCAACTTTTCATGGGCGCTGGGTTTGTTCCCAGCTTCGGCAACTTCCTCAATACAGCTTTCGATCAACAACATGCGCCACCTCACCGGAGGCAACATGGCGGACGCATCCTCTAGTTCAGCGGTTGCTCTAGTCAACAGGAAACTAAGTCCTTACAATGCTGTGGCTGCACTCCCTACCAGCTTTGAGACGGTCAATCTTGCGAGGGAAACATTGGCGACGCTAGGAAATCTCACGACACCAGGATTAGTACTGCGAAGTTTTCCTAGTAGCGTGCAAGAGTTAGACAGTGCCGGAACTGTCCAACTTGTCACCGCAACTTCCGGTAACGTGCTCCAAGCTGGTGTCCCCATTTATGTCGAGTATGTGGGGATCGCCACCGCCAACGCATTCATGACTATATTCCTCGTGGCGTTGATGCTTTTGGCGATCTTGACAGTGTCGCTTGCGCTAGGTTATAGCATTGTGGTACTTGCTGGTCGACGGACAAAATACACCGACCTTTTGCGCCGAAGAGAATTATATCCTGCGTTTACGTATGCGTGGCTATTGCGTGTGGTGAGTGGCTTTCTGACTCATAGATTTTTGCTTACTCACGTGAACCAGTGCTTGGTTGCCGTCACGCCAGTCAGCATCTTCGCGATGTATCAGTGGACACTCAAAGATTCATGGTTGTCAATCTTGCTTTCTGTTCTGCTCTTTCTGGCGCTCCTCGGCTTTCTCTCTCTTTCCATCTTCCGCGTGGTTCGCCTCGCACTCCGGGCCACACCGTACGCACTATACACGCGGCCTAGGACCGTCACCGCATACGGTCCTCTCTTCGCTCTCTACCGCCCAGAGAAGTATTTTTCGGGCACGCTATTCCTTGTCAGCATTCTCGTGAAAGCAATTTTCACTGCTTTTGCCCAAGCAGATGGAGAGGTGCAGGTTATATCTATCCTGGTCGTCGAGTGTGCGGTCCTCGCCTACCTGCTGTACCTCAGACCTCACAAGACAAAAGGAGCCGACATTCTGGCAGTATATATAGCCCTCACTCGTGTCGTATGCACTGGCCTACTGATCGCCTTCATTCAAAACCTCAAGGTCGCAGCCATTCCTCGTGTTGCAATTGGCATTGTTATTGCAGTTATCATCTCCATCGCAGTCATCGTCATGTTCATTAACACCCTTGTCAACCTGTGTTTGATAAGGGTGCCTGGAAGGTTTCGACGGCGTAAAGCACCACCTTCCATTGTTTCGACTCTGGAAAAAGGGGAACACGAAGACGTTCCAGTACGGCCTAGAAATCCGACGCCAGAAAGGAACGTTCCGCTGGATACGACTATCAACCAACCATATCTAGAGAGTCCCTCGGATGCCACTGAGGACCACAGCAATTACTCCGAGGAGTCGGGCTCTACGACACTCGGTTCACTCCTCCCGCGGCGCTGGTCCTTACAACCATCTGCTGCATCACATTCGCGCACACCTTCGCAATCACAATATTCGTCGACAACTACATCGTCGCCTCGGCATTCCCACCCTCCTTCACTCTATCCGCAATCAACTTCGCACAGTAGACACCCAACAATTGACGAACACGAACCCATTGCATTTTAAGTAAATGTCATACTTGACATGGTATATTTGTTTTCATGCACTTTTCATTGCATCATCGAGTCACCCGCATTCCATACACATTAGATCGTTACATTCCGACGGACGCTTTAGACATTATCTAGTCATCCTAGCTAATTTATTATAAATGGAACGCTTTTCTCCATTTAGTAAGTGTTATGTGCTGTCACGTCACGCCACGCGTCAATTTCCTCTGACAGGAGCGCGTCGCGAGCAACTTTGACGAAGGCTCCCTCGCGTCGGATTCCAGCAACATCCAAAATGCCCCCAAAAAGTTCTCTGAGAGACAAGAACAGAAAGTTGACCGATTTCTTCACACAGAGACCCCCCGTGTCTGCCCTACCGCCGGCGACGTCCTCCAGTCCCACAGCAACGACCTCGCCCACGACGCGGAGGAGGCCAACTACACGAGCCTCAACAGCAGCGGCCGTGAACCATGAATTCTCTGTTAACTCTAGTAAGTATGCATTTGCGGTCACCTCAAGTTCCACTTCCTCACCCACTCCAGACGCTCCGCCCCAGACCCGCAGCGTTTCGACGACAGCTACACGCAAGCGTGCTCGTTCACCTGATAACGACCCCAGCGCATATTCTCGCCCTCCTCCCAAACCCAAGTCTCCGAAAAAGCCTATGAGGGTGTTCAAACCGGATCCACACGCCAAGCGCCCGACGGCTGTCGTATACGTCACTTCACCATTTCGCACACTAGAGCAGGTCCATAAAAACGCTTTGGTTGCATCTCCTTCGGATTCCAGTAAGCAAGTCGTTTGCAGTAGCCAGGCTGATGAGGCGGAGCTCGTTCTCCCCATCCCAGAATCGCGTGACGTAGTGGAACATGTCCATGCCTGGAGAAAAAAGACATCCGAGTTTTCGCGTTCCTCTTCACCATGTGCACGTGAGAACGCTATGGAAGTGGATACACCACCATCTTCCCCTATCCGTGGTTCGCCCGTTATGCCTGCACGGGGCCCCTCACACCACCTTGATGCGCCTGTCCGTCCTGCGACGACATCTGGGAGTAACGCTACTTTTCAGACACCCATTGATGCACCAGCATGTCTTCCTTCACTACTAGACACCGACGAGCGTCCGCCGCTTCCTGCTACTCCGGAACCAATGGATCAGGAAGCAAAGACTGCCAAGCTTATCGCAGAAATTAAAGCAAGAGCGTTTGCCATTAGCCAATCCAGTGATGACGAAAGGCCCCTCGAGTATCGTGACCTCGAAGACAGCGACGACGACGACGTTATTGGTGATCTCCCTCTGATTAGTGACACGAAAAAGCCAAGGTGAGAGTTTTGGGGTTTAATGAATCAAATATTGATTTTTGTCTTCAAGCTCTCTATCCGGTGCAGCATGGGCACCAAGTGACGTATTCTCCTCTCCACTATCAAGCGTGCCCTCGGCGTTCAATGACTCCACCGTTGGTCACCGTTCCCGCAGAACACCAGATCACAGCTCGACACCGCCGCGACCAATACGAACTTCTACAAGAAGTCGTAAACCTACAGTAGCTTTTCGTCTACCCGTAACAATTACCGACCCGTCAGCTTCTGTTAGCGAAACAAAGCCGAGATCTTTCCCGCCAAATCGCAAGAAATCACAAGCAACGAACCCTCTGCGTGCCCTGTTACGTGAGAAAGAGTTGGAGGACAAACGTGGAACTAGTTGCGCCGCCCTTCGTCGCGCAGAAGAGGCAGTTAGGGAAGGTTCTCGCGAGGCATCCATTGACTCTGATGAGTCCGACACCATGAACCAAGCCCATCTAGCAGATGAGCAGGCAGCATGGAAAGCTGTTCGTGAACTCCGCAAGTCGACCACCCCCACTGGCTCCAGCGATGCGGAGGACTTTACCGTTGGCGATCGCGAGTCCAAGATGTTGGGTGCCGCCGCCGGTAAAGCTATCACCAAGATACTTGCTGGCGACAGAGTTAGTAAAGGAAAAGAGAAGGCACGAGATACAAACCAGAAAATGACTTCGGGTGTTCCCTTGTGGATATCATCCTCTGACGAGGACATGGAAGTTGATCCTATGTCAATTCCGTCGCTATCGGGTCATCCTATTCTTACTTGCTTGGACGGTATTGTCGGGAATGGTGGTAAGTGTTTTCTGAACGCCTAAGGTTCGTCATACGGCTAACTGTACGTAATTCAGATGATTCAGTGCTGGACTTGATCCTCCGTAGCGGAGCGCTTGCTGCTGTACCCAGAGACATCCTCTTGTCAAACATTCCTCAACTCCTTGACATGGGTGTGTTTTTCTCGTAATCCATATTTATGATGCTAACATTTGACAGCCCTGTTTGCGTCTTCACAAATCGCCGAAGCTGTCTGCATCGCGCTTCGTGATTTGTGGGGGTTGAACCCACACGAGGTACAAATGCCTTTTGCTGCTATTCTGTTCGTATCTGTTCGGTTAGGTGCAAGCCCCTCGATCCTCGAGGGGCTCGGATGGGTTACGGAACACGCTCCGAAGAACCATGTCGCCCACGAAACTCTTCTGGAAGCTTTGAGAAGGTTTCTTGCGATCGTAAGGGCCGCAGGTTGGTCAGTAAATTTCATGTTGAACTCAACAACCAGGTTGTTCACAGAATTCATTCCAGTGCTAGTGCTTTCTCTCGCGATGACGTAGCAGATGTGGTGTTGATCCTGGTTCTCATGGGTCTTGATCCATTGACCTCGAACGAACTTTGTACGCAGCTGAATGCTACTATAGATGCCGTTTGTAACCATGGTACAACGGACCATCTTGTGCGTGATACTCTATTTCCTCCAAGTGCAACACGCGAACGTTGAATCTACTTCAGCTCTACGACATCCAAGATAAAGTCCTAAGCGTTGCTAGACAACTAATTTCTGTAAACAAAGCTCGTTTGGTCTCTTTTTTCGCAAGCGGCAGTGGTCGGACGAGGTGCATTGCACGACGTCTGGCATACCACCTCCTTGTTTCTGTGCCGAGTTCCCTCAATGTTCGTTACGTCCCTTTAACTAGCAACGCACCAACTAAACCATCACATAGGTTCAAGCACTTCCACTCGAACCGCTCATACTACTACTTTCCCCTGATGCCGGCTCCCGCGAGCTTTTCGATGTCACGAATGGATCCGCGGATTACGAGGAACTTGGACATTACGTCTACATCCTCTCTGTGGCTCTCATTGATATTGCACCATATGTTGAAGAAGAGTGTGCTATCAAGTCCGCAAGCAGTGCATTAGCGCAAGGGACCCCAAACAAGGCTAAGAAGTCACCAGTGCCACCTCTCGAGCTCCTTCGCGGGGTTCTTGATGTTATACAGGGTAAAATTGGTACGTAGTCACTTTTGCACTCCAAGGGAGTATTTACAGTTATGACTGACTATCCCAGTTGACACTCGTGCTGCTCATCTTGACCGATCGAGAATAAAGGCCGCAATACAGCGTCTCACATTGCGTATTCACTATGATCGTATGGCACTCATAGATGCACGTCCGCGTCGACGGGTGTCCACTTTAAATGCCTACTTTTCGCCACAACGCCAATGATTCAACCGCGGAGAGGACAAATCTTTGTTCATGCACCCGTAGATTGTCGTTTTGTCATCGCATCCTTTTTTCTTCTTCCTCAGCAGTCGTATTACCATGCTCTCTTCTACCACAAATGCCTCATTCCTAATACTCACAACCTAAAATAATTCTCGAGTGCCTCAGTTACATAAAATATTCAGTCAATTATAGCACCTACCTTCGCTATGCTTGTCAATACGATTGTTATCTACTATGAACCCAGTGATTGAGTGTCAATGGATAATTGGATTGTGTGAACAAATTTTCAAACGCGCATTGGGCGCTCAAAAACCTGGGAGAGGTTAACAATTCATATCCGTTACTCAACTCCGTACTAAAAGTTCTGTGGCCATCAAGAGTGAATCAGGCCTTGGACTCGGATCAACCAACATGAGGTACAGCTGACAGGTTAAATAAGATCAAGTTCGATATCCCATACGGGGCTTGGTTCACGAAATTGGCGATTCGGAGGTGAAGTTGGCGAAGCTGCTTCCTTCTCCTTTCCTTTGTTATTTGTATCGACGAGAAGGGGTTCGTTTGCCGGAGAGGACAGATTGGGGGGCGGGACAGATGTCACTTGGTTGCCGAGAGAGAAAGCTGCACTCGTCGACTGGTTGCGGAATGGTTTCTCAAACGCATATTTTATCCTTCTAACTTTAATCTGGCCGAACCCGGGCAGAGTCTGTAACCTCTCAGAGGACGCCCTGCTGATTCCTGCAAAGCTCTGTTCGTGGAATGAGAGACGTTAATGAAGAGACTCGGTATAGAACATACGCCAAGAGACGTGCGCAATGTTTCAACATCAGTCTTGTTGACCTTGTTGATGCTCGTCAGCGCAGTACGTAACTGAGAATCATAGTCTTTGTCGACGCGTTCCTTGATGAGGTCTGGGGGCTTGTGTTCGAATTGCTTGAATGTTGCAATGTATTGACCAGCTTCGTCATTGCTTTCGGGGGAGGGTTCAGAGGAAATGAGTAGACGAAAAACGGCCATACCTCCACGCGACAATAACAGTGAGACTGTTGATCAGACACACCTATGGTGATTGTCCGTAACAGATTGCACAAGAGAGGGACAATACGTTACTTTGGTGAGCTCCCTGATCAATTCTTGGTGCTCGGTCTAAAGATGAGGTGAACAAGAGGCCACGAGATCATATCAAGCTTGCTTACGACGTCACACATGATAAGGAGTATTCGCAGATTGAAAGAGAGTCCAAGCTTCTCGATTCGGGAGTGGATGTACTCTGGATGAAGTCGATGGTACCTCAAACTGATGTCCATCAGAACGCCACCACAAACATAACAAGGAATAAATATACCTGAGGAACAAGATGCACGTCGTACGACCAACTTGGAAATCGGGGATGATGTCGCCGAATTCTTTACCCACGTTACGGATGCATTCGAGGACTGGATTCAAGCGCTGCGATGAGGCATCAGTATGCGAGTCATTGTCGGTGATGAGCTCGTTCACCTGGTTTGGGTTGACGATAATGTTGTTTCCGGCACCAGGTTGTACTACGGGCGGCCTTTCTTTGCCAACCGCAGTGGCGGGTGCCATTAAACCGATTTGTGGCGGAGTTGGTGTTGTATTTATTATAGAGCAGATGAACTCATGACAATCCGTTTATCTTTCTCTTCCCACCAGTGCGAGGGCTCGACTGGACTAACATACATATATAGCTAGTTGGGCACTTCCCCCCGACCCGTTTCACGCCCTCTCATCTGATACCGGGTCATGGATAAACTTCCAGTCTACACTCAGCCCGAAAGGGTCGAGAGACCAGTCCGCAAGAACGGGTTAGCACGCATCCTCACCCTCTGCAGTCTCACTGTGGTGGTCTGGCTATGGTCTGCTTCTCGCCGCACCCTATCTGTAGCCAGGGAATCTGTTAGGCTACCTTTCCATGCTGAAGAAACACTTCAGAAATGCGCCATGCTCCATGTACAACCTGGACCACCCCCTGATTTTGCCCAGAGGACTCAATCTGACCGTTTTGTCGACGGTACACCCACAACGTTGCTTAAAAACGCATCAGTGTGGACTGGAGGTCCTCTCCAATACGAGATACACGGTGCAGACATCTTGTTGGACAAGGGTATCATCAAGTTCGTGGGGCACCCCTCTGAAGACATTTTGGCAAACTATGCGGATTTCCGCACGGTCGATGTGGGTGGCAGTTGGGTAACTCCGGGGTAATCTATTCGCGTCGTTTCAATATCGTGTCCCTGATACGCTTGCGTCGCAGGATCGTCGATATGCATTCTCATCTTGGGGTTGATAGCGCTCCCGCACTCTCCGGAGCAAGTGACACCAATTCCCATAAAGGTATATCTCTCGTTCAAGCTTTATTCGGTGCTGTGCTGACAGTTTTTAGGACCAATCTTACCCTGGCTTCGAAGCTTGGATGGACTCAACACACACGACGATGCATATCGGCTTTCTGTATCTGGGGGTGTTACAACTGCCAATGTTCTACTCGGCTCGGCGAATGCAATTGGTCTGGCTACCTTGAGCTTACTGAATGATAAATATATTTACATGAAGTATAGGTGGACAAGCATTTGTCATCAAACTACGCCCTACTGAAGAGCGGTCTACTTCTTCTATGCTACTCGAGCCTCCTTATACCATCAATGACACTCGTGTCGACCCCGCTTTGCCACCTCGTTGGAGACAGATGAAGTAAGAAATTCTCGTGGCATAATTAACATCTTTGTTTATCGTTTGCCCGCAGACATGCATGTGGTGCGCCTATCATGTTGAAAGTTACCTTTTGATTAACGATTGTTTCAAACTTTCAGGAGAAAACCCCAGTACGTGCCATCTTGAACGTATCAGAACGCCTGACCAAAAATATCTTTATAGGCCGCGTGTATGGATATACCCGCATGGATACCTTTTGGGCATTTCGCGAAGCGTAGGGATTACGCACATGACTTGACACAATTTGTGACGTATCATCTGCTAGTTACGATACCGCCCGTAAGATCAAAGAAGGCCAGGATGCCTACTGTGCCAAAGCCTTGGCTGGTCAATGGGATGGCCTTGGTGATTTCCCTGAGGAGCTACAATGGGAGGCTCTCGTCGACGTCCTCAGAGGTCGCGTCAAGGTATTAGTCATCGGAAGTGTTCATGGCACGCACTAACACTTGACATTTTCCAGGTTCATACCCACTGTTATGAAGCAGTTGATCTCGATGATTTTGTTCGAGTACGTTTGACGTCAGGCTGAACGTTGGAAGTGACTTAACTTGCATACCAGCTTACAAACGAGTTCAAGTTCCCTCTCGCTGCTTTCCATCATGCACACGAGACATATTTAGTCCCCGGAACACTCAAGCAAGCCTACAGTATGTTTTCGTCATTTCCATGTGCTATTTATACAATTTCTTTCAGACAACACACCGGCTGCTGCCCTCTTCGCGACGAACGCTCGGTACAAGCGGGAAGCTTATCGAGGTTCAGAGTTTGCTCCCCGCATCTTGGCAGAGCATGGCATCGATGTCGTCATGAAGGTGCTGAAAGCTGGCCTTGTGTTCTCTCCTCGGGGCTGACATGTTCTTAGAGTGACCATCCTGTGTTAAACTCTCGTTATTTGCTTTTTGAGGCTCAACAGGCCCACTTCTACGGTCTTTCCCCTGACCTTGCTCTCTCCGCCGTCACTTCTACTCCAGCTAAAGTTCTTGGCCTAGACCACCGCATCGGTTTTATCCGTGAAGGTATGTAATGGCCGAACCCGATTAGATTAGCTTACTGATCGACCCCGATCATTTACACAGGATATGACGCAGGTGAGTGGACTACCAAAGTCAGCCGGACCTCTCGCATTAAACCTACGCTCTATAGACATTGTAATCTGGGATAGCCACCCGCTAGCTCTAGGCGCGACTCCCAAGCAAGTATGGATTGATGGTATCGCTCAGATCGAAAACCCCTACGTTTCGGAGAAGCCTATCACGTTCCAGACAATTCCAACTACACCCGATTTTGAAGAGCAAGCGAAAGCAGCCATCAAATACCAAGGACTTCCACCTTTGACGCCGAGCCGAGCAAAGGCTGATACCGTTGTGTTTACTAACGTCAGCAGTATATATGAAAGAAGTTGGCCTGGTATTCAGGAAGCATTTAGTGCTCGTGACGGTGAACCAGGCGTGGTCGTTGTACGAAACGGCGAGCTTGCATGTTTCGGATCACGTGATGTTTGCCTTGCATCTATCAATACCTTGGGTCAAGAATTCGAGCCCTTTGATCTGCAAGGTGGCTCGGTCTCGTGGGTTTCCTTTCTTGTCCAGTTGCAACTTTGATTCGAACAATTCTCTCAGTCCTGGCTTGGTTTCTTACGGGTCACCTCTGGGCCTAGAGGAGATCCAGGGCGAGGAGTCTACGCATGACGGCGTGGTGCTTGATCCTCTTACAAGTAACATTCCAGACCTCCTGGTTGGCAACGAAATCATGCTGGCCGTTGATGGTCTGCAGTTTGCAGGTCGCGACACCCTGTTGGTTTTCATTCCTCGTTGTTGAGCTTGGTATGCTGATATTCTAACGACTAGACTCGCCTATCGTGGAGGTGTAACCTCGGCGATCACGCCTCCGACGTCCTATGGATTAGTCGCTGGTCTGAGTACTGCATTTTCGACGGGTGCAGCACACGCATTAGAGGAAGGCGCAGTCATTCAGGACATAGCTGCTCTGCATGTTAACATTCAGAGGGGATCAGGCTCTCCTAGCGTGAGCAGTCAGATTGCTGCCTTGCGCCACTTGTTGCTCGACGCCGCCAACGGAACTCCGTTTGACCGTGTTATCAAGGTAAACTATGGTGTAATTCTGAGTCGAGTCGAGTCTAAATGCAATCAAAGGGAGAGATTCCGCTAGTCGTCCAAGCACAAAATGCGGATATCATCGCCTCGTTGATCAAACTCAAGAAGGAGGTTGAAGCTAGTAAAGGTGTAGAACTCAAGCTAACGGTAGCCGGCGCCGCTGAAGCCCATTTGTTGGCTAAAAACCTCGGAGAGGCAAACATTGGGGTGATTGTGACACCGTCAAGGCCATTCCCGGGGGAATGGGAGATGGCAAGGATGTAAGTCCTCCCCAATCTACCTGACGTTGCGAATTTAACGAAAATTCTCAAGACTTCCGGGGCCACCGCTGACCAAGGACAGCGCGATCACCACCTTACTTGCTCACGGTGTCAAGGTTGGCATTGGTATTCTTGAGCAATGGAGTGCTCGCAACACCCGCTTGGATGCTGCATGGGTAAGTTTTCAACTTTTTATCTACTCTCCACGTCCTATGATTTATCTTGTAGGCTGCCCTCGAAAGTAATGGCCAAATCTCGAAATCCGAAACACTCGCACTGGCATCAACTAACTTGGAGGAGCTGCTCGGAGTGAAACCCACCACATCTTTGTCGGGAGACTTGGTTGCCACCGTTCGCGGTTCGCTTCTCGACCTCGAAGCCAAAGTCGTGGGGATAATCTCACCGCGCAGACACTCCGTAGAGTGGCTTTGAATACCCATCTTGCAGAAGTAGAAGGTAGTATACAACAACTAGCACAAGAAAACAGATGACAATCAAGAAAGAGTATGGTGTATTACGTTTGGGGTTTGCCCAACTGCTGTACCTTGTTGCGTATCAGCGGAAGGGCTGTCATCATAGTTTTGATTGGTTTGACTTCGTCTGCAGAAGTACCCGCAGTGCCAGTTAGTGAAGCCGCTAGACACAGAGGAAAGTACCAAATACCAATTTGGATGACCTGCCCATGTCGTTTGAGAATCCTGGATTCTGAGGCAAAGGCCGGGTGCTGGGGATGTACAATGACTAAAGAGTTCTTTTGACACATCAGCATTGGTCGAAACCTCGAGAATGAGAGCGTTTACTTTTGAATACCACATCCGGAGGTTCTCAGAATCCTTGGGTATCAGAGGTATTTTTCCCGTTCCGACGACCTGGACTACGAGGTTGACATATTTAATCATGTTCGCCCCTGTTGCGCAATGTTAGCATACTTGCAGCTCACTTTCTATACTCACGTACGTCTGATATTAATCATGTCCATCAAGGACTGACACCCCATACCGTGACCAATCAGAACAATGCACGTCGCGCTTGACAGCCTTTACAGCCAAGGAAAAGCACATCAGTCAAAGATGAGAGTCGACATGCGTTCGTTTCGCTCACTGGATGTAGTTGTCCCAAACGTACGCTAAAAGATCTTTGGCTGGATTCTCCGCAGCTTTCGGGCGCTACGAAAAACAAAATCAGCTCAGCCGCTTCCAATCCTGAATCGTACCAGTGCCGTGGGTAATGCAGAAGCTGCAAATGGCCTAGGAAAGAGGTTGACATCGACGAGCGCATAATTCTCGTTCGTCACCCAAGCAATGAGGTCCTTTGAAAAATCGATCTGTAGATGAGGTTGGTCATGACACCACGGGTGGGAAATGTGAAGATGTACAAGGTACGAATGTTCCAAATTGACATTGCACATTGCACTGCCGTCCAATTCTACGCGGAGGTTGCCACTGATAGACAGTGTTAGTGGAACCCCGGATACGAGGAAAAATATACAAACAATTCGTGGACGAACATCACAATCGTCTTATTCTCGAGCAAGTCATCTCTGGAGTGACGTCATCACGTGAAGGATGAGACAGAAGAAAAATACTTGCGTGCACATCACCTGTGATCCGTAGCGTTCTTCATAGGCGGGCATCAATGGGATCTGTAGCATCTGATACTGCGAATATAGGAAATGTTGCCTATGTCCTTTGAGGATCTCCGGGATCGAAAAGGTGATTTCGTCTAATTCTGTACAAAAGTAGTGAATACAATCGGCATGAGGAATGGGATTTGCATATACCTTCACGGGGTTCACAAGCTTTGGGATTGATGCTTTTCCAGTATTTGCTTTGTTCGAGTGCAACTTGCCAGATGGTTTCCGTACCGGCCTCCGAGGCCATCATTGGAGGTAATTCGGGTGGAGCGTCCCCAAGCAAAACACGGGCGACGGCTAGTGCTGAACTTGATATAGAGTCAAGGTTATAGCCTCCCTGGTAGCGAAACAAACGGCCATACGTCAGGAGAGCACTCGAAAATCTTAGCTGAGGGCACACCTCCAGAGCGACTACTAGTTTACCGCCAGCAAGACTCGCGAGCATGTGCGTCATGTGCGCGTACCCGGTGGGCGTGACGTGGCACTCGCCCAAATCATCTCCATCAGCTGCATCAAAACCAGCCGAAACTGGGGAGAAAAAGGTCACGTTATGGATGTGCCAGCAAAAAGGCATCTCCTGAACGTACTGATAACCAGTTCAGGGGCAAACTCCAACGCAATTGGCATGACAATTTGTTGAAAGGCATGGATGTAATCAGCATCTGTCATGCCCTTCGTGGGCCACGGAACGTTGACAGAACTAGTGTCCGTGAGGAAGCGTTATTGTGTCTGGTTGCACGGACATACTAGCCAAGACCTGGGCCTTCTCCGCAGGATTCCAAACCGCCAAAGGGACCACAAGGGTAGAATTGACCCCGCTCGTAGCGATGTATGGAGATGTACAACACGGTTGGATCGTCGTTGAAGGCGCGCTGTGTTCCATTGCCTGGTCAAAGTGAGTGGGTCTGAGCAAAGACAATGGTGGATTTACCATGATGTACATCCCTTTGGTAAAAACTAAGTGTCAAGCAGATCATACATGGCATATAACCCATTGGCCTACCAGTCCAGTATTAATATGCGTTTGATCGGAGTCAACAATTGAACGACTTTTGCCGCAACGGCCACATTGTTGAAGAAGCAAAAACCCATGTGTTCATCGGGCTCAGCGTGGTGACCAGGGGGTCGCACGATAGCGAACGTCTTTTTCAGGTGACCTTGAGCCACCCTCAGACATGCTTCAACGACGCCACCGCAGCTTAGTCTGGCGGCACGCGTTGTGCCGTTCATAACATAGAGGGACAATGATTCGTAGTAACTTTCCGAGTCAATGATGTCCTGGGCGGTCATCGCTGGAGAGATGAAAGGACTCGTGTTGTGAGCGTCGAGGTATGGTGAACAAGTCGAAGGAAAGCGCAAACTTGAGTGCGTTTCCTGCACTCACATTGAATAGCAAGGACCTTGTCCCAGTGCTCCTCTGTGTGTACGAGAAGTGCCTCGTTGCGATGTACAGGACGAATAGGGATCTGTTTCATTTTCGAAATCAAGTTGGCGTCTCGGATGGTCTGAAAGATCCTCGATATGCGGTCAGGTTGCTCGGGATGACCGTGAATTGACGCGTGGATGAGCATGTCCATAGAATACACATAACCGACAGTAAATTCTTTTGGTACTTGGAAAGGCTCGGATTGGGCACGGGGCTTGGGTAGTGGACTCGGAGGACGCTGCACGGGCACTGGAACGTGTTGAGGCTCTTCATCGTCTACATCCATCGACGCGTCTAGGCCGTTCGGTGTGTCTGTGTCCATGGCTATACTTATTAGTAGTAGTGTAGCAAGAAAAGTGTACACTTGTTGGAACTCCGTCTGGTAGTAGTAACTAACTCCCAGGAAATGAGCGCCGACGTCGTGCTCGGCGATGGCCACTGCCTCTCTGTCGGCGCTCCGAGCGCATTGCCATGGCGATCGGACAGGCTCGCGCCGCCCTAACCCTGGGAGCTGTGAGCATCCGCAATCCTCCACAGTTGTCAAAACTCACACTACCGTTCCTAGTCCATTAGTCCATTGAAACGTCCTCTCAGCCGTGTCCCACGTTCATCACGCGCTGGACAACCATGCACATCAACCTCAAAGGATGGCTATTCCACTCTAGCCACTTCTGTTTCTGTATACCAGTTCGCGCGGGATTCGTGCTCATATCCACATTGACATTTCTTCTTTCTGGAACGATATCGGTCATTATATGGTTCGAAATATTCCGTGAGTCATTGTCTGGGACCGACGACCGAGTTTTGACCAATACGGGCTAGATTCCTATCAGCTTTCCACCAAGGAACGGGTAGCCTTTATTTTAACTGGGATCGCCGAGAGTTTTTTGTTTTTAGCATCTACCATTGGGTACGCGTGTCTGACGTGTCTTGACACACGGAAACACTCAGCCAGGTCCATCCTACAGGTTCATCGGGGTTGTCGCACGCAAGCAGCTGTTCGTCATGATTTACACATACTTCCTCTACGTTCATTTCGTCTTCAACCTCGTCGTCGGCATATACTTTCTCGTCACTGTGCGTGCGAGGAATCGCCAAGAGATTGTCGATTACTGCGCAGAAGTGTTAAACACTTCGCAGGTGTCGAGTTGCTCAGCCCTGATGAAACTCCCAACATACGCATTCATAGCGATCGTCGCAGCACTGCTGTCGTTTGAATTCTGTGAGGCTCGCTGGTCCCGTGTTTTCACGTTTGTTGACCTTGTTTCTGCTGCCCAGATGGAGTACTGATCGCAACTCGATATGTATATCGCCTGCGCAAGCAGAAGCGAGATGACCGGTCGCGACGCCTTGGCTATTTTCACGCGCTCTCCAAGCCCGACACATCGAGCACAAGCATAAGGCATACGCGCCAAGCAAGTGATGATATCGAACTGCTCCATTCCCGTGACAGCACCGTCGACCCACAGGACCTCGAAGATGTTGTTCTTGACATTGGACCTCAGACTCGCTATATCCCAGTGTCGACATATGACCGTGACCTTCCTCCAGTTCCGGCACACAGCTCATCCCAATCCCTGTCGGGGACGACGCCTGTTCGTCGCATCCGTGCACTTCCACCACGTCCGGACACGACATCGCTCATTGTCACACGAGGCCCCAGTCGTCCGCAGGAGGACGCTGTTTTGCCAGACAAGCTACCGAATCCTCACGAACCCCTGCGCTCAGCACCACTTCGTGTGGATACCGAGGATGGGTCACCTATATACAGTGCGGAGGTGTCGTCGACGGCGCACTCTGCACTGATGGACCACGCTACTTACATACAGTCCATATTTGCGAGATCCAATCCCCCACTACGATAACACGCACATGTACCTATATTTATTAGTACGGACATGGAATGGTGTACTTGGTACTAATACCCATATATCCCGGATGACTCAGCAGTCAAGTGGTACAGCACCCGTCTACACAGCTACAACTTGTCGTCGACGAGGGACGCAGCGACGACGACTCGCTGGACTGAGGCTACTGCTAGATGACATGCACAAGCGTCATGACGTTCAACGGCAACACGTTATCGACTCTGTTCGTCGCCGTCTCTCACCCGCTGACATCCGAAACGCGCTCATAAACTATTTAATAGCTCGACAATCTCATATTCCAGCTCTACACCCTCTCCTTCTTCTTATCCCCCACCTTGCTCCCGCTCCTTTGCAGAGTCGCAACTCAGTTCATATTCTACAAGCCCCGCGATCTCGACCCCAAGCTCTCCTTGCGCGTCTGGTTTCTCCTCCTCTGCGTCTCGAATACCCCGAGCTTCTGGTCTCACGTCGCGGATGGCGCAACAGAGGGTCGAGCCGTCGTCCTCGACTTTGTTGGGATGGGTGAGCCTCTCAACTCACACCCTTCACCATGCTCACGCCCTCACAGGATATCTGCCATCCAAGGTACACCTTGTATCGCTCGATACCCTCATTCTCTGTCTTCAGATGCTCCTCACCACCATCTCGTTCGAAATATCACTACGCTCGTCCTCCCCGTCCGATTCCGAGTCCAGTGCCATCCCATCGTCACCCGTCGTGTCCCCACCCGTGTCACCTACCCTGGAAATAGACGACAACGACGACGATCGAAAACGTTCACATCACCATACACCCACAATGATCATAGACCTTCGCTTCGGCCACCTCATAAACCGCCTGCGAAACCCCATCCCACTCGTATCCCACGTGAACCTGAGCACCCTCCCTCTACCAAATACCACCCCAACACCCTTATCTATGCACTTGAGGGCCATCTTGAGGCGACGAGAAGAGGCGAGGCGCCGTGTAACAGACCAGCCCGACCCTGCTGAAACCGCAGACAGCCCAAGGACAGAGGATGCAGGAAGGATACCGGGGAGCATGGCCATTGAGTAGCTCGAATAGCATCCTACCAGGTAGTATATTCTACTGTAATCACCATGGACTTGGCCCCGCAACTATATAACACAGCTTCACCAGTTGCGTTTCATCTATAACTTGTAAGTGGGGAGCGGTGTACCGTGGTTTCCTGCAGACATACCGCTGCGCGAAGACATTGCCCGAACTTTTCAAATTCATGTTTGCAGCAATCTTTGCGAACGTCGGTGTACGTCGCAACAATGCACTTTCCGTACGCTGTCGCTTGCGATGAGCAGGTCGTGGTAGAGTGTAGAGCAAGGCGCTTCAGCGGGGTCATCGTTGATTTTTGTGTAGACTGCATGGTGGAGCAAGCTAGAAATGGGCCTCTCACACGTTATTAGTGTCACTTACACTTACACTCTTGCTGCAAGGCATGCCCAAGTTCTGAACCTCAGCTTCACAGCTTGAACTCTTTCTCTTGCTTCTCGACACGTGTTCGGCAGCCAGGTTATGTTGAAGGTTTACCTGTTGGTTGCTTGTGTCTCTGTGCTCATTGCCTCGGTCCTCTACACATTCTACTTCAACCGTCTCCTCGCGGCTGTCATCGGGCTATTCTTGAGAATTAGGTACTGGAATCAGGGTGGGTCCAGCATATGGATTCAGATTGGTGAGTCCTCAGCACTCGACTACACTCACGCGCACAAACCATGACGCGCCAGGGTCCATTCACTTTTCGATTCTCGCCGGCAGAGTCCTCCTCAAAGATGTTATATACCACTCGAGTAACCAGACAATCAAAGTCGTCAAAGCGCAGGTTTCCTGGAGGTATTGGCTGCGCGTTCCTGCTACTGAAGATGACCTAAATCGTGCTCATGTTGGCGGAGAGGACTGTGCGCTCATTTTCTTCCTTGTCTTTGTCTAAATTAACTGATGGACTCCCCGCAAGTCCACCAAACCAACGTGTTTCCTTCATGCCGCATCAAGGTTTCTGCTCATGGATTCGAGTGGTTTTTGTACAACAAATCTGCAGCATACGACCATATCCTTTCTCAAATGCAAGCCAACGCTCCGCCAGCCCCTGAAGCTTCTGGACCTCGACGCTACTTTTCTCGCACTTCAGGTTTGGAGGGCAAGTTCAACACTCTGCCTGTTGTCATTATCTCTTAAAATCCGGTCAGGCTTCTATCCTCCGTCTGCGTTGGCAAACATCAAGCCACCACCCATCATTCATGCTGCCATAAATTGGCTTAAACGGCAAATGCCATACCTCGAACCCAAGGACCTACTCCCAATATCCATTGAAGTGTTCAATTTGGCCATCGTCTGCGGTAATCCATCTACACCGAGCCTTATGGTTGTTGAATGCCATAAGGCAGACGGTACCTTCGGGATCGTACGGGTATGACGCCAAATTCTCATCAAGTTTCAGTGGTACACTTCGCTGATATCCAACCTAGGCAAGATCCACGTGTGACTTGTATAAGCAACTTTTGAACTTCAAGTTCCAGGATGCTCTCATCCGCCTCGTAGAAAACGAACACTACCAGGGATCCATGACCGGCCTCGGCCATACCATCCGCGCGCAAGCAGAAACATCCATGTCAGTAGCCATCGTCTGGCTCTGTCGTGATTGTCATCTGACGCACTACAGTTATGCTGATCGTGTCCCGTTGAATTATTTATCTTTCGAGGTATTCCTGAAAGTATGGAGGGGAATTAGGCTATACTCTGCGTTGTTTCCTCCCAACCACGTGGCATCCAGTGGGTTCCAGGGACGAACCCCTACGTACGGCAAGAAGAGTTTGGATGAAAACAACTTTGTTGGTGGCGACTTCACGAAGCTCGAGTATGCAATTGAGCGTCGAATTGTAGAAGCACCAGTTCTGGAACTCTCTTATTACGCAGACGTCGTCGGTGAGGTTCCGGCTGAGGTTGATGGATCGAAGGGAATGGGTTTGGAATCGTACGACATTGGGAATGGTGATTTGCCTCCCGAATGGGGTATCGATCTGGTCATTCGCAATGGTACGTTGCGATACGGTCCGTGGGCAGACCGACAGCGGTGAGGTTTTGTCATTTACATATTACGCGACCACTTAACAGCTAGTTGAAGGGCCCATCTTCAGCGAGCTTTTTTCCCTCCTACCTTTCATGATCTGGAAGTCTCCCAGCGTCTCAAACCTGGGGATAAACGTATATGGACTGCGTTGAAAATCTTTGTCGAATTGCGCGAAGAAACCACTTTGAATCTCCCGTTCCGTGAAGCTTCAAAAAATTGGCAGTGGGACGGCATGACGGATATCCCGAAATTTCGCATACGAGAACACGCTTCCCTCCACGTGGCTGCTGGAGATAGTTCTTCAATCAGCTTTCTTATTCCAATGGTCATAGGGCCAGATGGATACGAGTCCCGACTGGAAGTACATCTTGATACTATCCAGGTTAAATCGAGTTTAAATGACATCAAAGTTGTTACCGCAGAATCTTGCCGAGTGAGTCGGCCTGGCAGCACATCCATCCTATGCGTTTCGGCTTGACTATGTATAGGTTTCAGCAGCACTTCCTGCCCCACTCAAGTGGAATGCAGAGCGCCACTGGTCGTTCTCCGTCTCTTTGCGGCAGCCAGTCATCTTTCTTCTGCGGGATCATATCAATATGATCACCGACCTTTCTCGCGACTGGGTCAGTGGCGAACCCACAGAGTGGCACCATTTTGTGCCAACTGTCTACTCGTTGGAGCTCCATCTGCATCATTTTGATCTAAACTTGTATGCCAACGATCAGAATATCATCGATAAGCCTTTGATCAAGGATGAGAACAGTGCGCACATATACTTTCTTGGAGGCTCATTCTCTCAATGACCAGTTATTAGCTATGGTTAACCTACGAGCCCCTCGGCTTTGGGTATCAGCGACGATCCCGTCAAACGTGTATCTCCCGGAGGCTACAACCTTCTCCTTCACAGTTGATGTCCCTGGCCTCTCTATTTGCATCTGCTTGCCCAAGTGGAACACTCAGTTTCTTTATAACCAGGGCAAGGAGCACCCCATTTTACGGGCAGGAGGTTTCCGTATAGAAGGTACATACCATTACTGGGCGGAAGTTCACCCAGACAACATCGAGCAGCTTAAAATTGCGATCCTGGTATGTCGTTTGACTTCTGTTTTATTTCACCTACAAATCCGAGAATAGGCAGGTGATGTCACCATGAAAGCATTGGGCTGGGCAATCAGATACTTTATGGTCCTTCGTGATAATTACTTAGGCTCCTTCACCCACTTTTCTACCCTGACAGAGTATCTAGAGAAACGGAGCAGGGGCGAAGTAGGCGATCCCATTGAGAAGAAGTGGCGGCCAGAAAAGGTGAGTATTTGCCGCAGCCATTGGATTGTTTCCCTTAAGCGAGATACAGACAAACATGCTTCAAGTTGAGTCAACTTTAATGATTCAGCATGGATTTCTGCTACTTCCTGCGGGTTTACCTGGCTTTGAGAAGTACGCGAGCATGGCGACTGGGGATGTTGGCACTTCGTTATGCCTTGGATTCCCCGAATTGCAGCTCAATCTGCGTTTACATGATTATTTTATGGGTAAGCAATAACTGCGATGGTCACGAAAGGTACCTCATACCGCTATAGAGATGTCACTCAATGTTGGCGAGCTCAAAGGATGCGTCGCGGAAACATGTTCGGAAGATGAGTTCTTCCGCAACGGAAGACAACACTTCAAGGAAATGCTTGTCATTGATGGTCGGTGGCTAGCAAAATATCGAAAGACACCAACTAATTCGTCAACAGGTATCGACATCACCACCAATAGGCTTCTCGGACCGCCACCACGTACGAGCGCATATGTATGCGTGTGGGAAATTGCTGTGGGTCATGTTAAAGTCCTTGCAACGCCATTGGAGACCCGTGCTCTATCCGCGGTTGTTGACGTATTCCAAATACACTTCACGGACGTCGCGAACGCCCCTGCAGATGAATTTAGCATCCCTCTTGATCCTGATTGTGAGTGAGTTACTTATCGCGATGACTCCTCTTCTGATGATCGTGCTAGTAACATATGTGAAGCTTTCTTTGAAGGCTTTGAATGCCACCTGTCTCGTTGGAGCGGCTGCCCTCGATTTGGATGTACCAAAGGGACTGACCTTCCATACGAACGACTTGCAGGGTCAACTTTGCGGCAAGTTTCTCAGTCTGAGGTTGCCTCATGCGTCTGCGAAAGCCTTGGTCACTTCTAGCACTTCCCGGAGATCATGGTCGGAAGCTGCTGCTGTGGATTTCGACATCGCACTCGACTCGTTCACCTGCCCCAAAACAGACCACAGTCCCCAGAGCGCGTTTTTGCACGATCAAGACCTCTTGACTCGGAGAGTTCAGTATCTCCTCAGTCAACTTACAGAAGCTCAAGTTAGCTTTTGGGCTAAACCACACGCCTTACGGCACGCTGGACGACGTCGCCTTCCTCACCGTGTCCACCGGAATGCTCTTTATCTTCCGCCGCTCGTCCTCCCGCGGTTCAACCGCATACAAAGCCCTAGTGTTCAGCGACAGCAGCAATATCCAAGCCCTTTACTTCGTCGGTCTCAGCTCTCCCACCTGTCGGAATCAGATGGAGAGAACGTATCCGAAGCGGATAGGGACGCACGCTTAGCAAGAAGTCGCGTCTTCCAACCAGTCCCAGGAAGTAACATAGACGATTCTGAACCGACCATATCGGATGACGAGTCGGATGATGCCGATTTAACAGATGGCGGATCTTCGGAAAGCGAGTGGTCCCCAAGTCCTGGTGAGTAGCGAGCTAATCTATTAAACTCACCTGACCAATCCTGCAGCAGAGAATATTCTCCTCCATCACTATGAACGGTTCATCAAGCGTTACAGAGAGTGCTCGTTGAATGACATATCGAACCGAGAAGGCTCGCCGTTCGTCGTGCTGAGAGTACGTACGGTTACCCTGAGTTTTGTGTACCTGACTACATGCCATGCTTAGGACCCACCAGCTTTTAGCTCCCAGAGGCCTAGAGATGTTTCAAAACTATCTTCATTGATTTGTCCACGCAAGGCGGAATTATCCGGCGATACTGCTTCAAGATCTATGGTTCGCATCCAGTGCATCCATGGTCTTGAGGTTCTTGTCACTCCGCTCCTGCTTGTCTTTTTGTCTCGTCTCAAAGAAGAGAGTGAACAACACGTAATTTGATCTATGTCTTTGATTGATACCCAACTCAACTTCAGCGCAGGTCCTCAGCGCAGAGCTGATTTTGGATGTCATCTTTGCACAGCAATTGTCTGAATTCGTGTCCTCGGAGAAAAGGGTCTCCCCCCCATCCATGGCCCTCGATATCCTGGTTCATTCCGCGAGTATGCGGGTATTGGAGCAAATTGACATGCGTCATGGGTCACCCTCTGTCGCAGGTGGCCATGAAGTCACCCAGGCTGTCGACATCGTCTTGCATGCCTCGCTCACAAATTTGCATATTCAGAATATCTCAAAGGCGCAACCCGCTACAGCATCCGTCCAAGCAAGTTTTGACGAACTCTCCATCGGGCTTTGTAGAATGCCACCCTCCGCGGGCGCTCTCGAGTCTCCGAATCCAGAGCTCTGCTTGTCGATTTACAACCTCCAGGCGAGCCGTACACGAAGTCATTTCGAAATTTCTGCGGGTAATATCACAATCCAAATGGGGCCATCAGACCCGGAATATGTGGCCTCTCTAGTACTCACCATGAAGAATCGTGCAGGGATTCTATCAAATATTCATCAAGAGCGGAGATCCAGATTCGCCACATCATTACGTGCCCTCGTGCGGCATATCCTCTGGCTTACAAGGCACGATGCTCTTGTAGATCCCTTCTCCATTATACAGCCTTCGTTTTTGGTTCAGCGAGGTCTCCCGCAGGCTGTGCGCACAAACGGTCCGCTCAAATTCTTGTTTCACCTTCGCCAATGTTTGCGACACTGTGATTTGACCTCAGACTATGAGCAATGGAGCGGGGACCAAGAAGTGCGGCAACTCATACAATCTCGCTTAGCCAGTCTCACGGTGGACTTGGATACACTTGACGAATTGGATGCCAATCCCTGGGATATGTTATTCCCGGCTGAAAATCCAAGCCCTGCGAAGTCCTCCGCTCTGATATCCATGACTTTTGGAATAGGAACGTTACACCTCACTATATTGTCGGCCTCGAAGTCTCACAGCTGCATCACGAGCTCCATGCTGCGGTTCCAATACCAATCTAGCCCGCTCACCCAGTTTCACCCCTCACCCCATACTTCACTCCCTACCCAAATGACTCAGCAGATCGCTATGCTTAGCGTTGCTGATGTTTCGCTGATTGCTTGCCCTCACCTCGTCGACTTTGCGCGAGGCGCAATTCGTGTCAATAAATATTGGAAGAACGATACCACTGCTGATAACCACCCTGCTCAAGCCACTCGATCACCATCCCAAACCATCTTGGTAGTCCACGTTGAAAATATGAGCATTCGCGCTGGAGCAGAGAATCTCACTTTCGAGGTTACAGGTTCTTCGCTAGATCTTTCCTCCTCCTCTCTCGTCCGTTTGGATATTGGAACGGAATCCGCAAGCAATGTTTTCACTTTCAGCAGCATCCATATCCGAGCCCGATCCAAGGGGGTCGACGCAGTTACCTCTGAACAGGACATTCTTGCATCGTTGGCTTTAGCGCACGGGAAAATCAATACAGCCCTTCGCCACGATCTAGCATCCAAAACACTTCGGGTCATCTTCGGACTCGAAGAGATTCTAGTCAGCGTTCCGCGCAGCGCCATCCGACTGTATCGCTTCGTGGAAGAGTGGCGAGCCGACTTTCTTCCTGATGTCGAAGCCACGGCGGAGACACTTGTCTCGGAATTGAAACGGACTAGCATGTCAACGGTATCCAAGCCCTCATTAGCACACAGTACGGAACGGCTGTCTACCATTCTACACGTCAACGGGCACACTGCCAGACTAGGCGTCACACTCCAAGTGATGAGAGGGACATGGCTGTCTTGGACCGTCGAAGACACGACAGGGTTCGTTTCATCTTCGCCCGCTCCCTCGTCAAAACGGACGTACGATTTCGGTCTACAGCTGGGATCGCAGGGATTCACTATAACCCACAAGTCTCACAGCATGGAGAATTCCGCAGGATCTCCCCGAGTCAAGTTCATTCTGCCTACTCTCGCATTGACAGGGCATCAAAAAAAGGGTGGTATCGAGCTGCTTGGTGTCCTAGACTTCGTGAATATCATGATCAAACCCACTCATTTGGATGCCCTCCTTGCGGTGCAGCAAAAGTTTGGCCAAGATTTTACGGACTTGCTGGAATTAATCCGAGAGACTCGTCAAAAGCATTCCGCCGTCCCCGACCCCAGACGAAAAACAGGAGAACCTGGCACGTTCATCGTGCAAGCTAACGTCAAGGGTTTCAGACTGGGCTTGGAGGGTCCCTCGTCTGTGTTCCACCTGGAGTGCCAGGATGTCTGGGGAGACATTGCCAAAGAAGATGATCCACTGGAGTGGAAAGTCCAGCTCCGCAACCTCGCGCTGTCACTGGCGCCGCGCACGGGTGTGGTTTCCCATGAGTATGGGTTCGACGTTAACGAGAAGTCAGCATTCGTGGTCATCGACATCACCACGTCAGCGAATGACGGGATCTTGAAAGTTTCTGTCCCGAAAATTCATGCCGTCATGCAACCAAGCTCGATCAGCGAGCTTGGTGACTTCGTTGATTATCATCAGGTATGGATCTTTCCTCGGTATGGATACCCTATCTAAATGATCTTTAGGCTGAGCTACTTGTCCGGAGGCAACAGAGGGCTGCGGAATTGGAAGCATTTAAGGAGAAAACCAGAAGCATCCTGAAGACCTTCGAAACGCAAACCCCAAGCACCGGTGCGGACAAGCCATCGTGGCTGAGCAAGCACACCGTACTGGTGGAGATAGAGCGAGTAGGGGTGGCCTTCCCCTTAGCACTGAATCAGAGCGTTGGACTATCACGATGGCCTGGTCAAGATCGGACGTCCGTCCGCGCGTTCTTGTTCTCTGTACGACGGATCCGATTCAGTTCTCAAAAGGGGGAGGCAGGCCAAGTGAACACCAAGGAAATATCTTTCCAGTTCGTTAACCGGTAGGCTGTCCCCGCTCATACGTGTGATTGCAAGCTGAATTCTCCGCAGATTTAGACAGTATATAGCCACGGATTTCAATATGGAGAGTCACCAAACTCGCAACCGCTTGATTTACCCCCAATTGAAGGCCCAACTTCGTTCAGACACGTCCCTCTCCAAACACCAGATCTGGATCACTGCCAATATCACTGGCTTTATTCTGGACCTCGATTCGTCTATCCCAGATTGTGTTTTCTCTCTCGTCGACGTCTATCGTCAGGGGAGAGAGAGGATGGAGCGTCTCGCCAGCAACCTTCCTCATAAATCAGTCTCTCAGCTTCCAGAGCAATTACCCGTCGTAATTTCTTTCGGCGATGAACAGCCCATTACGAATGTCCTTGCGGCTATCGTCTTTGAAAGTGGAGAAATCCGTGTGCATAGTGAAGGGCGACGTGGGAAGATGTCTTCCGCATTTTCGGACGATGTCGATGATTCTCTACGAGCTACAGGCATTGAACTGATCAGACTGCCGGTCATGTCAGCATGGATAGAATATCGAGCAACCTCGAACGTCAGCACCACCTCTCGACCATTGCAACCATGCATTTTGATCTTCAAGGCCAAGATACATTCTAGTCAGAACACTCTCAGGCCTGCTCTACTACCCTTTGTCTCGGATATCACCGACCTCGTGCAGATGCGCTTGCGGACGACCACCTTCCATGATAAACTCTCCAATCCCCCGGTGGCGTTTGAGGGCAGCAGACCGTTACCCTCATCACCTCCCACAGTAATAACAGATCTTCAGAGTACTTCCAGACTACAGATCAATTTTTCACTCCGCATCGATCAATCGACCCTCGAATTTACCTGCCAACCTGATGTGAACGTCCTGGCAGCCTTGCGGTGGGAAAGTGGAGGATTTGTAGTGAGCATCTCTCCTGGAGCAAATAGGGTGACCTTCACTGGTTCTGTGGATGGTCTCACTGTGGGGCTGAAGCACGGGTTCCTGAGCGAAGATTGCGTTAACCTGGCCGCCCGTAACCTTGCGTTTTCGCTGGCGTTCTCCGATACCGAAGATACTCTCAGGAACACGGTATCCCTGGTCATAAGTACTGACATGTCAGGTGGCGTACGTTTTTCGCGCCTACAGGACATGCTGTGCTTCAAAGCAGTATGGCTGGACCGCATTCCGCTCATTGCCTCGGAGCACACGACTCCAGAGGCGTCTAGGATTATCTCATCCTCGCCTGCCCCACGCGTTGCAAGTCCTACGGTCGAGCAAGAACTCACCACAGCAATCATAATCCGCATACGCTCAATCGAAGTCAATGTTGACCTTGGCCAATCCATTAGCAATGTCACACTCAACATGGATGAAACCCTTATCCGCACAAAATTTTCGGAAAGATGTCGAGAGCTGTCTCTGTCTGTTGCAGATGTTGCCATATTCGCGAAAGGAAACATATCTGGTCATGTCGCCGTAGCGGACTGCATATTCCACACCGTCAGTAGGGACGAAGAAGCCCTCCTGTCGGAATCCACCTCCACAAGGCTGTTGGAGCTCACAATGACCAGCGGTCCTTTGAGCGCAGAGCTGGAATCAGAACATCAACGCTTGTTGGTTTACCGGTCAGTTATCACGTCAAGTAGCAGACAATGTAATTGACGTCCGTGATAGTGCGGATCCGATCCAGGTTGACATTCATGACGACTGGTCCCTTATCTCTTCAGCAACTGGAGACAAGGACCGACCTCTTCTTCTTGCATTCACAGTTCATGGCAAAGAAATTATCGCATTGGCCACAATATCCACCATCCCTAAGCTTATGCTCTACGTCAACAGATTCAAGGCCAATATTGCTGTCCAACGAGCGGGAGCCAGTCGGGAATCAGAGGCCTTCCGTGCTACTCAAGGTCCCAAGCCTGACAAACCACTCACCGAAGTGGCTGCCGCTTTCCTGCAGTCCGCAAAGACCAAGTTTAAAGAAGCAGAGACAGACATCTCTCACCTTGTTCGCCAGCAAATGAGCTTTAGGCTCGAGCAGCTGAGACTCATACTGTTCCCTCGCTCGATGGCGGATACCGAGCTGGCGCAGTTTATTGGTCGCGACGTGCATGCCAGTCTAAACCGAACCGTGCAGGACAACTCTCCCTCTCGTAGAGAAGTCCACCTATCGTTCAATTCTCTGGGCATCTCTAGATTCAGTCAGCATCAGTCCGTCCTACCATCGACAGCCACCGTCTCACCGGACGCGTCCTGGATATCATCACTCTTCAAGAACCCTCTCGAGTCAAACATCGTTGGTCTGCCCTCGATGAAGATGTTGATGCTTACCGAAGAGTCCGTCCAAGACCTCACCACCCGCCTGGTGTATGATTTCTACAGTACATTCCAAGGTGGAGACAAAAGCCCGGAAGACATCTACATCACACTCAACATGGCATTGTACGCATGGCTCACGGGGCTGCGGAAGAATTTGACGAGGGAGCTGGAACAGGTGCAGGGATCAACAACCACGCAGCTCGGCAGTCCTCCCGGGCCGTCGTCGAGAAAAAAGGTCACTGGTTCTGGAATTGAGGGTTCGTCAGGGCTCACAGGATCGCACGCGGAAGAGGGGATTGTTTCAACGAAGAACCAGGTCGGAGCCGGTATAACCTCTACTCCTGCTGATGACGGTACGTCGGTGGCGGATCCTAATCCCCCGGCCAGACGGTCGACACAACCGCACGAAGGGGAGAGTAACACCCCCTCTATGGCCCCTGGTTCGCTGAATGGCCCTGGGAAACTGACATTGGTGTACAAACCCAGGGAAAGGAAGATACAGCGGTTGACGATGCGTCAGCTTGGAGAGGCCACGCCAGACGTGATGCATCCTTTCTTCAAAAAGTCTGGGTTCAACCTCGAGGATTCACTACCCCAGTACGTTCATGAGTACGCGACGATGCCGCTGGAAGAGATCATGGAGGCACTGTTGGCCTTGTATAGCCGGCAGCTCAGGTCGGATAGGACGAAAAGAAACTACTAGCCACACTTTAGTGCACCTAACTTATTCACCATCGCAGCTAAATTTCATAGAGTAGTTATAGTGATACTAATCAGAATGTCATTGAATATATAAGCGAGCGACCTATCTACCGGGGGGTCCACCGCCCACATTGAAGACACTCAGCAACGCGAAACATCCATAGAGTAGACCGACAGGATATGCGACGAGTAGATGCTGCTCCGACATGCGCAACACTGCTACGAAAATGCCTGATGCAGAGAACGTACACCATATGATTGAGAGCAACGAAAGCAGGTAGCCGACAAATCCACTAGGTGCATGTGTCCGGTGAGCGGATGTAGGCGGAGAAAGAGGAGCAACACATACTCGAGCGTCACCACTACACTCACTGCACCGACACCGACCATCGGGAGTAAGCAATAGCCCAAAACAGAGACGACGCGGTATATGTCGATGCTTTTGTCGGACATGAGGTTGAGAAGGGTGTATATCGACACCGACCCTAGTAAGCCGAAACCATAAATATAGCCAAACTGCGGTTTGCCAGACTATACATCCTCGTGAGTATGCTGGGCACACCGCCAAACAAGGAACACTGACCAGAAGCAAGAGCATTCCAAACAAGAAAAAGAAGAGGAGAGGACCTGCGAGGTCGGCATCGTCCATGATGTGTTCATCCACTCGCTGGAGTGGATTGAGGACGGTCAAGGATTTGACTCGTATATGCGAAAAGTTGATGCCCAGCTCTGCGGGCTTGGTTTGAAACGGATATTCCGAAGGTTGATAGATTGCTCACCTTGTAGTAATGGAGGCTCGCCTTCGAATCCACCCGTGCCAAAGGCGGTCCACCAACCGCCGGGCTGCTGAATGGTACCACTGTACGCCTGAGCAACGCTTCCGGATGGAATTGATGCTGACGTGCCCATGTTGCCTTCTAAACTTGAACGCGAGCCAGGATAAAATTGGCCCTGGTCGGCGCCTGCGGCATAGAACTGGAGGGGTACGTTTTGCTGGGGGTGCATTGGGTAGTAAGGACTGGAGGACGACGCGCCATAATGGTTGTTCGAGTCTTGCCACATTATGCTACTAAGAGGGGGTATGGACGCGGTCGTGTGGTCGTGGGTTCGTTGGTCGTGTCAATGGACAACTCGCAGTTCGGCACTTGCCGTACGAGCTCTCCTCGCGCCGTTCATCATGGCAAGTTAACCCGCTGCTACGCTCTTCCTTCACTGACACCACAGACAGCCGCAGGTATTTGGGACGCGATCGCAAGGCTTTGACACCCTCTAATCGACCGGTTTTGTAGAACGAGTACATCGAGGAGCACATCAAACGCCATGGCAGACGACTAGATTACTACGAACGGAAGTAGGTATCTGTAGCGATCCTCACGCGCAGTCCACCCAATTTTGACCGCTTCAGGCGTAAGAGGGAAGCCCGTGCCGTTCACAAGGCATCCGCAATCGCCCAAAAGACGTTCGGTCTAAAGGCGAAAATCCTTCATGCAAAGCGTCACGCGGAAAAGGTCCAGCTCAAGAAGACACTCAAAGCACACGACGAGCGCAACGTCAAGCAGGCAGACTCTTCCGCCGTCCCAGACGGTGCCCTCCCTACATACTTGCTCGATCGCGAAGGCCAAAAAGATGCCAAGGCGCTCTCATCGGCCATCAAACAAAAACGCAAAGACAAGGCCGCGAAATACTCTGTACCACTGCCCAAGGTTAGGGGCATCGCCGAAGATGAGATGTTCAAGGTTGTCAAGACCGGGAAGAGTAAAAACAAATCATGGAAGCGAATCGTGACAAAGGCCACCTTTGTTGGTGAAGGCTTCACACGAAAACCCGTCAAGATGGAACGATTTATCAGACCGATGGCCCTGCGATATAAAAAGGTCAACGTTACTCATCGTGAGCGTGTGCGGCGGGAATCTGGAATTGTTGTTTAATCATTTCAATAGCCGGGTTGAAAGCAACGTTCCAGCTGCAGATATTAGGTGTCAAGAAAAACCCCCAATCGCCGATGTATACCCAGCTCGGTGTTTTGACCAAGGGGACAGTGATCGAAGTAAACGTCTCAGAATTGGGCATGGTTACGACTGGAGGCAAGGTTGTGTTTGGCAAGTACGCGCAAATAACCAACAATCCAGAGAATGATGGTTGTGTGAACGCAGTACTTCGTGGGTTTCTTTACTCCTCTCCCAGCTGTGCGTTCCTAATGTTCGTTGACTGCAGTCGTATAGTAGTACGTCGGTCACGATTGTATACTAGATCATTATTATGTAGCCAGTGTGACGTTGTTGGCGAGTGTTTTGCCCAGGACTTGGACTTGCTCCACATATGTCAGCGTCAAACTCGCCCGTACCAATCTCACATTCTGCATCGCCTGCACCACAGACGTTCCGCCATGCGGTCACCCCACTCGAGCGCCAGCGCATGCAGCTGGACCGGCTCCTCAAGGATCCTAGCAAACAAGCTTTTATTCCTCCCCCACCAAAGGAAAGGACGATACGTCCTGCGCGAGAGATGATGAAGAACGTGCAGGGCTCGAGTGCTGGTGCAGGAAGCGGCGAGTTCCACGTTTACAAAGCAGGCAGGAGACGGGAATACGAGAGGCTCAGGCTCATGGAGGAACAGACCAAGACAGTACGTGTCATGCCTACCTCCTTGATGTCTTTCCCCACTCAGTTCAAGTGACGTCTAATAGGAAGCAGAGACGGAGGAGTTTGAGCGACGGCGTAAAGAAGCTCAAGATCTTGCAGAAGCGAAGACTGCAAAGAATCGCGCGAAAAGACAGAAGAAAAAGGAGCGTACAAAGATCAAGTCGTCGGATGAAGCTGGTCCCGGCCAGGGACAGTCGGGCACTTCTCATGTGCCCTTGAAGAAACGAAGGTTGATCAACGGGAAGGAACTCGTGTTTAAGAAACCTGGAGAGGAGACTGACGAGGAGGAGGATGAGAATGGACCCGAGGCTAACGCTCGTGAGGAACTCGCTCCTGCTGACAGTGACGAGCCTGTTTTTCAGCCCGACGAGGCACTTCGCATAGCAGCGGAACGGAAGATTATCATTCACGAGGATGATTAACCGTTATTCCCCGTCGTTCGTCATCAGCTCAGCTTTCTTTGCGGCACTAAGGGTGACGGCCATGTACTCATATTCCTGGACCCTGAGAGGCTGACTCCTTGTGTGCAATCTCGAGGTAGGTGGGTTTGCATGTGCGTTTCAGTGATCTGACAGGTCATTTTCTTGCAGGTGTTTTTCTAAATCCATTCTGTCGTCTTTGTTATGAATTTCAGTGGTCTCAGTAAGGTATTCGTTTGTGGTTCGAGTGTCCGCTCAGTCCTTGCCGTTTGTGCGTGAAAAAATATATACTACCGTACGTTTTTATCTCGTCAACCACGCCAGGAACCTCGCAGGCTGGTATCTCCCAATGGATTGTGAGTGTCCGAATGCACAAAAATTTGGTATGCACTCACAGGACAACCTACGAGTTTAGGATTCTCATCATGGGCCCTTTTCTTCCAGGGTATTTGAGGGGACCGCTGACTGAGGTGCTGAGCGGAACAAATACGCCGCGACAAGGGGCAGGCAAGTTGCATGTCTTTGCCACCCACTCCATTCATTCCCGTTCATCCTTGGACCACCATGCATCACCGGTTACCGTGAACAGCAGGTTTTTGTTGAGAAGATCATCCACGTGTCTGCGTGATCACTTTAAATTTTAGACGCTCCTCGATTTGGGACCGCAACGTCGCCACAAATTTCTTCCATGATCTCGCCACGCCTAGCAACGGAGTCGCTTCAAGTCTTGGGCAATGCTCGAAACACTCCGTCTCATCTGCCCTTCCTCGCCCTTCGCCCGTCTTTGTCAAATACACCTCTACCCCGTCACCCACCACGGCGTCTGGGCTCTATGTAAGCCTGTCATCCATCTCCCGACCAACTACCACATCTCCCTCCCTCTGACCCCATTCTCGTCACCAGTGCCCACAGCCCCATCCACATCCACGAAGACTTAGCCCTGTACGTACACCCTCCACGTAAGCCATTTGGGCTACTGCGAATAGTCTAGCGTCGTTGTCGGGCACGCGCTTGGACAGTAACATGTCTGCGCTCGAGTTGAACGTGTCGACGTTTGTGCCTACTACCGTCGTCGAATGCGATCCCTGTCAGGATCACCCCTCTCGGTGAGCAATCTACCCAGGAGGTGATTTTGATCTTACTCAGTGCAACGTCGGCGACAGAGCAGAATAAGTGACCATGTGACCCATATCGTATCCCCGATTGATCATTGATCATCTGTGCCTGGCACCTGTTACTGGGATCCTATTGAGCATGTATGCGAGAAATGGACCTTGAAATGATGCTGCCATTCCTTTTTTTCTTCTCGAAAGAGTACATGTTGGTACAGTCGACTCCCTTATAACCCATGCCCCTCATAACCCATACTTCCTTCTAACCCATGAGATTTTCCATTTCCCGAGTTGGTATGGGGTAATTCCATAGGCATAACCCATAACCCATAATCCATGGCTCCTTAGATGGGGATAACCCATATGTTTCGTCAATGGGCGATGATATATTCCTTAATTAGGATGTTTTATTATATAATTATTATATTTTCACACTGAATATTAACCCAACATGGCAACAAGGTCCCGAAACATCGTCTCCATCATTATGAAACCCATCGACTTTCTCAAGGCCGGTCTAAAGAAGCTTCGAGATCAAACACGAGATCAAAAAGTCACACTGGAAGCCAGATTGAAGGCTGGTCAACCTATCTCAGAGGCTGATGAGGAGTGGCTGGATAGTGCAGGAAATCTGGTGGATGAAGAGTGTCTGGTTGATGAACTGGACAAAGCTTCTGATTACGACTGTGCTGTCGAGAAGCTAAACGCATGGGAACAATCCATTGTGCAGAAGTTGATGGCACATGGAGGAAATGACAATAAGCCACATCTGGAAAAAAGAAGTGGGGCTGTAGTAACCCATGTTTCTCTGTAGTTCCCATAGCACTCTATAGTACATCTCATACTTGTCTTCACTACAGAGTACTATACAAATTCCTATGTACTATGCTCACTCCAGTAGACAAGTATGGCCTGGCAATTGCTACAAAGAAACTAGTATATCATAGAATCCGAATCCGAGTCTGAACAAATGTACAGTACAGTGTCAATCCGAATCATCCCAGTGTCACTCACGGCCTCACCATGTTCGACGAGCAGTACGGACCTGTCATCTCCCTTCCACGCAGTAGCCACGTGACAATCGTCGTTGGCCTCGAATAATCCAAATGGCTGGCTGTGTAGACGTTTATGATTGTAGGTTAACAGGCATGCAGGGACACTCACCGCCATGTTGTACTTTCGGGTTCCATGTTGTTAGTGTAGCCTGTACTGTTCAAAGATACGAAAGTCTATGTGCCGATTGAGATAAAAATGTTGGGCTTCGGACAAAGCACGACCATGTATCCAGTGAGGATGCACAGCACCGCGTGGAAACCTAGGAATTAGGTGGCAATGTTGAACAATCCGATCGACGGGAATGATTTCGGCATGCGGGCGCCGCTGTCTAGTTGACCGGCTGACACAGAACATCTTGACATTGTCGTCAAAAGTCTGGAGAGGTTTGAACCAATGTATATAGGCGAGCGGATGAGGGTAGTTGCCGAGATGCGTGGGGAGTCTGAAAATAACATGGACTTCTGCAACACGGAGACCTACCACTGCCATCAGCATGCATATCGTGAATCAGCGAGTTCCGCACCATGTAGACCACCTACATCAGGAAACCTACATTTTTTCTGGGTGATTTAGATAAATGACAAGACTGACAGGCCTAAATGGACTGATCAATGATAGATTGACTAAACTGACTGAACTGATTTACTGACAAGCTGATAGGCTGATATGTTGAATGGACTGGTTGACTAACCAACTACCTAGCTGACAAATTGACAAACCTGACAAACCTGACTAACTGACCAACTGACCAACTGATGTGACTGACAGAACTGACTAACTGGTCAGCTGATGGCCTGATAGACTGAATTGACTGATTGACTGACAACCTGACTGACTGACAGACTGACATGACTGGTTGACTGGTTGACTGACTGACTGATGGGATGACAAGACTGACATGACTGACCAGATGATTAATTGATTGACTGGCTGAACTGATGGGACTGATATCACTGGTGAATTGACAAGCTGATATGCTGATAGCTCTGAGAATGCTGATAGCAATGAACTACTTATGAATGATAGCACTGATAGCATGCTGTCAGTCAAGTCAGATAGCTCAGCAGGGTCATTGATTTTGATAACTCAGAAAAAATGTAGGTTTGCTGATGTAATGGTCGTAAATCTCTATCCACCTCCACAAGGACTGTATCGTATCTTGCTAGTGTAGGTGGTTTTCGAACACCGTTATAGCGCTGTGGGTGAGAGCGAATTCTTGCGTGCTTGTTTGCCGCATGCTCCATTGGCGGCAAAAAAAGTACCAGGTTACTGTAAACATCGAAACGGTCATGAACATTTGGCTCAAACCGCTGACGACCATGGGGTAGGGTATTGATGAAAACCTTGAGTGCTTCAAGGAAGCACACTGCGCCATGGTGCTGCTCGAGCTGTTGAAGTGGTTTCTTTGGGAATTGCGGCTGCTGAGATACACGGTAAATGTTGGATGGATGGTCTGAGTCCGCTCCGAGTCGTCGGCAATGCGGGACTGCATTACCAGCGATAGACTCATCGGACTCAGAGCCTGAGGGTTCCAAATGTGTGAGCTCTGTCTTATGACGCCAACACAGGTAAGCACCAAACCAAATGACAGCCTCCTGCCGCTGGAGCCATCGGGTCATCTGGATTGTATAATCCTTTTGGCTGGTGGCAGCGTAGGCTTTCTTGGCGAAGTCAATGTGGAGGCGCTCGGAGGTTTCGGTGTTGAGGCCATCAAGGCTACCTAAATTCCGGATAGTGTCTGTATAATGAACGAGTGAATGGAATTTAGGAAAGTTGAAGTGATTGCGGCACCCGAGGTCGATAAATACATCCTTATTGTGATGAAAGTCGTCGAGAGCTTGCTGTAAGACCAAGAGCGTCTGGTCTGTGTGGGAGTGATACTGTGCGAGGTAGGTAAAGTCAATGAGGCTGCGAGCAGCCTGTATGACCCGCGGTTCCACGACGGCGCCAACGAGTGCGCCAATAAAGACCCGTTCAACTTGCTTATGGTCAGTCACAGTCCATTGCTTGACTGTAGATATCCCATTCTTGAAGTGGCGAAGACCAGGGAAAATGGGCATGGCACGGAACCGCGCATCAAGATCCGTGGTGTCAGCGAGCATGCTGATCCATTTTTTGAGATGGTCTTTGATGAGGCCCTGGTGAAGTTGATGAAGGATGTCCGAAGAGATACAAATAAAAATGTTGGTATAGGGTAGCTCAGCCCAGAAGGGCGAGAAGACCGGGCGGAGGCCCTCAGCGATGAACTCGGGTGGGTACTGGTCCGTGCCTTGTGCGTGAAGTGTTTGACATGTTTGTGTTTGATTGCGCAGCGGAAACTGAACATTTGCGCCTCGTTGATTGGGTGGCGCAAGGCACTTCGGGCAGCGGTTTTCAGCACAACACGCCACCAAACATTGTTCAGGGTGATCCCCAACGAAAGCGGCAAGGATAGGAAAGACACGTCGAATGTAGCCATCCGCGCACACCATGTCAACACCATTTCGACCGGCATCCACAAGAGGCTGCAGCAGCAACTTCATGCAGTAATGGAAGAGGCGGTATCCTGCAACCGAGTTGTTCTCAAATGATGCCAGCTTCGAGACAGGTAGATAACCCAGTAACACCGACGCATGACGTGAGGGCTCACATCGAACATTTTTGGATAGGTTTCCGATCGTTACATCAGCAAACCTACATTTTTTCTGAGTTATCAAAATAAATGACCTGTCTGAGTTGGCTGAGATGACTGACAGCATGCTATCAGTGCTATCATCCATAAGTAATTCATCACTATCAGCATTCTCAGAGCTATCAGCATATCAGCTTGTCAGTTAACCAGTGATATCAGTCCAATCAGTCCTGTCAGTCAGTCAATTGATAATCTTGTCAGTCTTGTCAGTCTTGTCATCCCATCAGTCAGTCAGTCAACCAGTTAGTGAGTCATGTCAATCTATCAGTCAGTTAGGTTGTCAGTCAATCAGCCAATTCAGTCTATCAGGCCATCAGCTGACCAGTGAGTCATTTCTGTCAGTCACATCAGTTGATCAGTTGGTCAGTCTGTCAGGCCTGTCAGGTTTATCAATTTGTCAGCTAGGTAGTTGGTCAGTCAACCAGTTCATTCAATATATTAGCCTATCAGCTTGTTAGTAAATCAGTTCAGTCAGTTCAGTCAATCTATCATTGATTAGTCTGTCCAGGCCTGTCAGTCTTGTCATTTATCTAACTCACCCAGAAAAAATGTAGGTTTGCTGATGTAAATACACTGGCCATGCGGTTTTGTCCCCCTTGAACCGCGACAACTCTGTTTTGTCGGATGCCAGGATCACGGGTGCGACTGTGGCTCCATCTGGCAAGCGTTCCTGAGGGCCCGGGTCATAAGGTATGTTCTACACTCAAGATATATGCACTCACTTGTGTCTTCCACCACCATTCCCCTGTCCACATCTCGTCATATCGGCGAGTCTGTCCTTCTCGGTCGACATACACTTTTTCGGGTGCGTATGCCATATTTCCATCAAAGGCAGGGTTTCCTATCAATTCTTGGATACAGGCCACTGGATCGCGCATCCACAGCTCAAGCTCCTCGGAATCACCCTCAACGGGTTCATCAACAGCGTGGTTTTCGATTGGTCCAACATCTCCTTGAACATGAATCAGCTTGCAGGACCACTCTGGACCTGTCGGCAATTTATCAATGCGCTTCAAAAAGGTATAGTTGCTGCGGTAGCTTGGCTGTGTGCGGTTCCTTGTCTTCACCAAGGTACATTAGTTGTCATCTAACAAATGATATATATGCATTTGAGAACTGACGATAGGTAGTTTCAGAAACTGTTCTGTGGCGCGTTGGTTCGAATTTTTGATGAGCCATTGGGCAAGCTCCCACTCCTCACGATCGGCAAACGGGGCATACGCACCCTCTCCTAACTCCTCCTGATGCTGCTTCATACGTTCAAATGGGGTCGCATCAACCCCAAGAACTTCAGCGGCAGCATTCTGGGAAAATTCTTGAGCAAAACGAGGGAAGAACTTTTCATCTCCTTTCTCGTGTTTGTCTTCCATACGCTCATCCTCATACTGTTCAGGTACATGTTCTTCGGGTCGTGCTTCATCAGGTATGTCATTTGCTAACCCAAACCCCACATTGTACTCCATATCCTGATCCTCGTCTCCAGGAGCATGTCGTGCTTGTTGTGTCTGGATCTGGCACTGCACGGAGTGCGCAACGTGCCGACGCACGCCACCAGCTGTCGGAAAGGTGCGTTTACAGTGGGTGCATATATGATGCGGTTGCTGAATGTTTGACTGTGGCATAAGATGGTCGACACGGGAAATGGCTCCGTCCTCCACACTCGAATTGTCAAATGTCTGTTTCTATTGTGCCCGAGACCACCTGACTGTTCTGCGCACAAGGGCTGTCCCGTGGGTTGTCCTGTTCACGTCAGCAAGTCCCGTACGTTCCAACGGGATGTAGGTTCAACGGGATGTGTAAGTTTCCATTTATCGACTTTTTTTTCGCATTATCTGACCCCAGCACTATTCCTAGTCTAATGTAGGAACCCGGACTCAATTCCACCTATTGACCCTGCAATCCAAGTTTACCGTTGACCGACTGATCGGAAATTTGTGCTCCACATATGGTATGTACTGTACGTCTCCATTCTACCTACCGCTCAGTGGCACTGACAATCTAGTCTAACCAGGTGCGATCCCAACCGTTGTCAGGATGACCCTACGTTGGTCCTCCACACCCCTGCACCACTTTACCTCTGCCTGAGTCCTGCTGACGTGGCCGGTCAGTGTTTGCTGGCCATTACCATTATCAGCGACACCTACCGGCGTATTTAAACAAGACTCCTCTTGCGCTTTCGCCTCCGTCTTCTTTTCTCTTCTCATATCATACTACCCTCTTTGATCTATTCTAGCCAACTGTCGTCTTTCTCTAACCAATTTTCTATGGCCAAATTACTTGAGGATATGGCTCAGGGTGCTCAGCCTGGAGTGGCTCATGCATCTACTGGACGTGCTCGTCGACCTTCTGCCAAGGTTCAGGCCATGCAAGGTAAGCAAAAAATATCTATTCACTCTCTTGTCGTGCACTGATCACTTTCAAGATGACCATGAACAAGAAAAAATAACTCAGGATCGGGAAGCGCTTGCCAAAGCCAAGAAGCGTGAAGAGCGTGTCCGGAAGCGTGATCAAGCTGTGAAAGCTGCTCAGCGTGATCCCCTCAAGAGTAAACCCACTCAGGCGTCTGCAACCAGTGTCCCCACTGTCGTTGACAAAGCAGTAACCTTTTTTAGTTGCTCACACTTGTTACAAACTAATGGTTTGTCAGTTTGAATCACGCACTGCAGGAGGACTTGGTACAACCCTAACGCATGCCAGTCTGGCCCCCTCGATGCTTGTCCCTCGAAAGGGGAATATACCTCCTCGGTTTGCTTTTCCCAAATCATCGACCCAGGTGTGTGTAGTACAATTCATCTTTGTGTTAGTCAAACTTATTGTTCAGACCCTACCCTCTCGCATTCGTGTTTCCGAGCCACCTCAGTCGCTCAAATTAGATTCACTGAGCTTGAATCCCACTACCACAAGCACACGCAAGAGAGCTCGCTCACCAACACCATTCCCTGACAGAGAGGCAGCTGAGTATGATGTTCATTCTGGCATGTTCGAGCTTGTGAATACTCATTGTCCCCATAGTCCCTTCGAGGACGATTTCGGCAGTCCTCTGTTCACTCAAAAAAAGCGATTATGCTACGGTGGTGACCATGATGACGCTGCAGCAAAGGTGGCCAAGATGGTGACGCATGATGTTCAGTCGGCGGTAGGTGATGGTGAAAGCCTGACGGCTGACTCCAAGCTCGCCGTTGACAAGAAGCAGCAAGCACCACAAAGCCAGCCTGCTGGTCTGAGTCACAATGCTCCTGGTGGTGAAAAGACAAAAAATCGACCCAAGGCAGGTGACTATGATGCTGCCACTCGTCGGATCCTGGAGACTGCCATTGAGTTTTATCACGTACTTTTACTCTCGGAGGACCCTTTTCCAGAGTCGCATGTCGAGACTGACTGGGCGAAGGGAGCCTGGGATATGAGCTGCCAATACTACAAGTCCACAGATGCCAGCCTCAACCCAGCACTCATCCGGCTGGCAAGTTCATTCTTGCGCTGTGTGCTCATGACTAACTATTCACTAGATCACTGCTCGAAGCTCAAACCTTCGTGGACAGTTCAAAACGAAAGCTCGCTCTGTCGTTGCCACGTCATATGGCTTTGAAATGGGTGACGGAATTGCTACGAGGGAGCGGAATCGAGATCTGGCCGCCGAGCTGAAATTCAAGTCGGCGTTCACTTTCCAGGTAAGTCCCACCTCTCGACGAGATATACTACTGATCGGATTGATTTTCTAGGAACTACACCCTCGTTGTATGGGTATTTATAAGAACAAGACGATTCAGCAGGCCATCAATGAAGTCCTTTTCAAAAACAAGGGGGATTGAGGTATCAAGTGGGCGGAGTACTATGACCCCTTCCCCCGTGTCGCATTTGCTCTGACACTCACTGCGGTAAGCAATAAATGGGGTCTGAGGTCTCCCGCTGATATTTCTTCAATAATCATAGTTTGAATGTGCGCTCGATGAGTGGGCTAGTGTTACGGTCTACGAAGGGGGTACACTTTTTCCTTGTTCTTTTGTTTGTCCTCGTCCTCCGTTTCTCTACAGACTCGTCCTCTCGCCGTACGCGGCTGTATTCGTAGTGGAGTCGTCCTCCACATGTACCAGATACGCTCTCTCGATCTCTTTCTCCTTTGGCTCACACGGCGCCCCGCCCATACCATATTAGGACTTCCGTTCCGTCTCCGCCACTGTCACCTTATTCAGACTTCGTAAGGCAGTGGCATCGCCTTCTCTTTTTATATCCAACGATCTGCTATCTCGTGCTGCGCACTCATAGCCTCTTACTGCGGATAGCTGCGCATTCAACTGCGCTTTACTAAGGATGCTGCGCATCCCTTTTATATCCTTCATCTAGATTAGGGGCCTACCGTATATATAGTCGTCGTTCTCTCCTTGTATTTTCCCTAAGCTAGTTCTACGCAATATCAGCGTTGATCTTGCCTCACCACCTCTGAGTTCTAGTGAGTCTTCGGATACCTAGAATAGGAGAGACCCGCTTAGGCTTCGCATCGTCTCGAAGCTCGGCACTCGTCCTTGAGTTAAACTCCTCGCTACCTCGCTTATTCTTCGACCCGTATCGCAGCACGCTACGACAAGTCTACGCTGTGCGTTACAAAAGAACTAGCTTCTCCCCTTGTCCCTACTTTCACGTAGAGGACATTCCCCCACTCCGACATTTCCCGAATCGGCAGATTCAGAGCGCCTTCAGATTCCCCGCCACCCTCTCCACCCACCGTGTCTTCTTCTCCCCCGCGCCCCCGTATCCACCTTCTTCCTGACGGACATCCGTTCCACGTTGTCTTACCTGATCGATTCTCCTCTCCGGATCGAATCGCTCATTACAGACAAGTCCAACAGCAACTAGCGGATCTCAACAGGAGCCAGGGAAGGGACCTAGACGCTCTCCCGTCTACCTCTGAATTAGCTGCCCCCTCTACACCCGACGTTGTCCTTAGCGAGGACCCTCCTCTTGTTTTTCATAACCCTGACCCGGAACCGACCGCGCAGGAGGACATACCACTTGACCCGGCTCTAGAAGACGAAATGGTTTCAGAAATAAAGGCCGGCCTTCCCGAGGACTTTACCGGGGAGGCAGAGGATGCCAACAGATGGCTCCTCTCGATGAACGCGTACTTCACCATCAACAAAGCACTCTTTACCGACACAACAAAGTCCCTTACTTTCCTCAACAAAATTAGTAAGGGCCGGGGAAAGACATTTGCTGAAGGATGGTTGATGAAGCTCGCAAACTCGGCTATCGCCGACAGTGAAAAGACCTTCGACAAGATTAAAGAAGCTTTCGAGACCGCCTTTTCCCCCTACGATGTAGCAGCCAAGGCAAGGATAGACCTTTCCAAACTCCGTCAAACTGCTGGAAAGGATACCGAGGGAGCGTGGAGCAATGGGTTCACCACCTACGCTTCGCAATTCCAACTTCTCGCCGAGAAGTCAGGTATCACTGACAAGCACGCTCTTGTGGAGTGGTTTATCCATGGCCTCAGCCCCAGACTTGCCACGATGATCCTCTCGTGCGACAAGATTCCCGACAGCTACCAGGACTGGATAAAGAAGGCGGGCCAATTCTCTCAACAACTGAGGAGGATTGGAGACTTACGAAAGGGAGTGCCACATATACCGGCTCCCTCTCCTCGATCGCACAGAGACCCGTACGCGATGGACGTAGATGCCGTACGCCTATCGCCGACTCAGCGCGCTGAGTATATGCGGAAGAATCAATGCTTCATTTGTCACCAGGTTGGCTGTAGGTCTTCCAACCACAAGGGATCCGGAACCGACCGGACCATACGTCCCCGCCCGACCACATCCTCCGGACGCACCGCACGTCCTACTTACAAAGTCCCGCAACGACGGGCACGGACCACCACCACAATGGAGGAGGATGATGAACTCTCGGCTTACCTCGAAGAAATGGGGAGCATCGAGAAAGGCGCCGCAATAAAGATCCTCAAAACTGCTTTCGGGGAGGGCAGCTCGTCTGCGGACGAGGAGGCTGGCTACCAGGCCATGGCTGAGGTAAGAACGGCCACTTACCAAGAGTGCCAAAAGGAAGCGATCAGGGCAGCACCACGAGCCAGGGCTGTACGATCTGGACCATGGAACAATAGGTTCTCCGCTATCGCGCCAGCGGAGCTCTGGGACGCCACCTCAGAGAAAGCCCAGGATCATTATCCTGGCACGTACCCATATGATGTTGTCCAATCAATGGTGGACGCGGACGCAGCTACTCCCGAGGGTCAAGGGATGGGGCTTGGACCGCAACCTTCTTCACAAGAAACTGCTCTGAGAAACACAGTCAAACACGGAATCAGAGTGGCACGAGCAGGAGTGAGTGAAGAGGCAGGGGCACTTGAGATATCCGGAACCGACCGGAACAAGTCGCTCGGACGTGGATCCGACCACGCCAACCCACATACGGCAAACAACGGTTTCTGTGGACACCGCACACAGACTACGTCTGGTTTCTGCGAAGGAGCATGTGAGATATCTGGACCCGACCAGGACACATGGCTCGGAACACCTGGAACCGACCAGGGTTTTTGAAGGGCAGGGATGGGTCAACGTCATCTCTAGCCAATAACAATTTTTCTCATAGATTATCTCCAGTATTTGTATCGGGTGGTACTTCGCAATCCATATCTATTCCCGTCACTCTCTACCCACCCGATCGTACTGCGTTCAAAAGCGTTGACACAAAAGCCCTTATCGACTCCGGGGCAACCGGTTGCTTTATCGACTATGCTACGGTAGTGGCGTGCGACATTCCCACTACACGACTCAAGACTCCCCTGCGGGCGAGCAATGTTGATGGAACTCCCAACAAAAATGGCCTGATCAGAAAACAGGCAAGAGTAGTGATGAAACTCGGGGAAACAATAGAGACCCGTGATTTCCTTGTTATTGACTGTGGCAAGGATGACATCATACTAGGACTCCCTTGGCTCCGGGACGTAAACCCGACCATAAACTGGGAGAAAGGAACGGTTTGGATACAAGAGGCGGAACCGACCGTCACCAACCGTGAAGACGAAGTGGCTGCGGCCCATACTATCAACGTCTTCAATAGGAAATGCCAGGTCACCAAATTACGCAAACGCAACGCTCTGTGGTGGAAGCAACGCGTCGACCCGCCGAAATGTGACCTGATGGTACCTGTCGTGGACCCGACCACGCAGCGGGAGGACATGCCGGAGCTCATACACTGTGAGGAGGATGAAGAAAACGAGCTGGACGGGCGCTCCATTAAGAAAACTACGATATCGACGTCTCTAGCCCAAGGGGCAGAGAAAATCAAGAAGGAACTCCCGCGGGACTTCCAGGACTTTGAGGACGTCTTCCGAAAGAAGGACGACGGTCCCCTTCCGCCTTACCGGTCGTTCGATCACGGCATAGATCTAGACGACTCATTCACACCAAAGGTTGCCAAGGCCTACCCGCTTAACCCGAAGGAGCGAGAGGCATGTAAAGATTTCATTGACGAACACTTGAGGGCTGGACGTATTCGCCCATCGAATTCCCCCATGGCTTCCCCATTCTTCTTTGTTTCAAAGAAGGATGGTAATCTTCGCCCTTGCCAAGATTACCGGTATCTCAACGAGCACACCACCAAAAACGCTTACCCTCTCCCGCTCATCGGAGACTTGATGGATCAGCTCAAGGGATCTCGTTACTTCACGAAGATGGACATTCGATGGGGCTACAATAACGTCCGGATCAAGACTAAAGACGCCTGGAAGGCGGCGTTCATTACGCCCTTCGGCCTCTTCGAGCCTCTCGTCATGTTTTTCGGCCTGTGCAACAGTCCTGCGACTTTTCAGTCGTTCATGGACTTTATATTCAAGGATATGGTGGCGGAAGGATGGTTGATCATCTATATGGATGATATGTTGATCCATTCTAGGGATCTTGGGGAACATCACCAACGGACGAGGCGAGTTCTAGAACGATTGAGAGACAATCGTCTCGGCCTCAAATTAGAGAAATGTACGTTCGACGCATCCTCGGTTGAATTCCTAGGGATGGTCGTCCAAGAGGGTATCATTGCGATGGACCCTACCAAGCTATCGGCAATCGCCACCTGGGAACCACCTACTTCGGTTCGCGCAGTCCGCTCCTTCATAGGGTTCTGCAACTTTTACCGCAAGTTTATTCCGAACTTCTCGGAAATTGCTAGGCCGATCTTGGATTTGACAAAGAAAGGGCAGCCATGGTCCTGGATGCACGAGCAACAGAAGGCGTTCGACCTCCTCCGGGCGGCCTTCACATCGAAACCCGTACTTGCAATGCCGGATACATCAAAAGACTTTTACGTCATGACAGACGCCTCGCTCACTGCGACCGGGGGCGTACTGATGCAGAAGGATGGTAATGGAGACTTACACCCTTGCTGCTACATATCCCAGACGTTCTCACCGGCGGAACGTAATTATGACATATATGACAGGGAACTACTGGCTGTCATCCGCGCACTCGAGGAGTGGCGGCACTACCTTACCGGCACCGGCCGGCCCGTAACTGTGCTCACAGACCACAAGAATCTGTGCTATTTCAAGGACCCCAGGAAGCTCTCTAGGCGGCAAGCTAGATGGATGCTCACACTACAGGACTATGACCTCCTGTTCCAACACGTGCCAGGCGCCAACATGGGCCCTGCGGACGCTCTCTTGCGCAAGACTGATATGGACACTTCGGGCGACAACGCCGAAGTGGTCTTGTTGCCAGGGGAGCTATTTTTGAAGAGAATCGACCTCGACCTCCAAGAGGCCATCGTCACGTCCACTGCGGTGGATGGCTTTGTCATTGACCAGCTGCGCAAACTTCACGAGGGTACACCGGGAATCCCCCGTTCCTCGATTCACGATTGGCGGTATGACGATGGTTTGCTCTACTTCAAGGATCGGGCTTATGTGCCTGAGGGCCACCGGAATGACCTCCTCCACGTTCTCCATGATTCGCCTGCGGGTGGTCATGGCGGTTACTACCGAACCGTCAATGCGGTACAACGAGACTATTGGTGGCCAGGTCTGACGGCTTACGTCCGGCGTTTCATCCAAGGATGCGCCGTCTGCCAGGCTAACAAGGTCAACACCCATCCCACCGTCCCTCCCCTCACCCCTCTTCCGGTCGCCTCCACTTGCCCTTTCGCTACACTCTCAGTCGATTTGATTACGGACTTGCCGCCGTCGAACAGATATGATTCAGTCATGGTCGTGGTCGACCATGGGCTTACAAAGGGGGTGATTTTCACTCCAACTCACAAGAGTGCGGACGCCTGCGGGGTCGCGCAGCTCTTCTTCGAAAAGATTTTCCCACGATTTGGCCTCCACGATAAGATAATCTCTGACCGCGGTCCGCAGTTCGCCTCGGCTTTTGCCCTGGAACTGGCGAGACTCCTGGATTATGATCCCCTTCTTTCTTCCGCATACCATCCGCAAACCGACGGAGAAACGGAACGGGTCAATCAGGAGCTAGAGACGTATCTTCGGATCTTTTGCCAAGGGGACGCCACCCGATGGTCGGATCTTCTACCAATGGCGGAGTACTGTCATAACTCCTCCGTGCATTCGGTAACAGGGAAGACGCCATTCTCACTGATGATGGGGTACGAGCCAAGGGCCTACCCAAGTTTAGGAAAAACCACCTTCCTCCCCGCATTAGAAAAACGCCTTGGAGACCTCGATGAGGCTCGCAAGGAAGCCACCGCCGCCCACGAAAAGGCACAACGATACATGAGGGAACGTGTTTCCTCCTGCTTTAAACCATGGAGGGTCGGAGATAAGGTATGGCTCGAGGGCCGTAACCTGAGACTTCGATACCCATCACGAAAACTCGCACCTCGCCGCGAAGGCCCATTTGAAATCACACAGGTAATATCACCTGTTTCGTACAAGCTGCGGCTCCCACGAACGTGGAAAATCCACAATGCCTTCCACGCCTCCCTTCTCACCCCATATAGAGAGACTGCGGAACACGGAGCAAATTTTGTTCCGCTTCCGCCAGATCTCATCGACGGAGAAGAGGAGTTCGAAATCGAACAGATCTTAGCCCATCGGGGCTCCGCACGTCGCCGCCACTACCTCGTCTCGTGGAAAGGATACCCGTCCTCCGAGAACACCTGGGAACCAGAGTCCAATCTTGGACACGCCATCACCTTGCTGAAAGAGTATAAAGGCAGGGACCCCCTGGCCTTTCCCCCATCATCGTAACTCCCACCAGTCGTCATCTTTCGAGTCGAGCCGCCGCTCCTCCCACCTACGTCGCACCAACCTTTCTTAATGTCCCACTCGCTCAATGTCGCAGTACCCCTTCGACTCCACAGACTCCCCATCGTATCGCGCCGCATCCTCTACGCTTCCATACTCGAGAACCCCGCCGCTGCCATTGCCATACCCTCAGTACCTGCCTTCAGAGACGTTCCGGTACTCAAATCTCTGGTGGTCATCTTTCACACATACGCCACAACCCGAACCGTCCACGCCCAGCTCTTCACAGATGGGAGCCTGCCTGTCTACGCCGCCGCAATGGGACAGGCCATCCACACCTCTAGAGAGGCAATCCTTGATGCCTGTGCCGACCATGGATTCGACAATGTCATTCGCGGACTCCCCGGTCACCTGTTCATGCACATTTTGCGCCCAATCGTCCACTCCCTACCTACACACCTCCGACGATACTACCTGGATGACCGCCCAAACCACCCCTGGGACAACGACCCCTGGGCCAGAGAGTACTGCCGAGGAAATGGATATTCCCCCGCCCCAATCTGGGACGACGACTCCACCATCGCCCCCGCCGCTACCCGTTCGTCCTCCCCGTCCTCCCACTCCTCATCCACTATTCCCCTACTCGTCGCGTCCCCTTCTGAGATCTCTCAGTCACCTTCCCGAAGCGGAAGTGTTGGAGTTGCTGGAGGAACTAGCGGTCCTTCTGTTCCCGGTGCCGCCCTATCAGACGTCCTCTCCTTCCTCTCCTCCGTCCCACTCCGACCTCGAGGGACTCCTACCCCAGAGCCCTCTAACGTATTCCCCGCTCGAGAACACCCCTCCTCTCCAACTCCCGCTCGACGGAATCATCGTGTTCCCAAGCGTAGCTATCGAACAGTTCCGTACGGACTCGCCAGTTCCTCAGCAGGAGCTGTGGGGAAACGTGTTCCAGGAGATCGAGGAAAGTCGCAACAGACAGCTCCGGTCCCCTCCTCCTCTCTTCCCGATGGTGAGGCCCGCGCGTCGACGCCCGTATCCGCGCCGGGTACTTCAACCAATCCAATAGACGTCGATCGATTCCCTTCTCCTCTCCTCCCGGCTACCCCCGCTCGTCCCACTCGTCTCCTTCGTTGCTTCACTTGCAACCAGACCGGTCACGTTCGCGTCGACTGTCCCCACTACGAGTGTCCGCTCTGTCGAATGACCTCGCCCGGCCATATTCAAGCTTGGTGCCCACGACGTATCTGTCTCCTCTGCGGAGAACTTGGTCATTCCGACGAGTTCTGCCCCAAGCGGCGCAACCCCCTTGACGACGTCGACTTGACTGACTACGAGGTCAACGAGGGAGATCAGAGTAGTTGATGGAGTCTCGCAGGTGCTTCGACCGTACGAAGGGGGTAATGTTACGGTCTACGAAGGGGGTACACTTTTTCCTTGTCCTTTTTCTTGTCCTCGTCTTCCGTTTCTCTACAGACTCGTCCTCTCACCGTACGCGGCTGTATTCGTAGTGGAGTCGTCCTCCACGTATACCAGATACGCTCTCTCGATCTGTTTCCTCTTTGACTCACACGGCGCCCCGCCCATACCATATTAGGACTTCCGTTCCGTCTCCGCCACTGTCACCTTATTCAGACTTCGTAAGGCAGTGGCATAGCCTTTCCTTTTATATTCGTAGATCGCTATCTCGTGCTGCGCACTCATAGCCTCTTACTGCGGATAGCTGCGCATTCAACTGCGCTTTACTGCGGATGCTGCGCACCCCTTTTATATCCTTCATCTAGATTAGGGGCCTACCGTATATATAGTCGTCGTCTCTCCCTGTATTTTCCCTAAGCTAGTTCTACGCAATATCAGCGTTGATCTTGCCTCACCACCTCCGAGTTCTAGTGAGTCCTTAAGGATACCTAGAATAGGAGAGACCCACTTAGGCTTCGCATCGTCTCGAAGCTCGGCACTCGTCCTTGAGTTGAACTCCTCGCTACCTCGCTTATTCTTCGACCCGTATCGCAGCACGCTACGACAAGTCTACGCTGTGCGTTACACTTACCAGTGCATTATTTGTGTTGAGCGGTGCGGAGGTGGATTGTTGTTGATGCCTGATGGCAGCCAATTGTGAATTGCTGGGAAGGCAAGAAGCGCAGTTGCGTTGACAATGCATGACAACAACATCTTCAACACCTTAGTACGTAGTATTAGCTCATAGAATTGTAGCTGAGATGATCTGCACCTTCTGAAATCTGGGGTTCAGGCTGACTGGGTTCGACGAGCTGGTTGGACTGAGAGCCAGCTTCTGGTGGTTGCGTGACATTACATTGGCTGGATACGACTTGTGTTGCACCCGTCGGTGTGTTATTTGTGTTGCATGGTGCAGAGTGAAAATCACTGGGAAGGCAAGGAGCATGGTTGCATTGACAATCCATGGCAAGATCCTCAACACCTTAGCGTAAAATCAATATCAGCTCATAGAATTGTAGTTGAGAGGGGTCTGCACCTCCTGAAATCTGGGGTCTCAGCTGACTAGGTTTGACAAGCCAGTTGGGCTGAGAGCCAGCTTCTGGTGGTTGCGTGGCTTCACGATGGCTTGATGCGACTTGTGTTGTGCAGTACAGAGTGTGAATCACTGGGAAGGTGAGGAGCGCGGTCGTGTCGACGATGCACAGCAGCAATATCTTCAGCATCATGGCGTAAAAACATAGTAATCACTATTAATCAGTGAAACACCTGGATGATGAGCATTGAAGGGGTATAGATGTCGGCAACATACCCTCCGAATGGGAGAGACGCGGTCCTACAGATGTGTGACCACCTCGAACCACTGCTTCAGCAATACACTCATCTTCACTTGGCGATACCTCATCTATTTCAAAGTCAGTACCCATATTGACATCGTTCAACATGAATATACTGTGCTCCTTGTTAATTTCATGAGGTAATTGGTAAAAAGACTCTGTGCGCCATAGGCCCATGTGGTGTGGAGGAGGTGAGTCCATCTCTGAGTCAACAGTCTCTTCATCAAACAGTGCAGTAGCAGAAGTGAGGCCCTTCATGGGCAGAGGGGGCTGGGGCACCGATGACTCTCCATCCTGACCTGTAAACCGAAATGAAAGCATTTCTGGGAAATTTGAGGTAAGGAAGATACTTTACCTGAGACACACAGGGCAGCTGCCTCCCCCACATGAGGATTCCTTTGGTGCAAAGGATGCTGGACAGAAGATGATACCATGGCACAAGGCATCCATGTAGGCGCCTCAATCCCAGACTGAGAAGCGAGAGTAAGCTTGTGAAGATATGAAGAACGGCAACGTGAGAGGCCTTCTTCAACGCCATGACTGGAGTCACAGACAGAGGTAGTATGAGATGTAGGGGTGGTAGAGGTATGGAAGGCCCCTGCACCAGAGAAGATAGAGCTGGCACAAGATGAGTGAGGCAGTGATGAATTGGATAGAGCAGGAGAATGCTCCTGAGAATTAAAGCGATCAGCACTGCTATCTGGCACTCTGAACCCAAACTGTTGACCCAGCACTGCCAGAGTGAAGGACGGTCGAATGAAATGTGATTCACATGATGGCTGGCTCACAGGGGCCTCCCATAAATCAGTTTGCTTAGATTTGAGACGGGGTTGTGGACAGGGTCTCAAATTGTGTTGCAATTTGGGATTCGAACTGGATGCCATGGGATTCACCTCCAGGTCCTCGGTTGAAGCATCAAGGGCGGTGAGGCCTCTCAACTTGCGTTTCCCAGGCCCAACTGGAAGTCGTTTGAGATTTCGCATCTGCATCATTCTACCGCCAGTCCCTCTTCCATTGTGCGAAGATCGCCAGACCTCAGCTTCTGAACATTTTGAACAGGGAGGACTAGTGAGCAGAGGATCATGGTGTAGCAGAACTTGAGAGGAGAAAATTTATCGGGTGACACCAAGTTAACTTCGGCCCTTGAGCGCTTCGAGTTTGGGTTCCCATCCACCAAGTTGTTGTCCGTGTCATTGTTTGACTTGACACTTTCATCGTATGCTACCTTTCGTTTGGGAGGCATGATGGGTTGACCAAGACCAGCGGGAATCTTTGCATGCATAACACTCCAGCATTTTATGTTCCGGTAAGTGGAAGGGGGGTGGGGGTATTGGATAATATATATGTAAAAGCTACAACCAACTCGCTAAAACATTACTAGTAAACAGGTGTCCTGCCCCATATGTAATAGAACATGCCGGTCATGAATAAGAAAAAAAAATACAGATGCACAAGAGGAGAAAGAGAAGTGCGTGCATAGCCGCAGGTAAGGGAGAATGGGACACACACAAAGTAAGAAGTGCAACAGTGATGCCTATTTTTTGGTGAGATAGGCAGATGGAGCAGTGGAGGAATACCACATGCGAGAGCGTGGGAGAGGAACGGAGGACCCTGTTACGGTCTACGAAGGGGGTATACTTTTTTCCTTGTCCTTTCGCTTGTCCTCGTCCTCCGTTTCTCTACAGACTCGTCCTCTCGCCGTACGCGGCTGTATTCGTAGTGGAGTCGTCCTCCACATGTACCAGATACGCTCTCTCGATCTCTTTCTTCTTTGGCTCACACGGCGCCCCGCCCATACCATATTAGGACTTCCGTTCCGTCTCCGCCACTGTCACCTTATTCAGACTTCGTAAGGCAGTGGCATCGCCTTCTCTTTTTATATCCAATGATCTGCTATCTCGTGCTGCGCACTCATAGCCTCTTACTGCGGATAGCTGCGCATTCAACTGCGCTTTACTGCGGATGCTGCGCATCCCATTTATATCCTTCATCTAGATTAGGGGCCTACCGTATATATAGTCGTCGTCTCTCCCTGTATTTTCCCTAAGCTAGTTCTACGCAATATCAGCGTTGATCTTGCCTCACCACCTCCGAGTTCTAGTGAGTCCTTAGGATACCTAGAATAGGAGAGACCCGCTTAGGCTTCGCATCGTCTCGAAGCTCGGCACTCGTCCTTGAGTTAAACTCCTCGCTACCTCATCTATTCTTCGACCCGTATCGCAGCACGCTACGACAAGTCTACGCTGTGCGTTACAGACCCGGGCATTGGTCGGGAACGTTTTGCGTCCTGATGCAGATCGTGATGGATGCTGGACAGTCGCTTTCGATTTGAACTCGTAGAGCCTGAGGAAGCTGGTGATTGGGAGGGAGTAAAGCCAGATCCGCTGATTGCACGGATGGGAGCAGGATGTCATATATGCGAAGGAAGACCCTAACAGGCAGGTGATTCCACCTCAATAGACTCAGAGTCCGAGCTGTTGGAACACGAGGAGGCTACCGGTGATGCAGGGGAAAATGGCACATCATTGGGGTCCAAGGGGGGTGATATCGGAACCCAGCTGTCATCCTGTAGATCACATAGCACCTCAAGGAGAGTGTCGATCATGAGTTTGTGGGTGACTTGACTCTCATTGGAGAGGAAATAGCCATTCAAGAAATCCATTGAGGAGTGGAATCAAACATCAGCAAACCTACATTTTTTCTGGATGAGTTAGATAAATGACAAGACTGACAGGCCTGAATAGACTAATCAATGATAGATTGACTGAACTGACTGAACTGATTTACTAACAACTGACCAACTACCTAGCTGACAAATTTACAAACCTGACAGGCCTGACAGACTGACCAACTGACCAACTGATGTAACTGACAGAGATGACTGACTGATCAGCTGATGGACTGATGGGCTGACTTGGCTGATTGACTGACAACCTGACTGACTGATAGATTGACATGACTGACTGACTGGTTGACTGACTGACTGATGGGATGATAAGACTGACAAGACTGACAAGATGATCAATTGACTGACTGACTGGACTGATTGGACTGATATCACTGGTTAAATGACAAGTTGATATGCTGATAGCTCTGAGAATGCTGATAGTGATGAATTACTTATGAATGATAGCACTGATAGCATGCTGTCAGTCATGTCAGCCAACTCAGACAGGTCATTTATTTTGATAACTCAGAAAAAATGTAGGTTTGCTGATGAAGGCTGGAAGTAAGGAGCGATTTGTGGGAGTATGTTGGCAGCCCAGCCGAGATTCAACTGGATTGTCATTGTCTTCGTGGTGCTAGGATGGAAAGAGTTGAAATATGTATCAAAACATGAGAGAGCTTCATCCGCCTTTATTTCATGGGGTCAGTTCAGGAGCACACATATTCCGACTAGGATGTAGGACATGGACTTGAGGTCATGGGGTGGGCGATGTACCACTGGCTTTCTGGGCCCCACAATCACCAGCTCGGCGGCCATCCACAACCATGTTTCCTAAATCACAATTCCTCAGTTGATTAACTGTATGAATGGTTGCAGACTTACTGTGCGGTACAACGGGTTGGTATCGATCAAAGGTCGGGTAAGGTCTACTGGTTCCCCTGCCATCGGAAGCTTCACCTCATGGTCTTGTCCCAGTTTAGAGACTGGGACATACTCTACGGTCTTCTGAATCGGCAGGGAGTCACGAAGCAATGTAGGAACAGCGCCTTCGCCACACTCCTCAGGCTTGACTGGATCGGATCTGGGATTGGGGGTAGAGGGGTGGGTAGCAGGATGAGAAGAAATGAGCTCTATGGGGACAGCATAGCCCCAATCAGTGAGAAGTCCACAATGGGAGATGGATGCCTTGATTTGTTGATTCAGGCGTTCTCGTGTCTCCATAGGAAGGGGACCCAGGAACCCCAAGTGGTCGTTGGATCCATCTCATGTGACAAGTAGGAGGTTGAATAAACTGATATCGCAATGAAGAATGCGCACTTTTTCAATTGCATCCTTGTGGGCTGGAATGCGCCATTCGATTAGTGAATGTTAATGCATAGTAGTGAGTGAAATTGACATATCCAGAACATAATCAATGAACACAACGAGAAGTTCAGCAAGGGAGGTGGAACCCAGGATATCAAATCCGATGGGCTTGGTTATGAGCTGCGAGAGAACCCGTAGTTGGTATTGACAGTGGTTTGCATTGCGACTGGCTTCGGAAAGGAGGGATCATAGTAAATGCCTTGATTTGTTGAATAGAGTATCAGGACGAGTTGGATGAGGACCTTGAACCTGTTCTTCGTGTACCAGCATTGGGACACCTACGACTCCAGCGGCATTCAGGAGCACTAGGATAGATCCTTCTGTGTATTTCCGTAATGGATCAGTCCAAGAGTCTTTAATGACCACCCCTCTCCGCATGTGCGGCCACTTTAAGCCTGCTAGCTCGGAGTCACCAGCAGAATCAGAGTCGTTCGACTCGAATTCCATTGAGCCAGCCCAGATGGTTGTCCCGCGTCCATGCATAATATCCAAAATAAAGAGTAAGTTCTTGATGGTGACCTCCTTTGTTTCTGTGCTCCCTTTCCATGTGATTAATACGTGCTTGTTCCTGCTGTCATCAAGCAGCGAAACATCGAAACCGAGCTGGGAAAAACTGGCTGTGGTGAGACTGACTATGATGCATAGGAAGATTTCTGGGTCATTGTGAATGTCAATGCAATGCGTTTCGAGTGAGCCTCCTTGGTCAAAAAGGGTCAAACTGACATGGGCTCCTAAAATTCGAAGGGAGGAAGTGGCATGTCTCCCATCATGAGCATATAAGAGTACACTAGTTTTCCCAGCGACTTCTGTGTAAGAGGCTCTCTGCGTGTCGCTGTTATTCCTGCTCTTCATCTCCCCGAAAGCAAGGACGTCTCTCCAGTCTGCATCAGCACCATCTGGACTGAGGACCAGGTTTGGTTTTTGTTGAAGATAAGACCCTATGAAGCATTTTGTGGCCCCTTGTGCATGCCATCTCCTGAGACAACCATATTAGCCATACATTGACGAACAGTAACAAAAACCTTGACTAGACCTGTTAGTCTTCTCTCTGGTGAAGTTCTCAACCGCTTTCAAAATGCTGTTTAAAAATGTCGCCATGTTTGCTTCGGCCTTGTTTGTATGTTTCCCCTTGGATTTTGGGAAACCAACCCAGCGCTCTTCCGTGCCCTTCGTCATTCTGTAGAGCTTTTTGTCCCATAAGTCATTCAAGATGTCTGACATGGTTATTATGCTTGAGTGTGAAGAACCAAATAGGACAGAGTTGGGGAACAGGGCTTCCAGCAGCCCTCAAGTCTCAGACTTGCTGAGTCGCCAGCGGAAATCCTTTGTATCGTTTCTCAACCAGGCGATCCATATTGTGACAATATCTGTCTGATTTACACCTATATCCCAATGGAACACTGGCAAGCTGTGAGTGAACCTCAGAGCTGAGCTTCGAGCTGGTTTAGGCGCAGTGACACAACATACCTGGGCATTGTTGCGCATGCACACCTCGGGGCTAATAAACGTGTGTCAATTTTTTTTACTTCAACCAATTTAGAGAACAAGGACCTTCTGGCTACTACTTGTGCTTTCCAACTGCAATGCTGGTTCCATTGAGAAGGGGAATAGCTCGACGTTAGAGTATTATCGATCTAAACAGGTCGGCCAGTAATCTCTTGGAGTTCAAAATGATACAGCTTCTAAATTGATTGATACGAGATGGATTGATAAAGTGATGACGAGAGGTAACTACTACAAATCAAGGTGATAATGCATAGTAGAATTCCTTAGACCAATACTTATTCAGCCAGAGCTCTGTTGACAGCTCATAACCATTCTGACACATCAAACGATTGTGGGCGACATCACCAAAATACAGGATAAGGTGGGTGGGTGACCGAATCAATGAGAGGGAAATGATATCCCCCACATGGGTACCATCCGGGTTGACTGCATGTCGCAGAAAGTGCATACCAGTCCCGGGATGGGTGGGATGTCCACATTGAGGGATGAGATCGAAGCACTGTACATAGGCGAGAAAACAGTCTAAGTTGAGGGGACGAAATATCATTCACAGTTGAATGATAAAATGACCTATACAGTGTGAGTGAGTAATAGTTAACTATGTTTATGATGACCTACCGTCCAAGCCCTGTTTTGGCCAAGAGCTCTCTGGCACAGCATTGACAATGACTGTGTCATATAGACCATAATGGTTGTTGGCAGAAGGAGGAATAGCTTGCAATGTCTGTGGTGCATCCGGGAGCTTCTCGTGGTAACTCGAAAGGTAAAATGACTTCATTGTGACTTCTGACCCTGGAAACGATGTACGGTGATGATCTTTCAATGCAGAAAAGGTATTCTTGAAGAGCAGGTCGAAAATCTGGGTGGTCGAATTTAGCAGCGGCCTCGTCTATGCTCAATCGCAGAGAGGGTTTTAACGAAAGGTGAAAGGTAGAGGTAATGGTAGAGAAGGTTCGGTGGGGCTTGGGGGCATTCGGAAAGTCACCGTGAGAGATAGCATCGGCCATTTTGAAGTAGTTGATGTGGGCGAAGGGCGTTAGGCCCAGGTGGTCAAAAAGAGAAACATCCTCCAGATCTGGTTCATGCTCATCGTCCTGATCAAAAACTCCATCATTGTCTCCACCTGGTTCCTGGGCCCCTCCCAAGTTCCTCTTCAAGTAGGTGGCAATGTCAAACCGTAAGCATTTCTCGGAACAGTCAAGATGGTGGGCAATTTGGCTATAGTAATCCTGGTTGTTTCCAGCTTGAGCAGGAACTTTGATTTCCTGGACGTGTGCATGTTCCGTAGGGTCTGCAGACCATTGCATGACAGGGCCAGAGCGACGAATATCTGGTACGACACCTTGGAGTAGCTCTAACATTGGAATTTCCCAATTCTCCTTTTGCCCTCCAGCATGTACAACAGCATCCTTGTGATCGTGAAACTCTTGCAAGGCATTCAAGATCTTGAGAAGCGTATTGTCAGTGAAACGTGGGGCTTCAGTGAGATATCGGAATTCAGTGAGGGCTTGGGTAGCCTTCAGGAATTGACTGGGAGCTGCACCAGCAATGACGCCAACTAAGTAACGCTGTACAGCCTGGTGATCGCGGCTGGTGTAGTGTTGCCGCAGCTCGGCTAATCAAGAACCGATCTCGGCTGCAATTGGCTTGGCTCGAAATCCAGTCAATTGTAAAATTTACCACTGGTCCAACAGCTCGGCTCGGTCGGTTAGCCACAATAGCCGGCTCATAACTGACACGATGCCAAGGGTACAACAAACGTAATCAGACTCTGATACAGGTTACAACAGGTAGACTAGAGAGCGTGACATCCAAATTAATATTATCACTAGACAACAGATATCGCTTGTACACACAGACGAGCTGAGCGGCGGGAAGGCAGGCTGAGAAAATTCACATCAGATGGATGAAAAAGAAAAAGATGGATCATGAATTACTTACTGTGACGTTCACAAAGGCCCCTCCTTATGTGGCACTTGAGCGGAGGATTGTTCGCGGCTGCTTGTTGTAACCTTGACAGATATATGTGTTGTTAGCACAACCTTCAGAGAGGACATTGGATCCAGTGGCGATGGCGACGATGGAGAATGAGGCAGGGAAAGTAGGTGATTGAATGTACTTGGTGGATGATCCAGAGAGTTGGTGGGTGTACAGAGATTGAGATCATGCATGATATCCAACGAATCTGAGTTTGACTGATGAGCACGAAGAGGTAGGAGTAATGATCACATGTAATCATAGTCCGGCTCCTCGGAAAAGGAAAGCATTCATGAATAGGTTAGAAGAGTCGCAAACTCGAGGTAGGAGTAATGATCACATGTAATCATAGTCCGGCTCCTCGGAAAAGGAAAGCATTCATGAATAGGTTAGAAGAGTCGCAAACTCCCGGGGCAATCCACTGCACAACTGTTCGATGGGTATGTTCTGCTTGCACTCAGTATTAATGAGGGTTTTGTGTCAGCAGAGCGGCCAGTCAACCAGGCTGTTGATTGAGGTAAATGCTGGGGTACCAGTGAGGTGGTGGGCGCGGATAAATGGAATGTGAGTCCCAGTTGTAGGATCGCAATAGCATTTAGCAATGCCAAAATCAACAACAAAGAGGGTGGGTGCCTTGTCATCAAGGCCGACCAAGACGTTCTGTGGCTTGATATCGGCATGTATATAGCTGCGGGTGTGAATGCACTGAAGACAAGAGATCTGTAGAGTTGTTTTACCAAACAAATCACTACAATCAATAAAAAAATGCACCAGTTGATCCGCAATATGCACGACTGTACGGATATGGAATTTCTTGTGTTTGTTTATGAGCTTGTGCAATGAAGGGCTGAGGAGATCAAGAACCAAGACATCATAATTGGCTTCTCTCCCAAACCAGTGGATGTGGGGAATTCCCTCACTGCCGCTCAAGGATTTGAGGGTCTTGTATTCATGTTCAACGGAGGAGTTTCTGCTGGAATACAGCTCAAGTTTGATTGCGAAGGACTTATTGGTGAATATATTCACCACCCAGTAGACATCACCTGGAGTTCACGCTATCATAAGTCCCTTGCTGCTCGTTCACTTGAAGTGATGAACCACTCACCGTACGTACCAGAGCCGAGCAGTTCCTTGGTTCTGAATCGGCCATTGACACGCACTGGAACCAGAGAATTCAGACTGTCTGGTTTGCTGGGACTGTTCAAGTTGGCCCCAGCGTTGGATATCATTGAAGTGTCAGTGGAAGAATAGCTTTGGTATTTGATGAACCACTGTACAGTTTGTACAAGTTGAATCGTAGGTATATGTAAAATGAACTGGGCCAGCAGTCGGATAAGGAACTCCGCCTTGGCATATGCTGACAGATTCAAAGGTGGACCGCGGCAGCTGGCGTGGCCCCCATGGACTCTCTGCCTTGCATCATTGATGTCGGACAATTCCTTGCTGCCCGTCCCTAGTAACTGCCTGCATTCCTCAAATATCAACTGATGAGCTGTCAAAAGAGTCTCACCGTGGACTGTGGTGCCTATAACTCCTTCCAAGACCTGCAATGTCGATGTCGAGTGCTCTTTTGGAGCATACCTCATATGCAGGTTCCATTTCCACTTACTACTCTCCTAGCCAAGGGTCCAAGTCTGTCTGTTTCACTTTTACATACAAATTCCTGATTGTCTGCTGACTCATTCCATATCTAGGGTCTCACTGTTACTAGTCACTCTTCAGCTTTGCAGTCACCCCCCTCGTTAACAAGTAACAAGGCCATAACCAATCCCATCCAATGGAACAAGCGGTTGGAAAAAAAACCAGGTGTTCTATCGTATGAAGGCCATATGGAATGTGCACCCACCATCGCCGCCACCACTCAAGCTTCACAGCAACCTTGCACCATGATCGACCATATCTTGCTTCTATCTGTACTGACCACATCTGCAGCTTTGGTCAAGAAAGTAATCAGTGTGCTCGAGACAAACTCCGACAAGGAGTTTCAGGTGAGCACAGGCATATGACTTCAATCATGTAAATGATTTACTGGTATCCACCCCTCTGCTACAGGAATTTACCAGTATCTCTCAAGATGAATATGCAACCCTGGCCTCCATGGTTGAGAATTGATCACTCAAATTGACGAGAACCCCTAGGTAAGTCATTTGACATTGAACCTTCACGTTTACTATACCAATTGCATTGTAGGTTAACATATTTAGTCAAGCAAAGGGTTCTTATGACTAAGTCCAATTTGCGAGCGTCATCCACGAGGCACCAATAACTGAGTTCCTTCAAGTTGCAGTAATAACTCAGTTCCAGCAAGCCCAATACCCCCAATCACTCATTTGTGTTTACACTGCTGCCAACACCAATCTTGAAGTGGAGTCGATCTCTGCGATCCCCGACCTCAGCCTGGTTTTCTCCACATTGACAAATCAGAAACTCCACCTCTATCTGTTCATTCTGGAGACCACTTTTACCCAGACTCCAACTAGTGTTTTCAAGAAGGTTCAGGAACTTGTTGCAGCTCGCCCCGAGGCCCTTGTGGTCATCGTCATTCTTACCAACGAAAAAAAGTCCTATGAACCCCCTCAAGAAGGCTCGCAGGCATGGGAGAGATTCAAACAGGACGCTCACCCTCTTGCGTTAGATGAATTCATCGCGATGGCCGATCCACAACCCGAATGGCCGGTTGTTGTCGAGCCTTTCATGGCTCCTGTCGTTGTCCTTGGACATACTTGAACCTGTATTGACTGTGTTGACTATTATGTTTGGTTGAAGAAACCTACTGATGATGATCTGTCTGACAACAGCAAGATTGTGGTTGATCCTGAGGCGATCAAACAAACTGAATGGAGTGCCCATGCCGTATGTGTTTTGGTAGAATGTCAGTATCCCTCGTCTAACAGATAGCAGGTACTCCCAGGCGATGAGGCAGACCTGGAACACGTCAAGACGGTTGTGAACAAGGGACTTGACCTCATCAGAACCTCCATGATCCAGTGTTGTAATGATGCCGCTACCTGTAATGGCATAAACATATCCACTGCCAGCCTCGAACAACCGATTTCTCTCCCTGCCTTGTGGGACCATTTTTGCGCCGTGCTCTTGGATGCAAGAACCGTTACTGCTCACGATCACGACTTACAGTGGTACAAGGACAACTTCAGAGGCAAGAAGCGCCCCCGTGCTAGCAACACCACATTTTCCGGTCCATCTGTTACTGCCAGTAGCTCTGGCAACAAGCATTTTGCCAATGGACAGTGGGATGGGGTTAAGAATTGAGTTAGTGGGCGGTCATGAGGTGTGGGGCTCAAATGGCAGTTTCATCAAGGACTCAAAAGGCATCATCACTCGATGCTTTCAGTTTACGTATGTCTTCATTACACATCTGTGTGTATGCTTGCAGCTTGCCTTTTTATGTGTTTTTGTATGTAACAAGGATCCCGGTTCTCAGAGTTCAACACGAGCCGATGGTTGATTGTGGGTGAATCCAAGTAAAGTTGATATAAAGGTAAACTTTCAACAGGTCACAGGTGTAACGCAAATGGCTCCTCCTCGTTGCCGAGCAGATCCTCAGCCTCCCTTTGACCCGTCAGCAATCCAAGCCCCCCCGCCACCCTCTGGCCCTGCGGCCCCTGCCCTTGTACAAGAAGGGCTTGCACCACTTGGCGCTCGTGTTCGCCAACCTCCTCGACGTTACCTTCAGGAGGATGATGAAGTCGAGGATGTTGGTTCCATATGGTAAGCTACATTGCCTTCCTCTTGAGTGGTCCAGTACTCTCAACATGCTCATGGGTCCAGCATTACACTAGCATGCAATAATAACATCAGGCGGCCCAAGCCTCTGAATACACAGCCACCTCAATGCCCCACTGCTGGCCATGCCAGAACTGGACCCCATGCTCCTCAGCATCAACACCTTGCCCCTCAGGGCCCTCCCATTCCTCAAACACATGAATTTATCAATATAGCTGCTGGTTTGAGTGGGGAGGATGATGATGACAATGACAACAATCCTGACGATCCACCCATTCCTCGCGCCAGAGCACCTCGTGCCACCGCTACCACTGAGAATACAACAAATTCCATCAATGGTTCGATTGACCCACTTGAGTCAATGTAGTCAAGCGGATGAGCACCCGACATACACTACTTCCTTGAGAAACGTGCAAAAGAGTCATCAATCTGTCTAGTATGCAAGTAAGTGGTTATGCGTCAGCCAGCTGGTGTCAAATCAACAGTATGTGCAGAAATCTAAAGGAGGAAGGATCAGAAAACTTTCCTGCCGACCGTAAATTTGTTTACAGTGCGAACACAGGCAACTCAGGGCTTTGCCTACACATAGAGAAGTTCCATCTTCATGAATATCTAGAGCAGGCGGAGAAGCAGAGTTGGCCCATCTTCCTCAAGAGTGTCAACCTCGCATTTGGCATGGGATACACGTTGCGGACACTATGCGAAACTCTCCAGAAGCCAGGCATTTCAATCTGCACATTGCCTCCTCCTCCTGATCCTGCGTCTGGTGACTTTAGACCACAGCTTCCAGGTGGTAAACCATCCCTTCATGAAGGGCTATCAGAGTTCTCCATGGCAGTGCTACAATAATTCATTGTGGACTTCATCGTCACTGATGACCAGATTAGTAACAAACTATGCTCGACATCGCCCCAACTTACTCCCAACAGTCTATAAATGTCATTGAATGCCCAGAATTCAGAAGATTGATGCTCTTTCTTTGTCCAGCCCTTCAAGACTCAGACATTCCACGATGAACCAAAGTGTGCGAACTTGTTCTTCAGGCATGGAGGGAGTATTTCCGGGTGCTGAGAGAAGACCTTCATGTGAGTATACCAGTAACAATCCCGACAACTTACTCACCAGCATGTTTTAGAATGCGCTAGGTAGAATCTTGTGCACCGCTGACATCTGGTCTGATGGAAGCTGTCAGCCATTCTTAGTGATCACCGCCCACTGGATTGGCAAAACAGTGAAGATGTCAACATTACAACTGAAGGCCACCCTTATTGCATTCCATTATTTGCCTGAAAGTCACACTGGTGAGAACATAGCACGAAAAATCTTCCTTCTCCTCAACTGAGCAAAGATTCTACATAAAGTAAGTGTCGTCCATACCCAAATCTACAGTGACTTCAGCTGACTCAGACCACATTAGATTGGACATTTCACACTTGACGGTGCCTTGAACAATGACGTTGCTATGTTGAAAAAATGTCAGGGACCATGCCAATGGTGCCAAATTGTAATAAACATTACAAAGTGCGCTCTCGCTTGACAATGCACATGGTAATGGCATAATAATGTAAGCAAGATAAGATATAGTAATCATCATGGGATTGTACTGCCGTAAGATGCATTAGGAAGGCATCCATATGACCCACACTGAAGCAGCGTGGATTTTTCGACCCACATGTTGCTTCCCTACTTGTGTAACGCACTGCGTAGTGTTATTGTAGTGTGCTGCAATATGGGGCGAAGAACGTGTGAGGAATAGATGAGGAGTTCAACTCAAGGACTATGCTGAGCTTCAAAATGATGCAAAGCCTAAGTGGGTCTCTTCTATCCACAGGTACCTGAGAGGCTCTCTGGGACTTGAAGGTGGTGGACTAGAAACAACGCTGATATTGTGTAGAACTAGCTGGGGAATTACAGGAGTGAAACAATGAGTATTTATACGGTAGGCCCCTAATCTAGATGAAGGATATAAATGGATGTGCAGCATCTGCAGTCTAAAAGGCTATGTATGCACAGTATGTGCAGCTACATGGTGATGAGTGTGCAGCACGAATCAAGGAAATAAAATAGAGGCTATGCCACAGCCATGAAGTCAGAACAAGGGGCTGTGGCAGAGACGGAATGGAAGTCTAAGTAAGGTATAGGTGGGGCACCATGTGAGACGGAAAGAGAAGGAGATCGAGAGACGTATCCGGTAGTACATGTGGAGGATGACTTCACTACGAATACAGCCATGTACGGCAAGAGAACAAGTCTGAGGACGAGTGAACAAGAAAGTGTTAAGGAACAAGTGTACCCCCTTCATAGACCGTAACATTACCCCCTTCGTACGGTCGAAGCACCTGCAAGACTTTTTAATTAGTCTACCTCATCCCCTTCGTTGACTTCGTAGTCAGTACAATCGAAGTTGTCAAGGGGGTTCCGACGAGTAGGACAATTCTCGTCAGAATGGCCAAGTTCCCCACAGAGAAGACAGCGACGGTGAGGGCACCAAGCCTGAATATGACCAGGGGTGGTAGTGCGGCAGAGGGGACATTTATAATAGGCACAATTAGTGCGAATGTGGCCTTGTTGGCTACAGGTGAAGCAACAAGTGAGAGAGGGGCGAGCGGGAGTTGAAGGGAGTAAGGGAGAAAGGAAGCGGTCTACGTCGATGGGATTTGATGAGGATCCTGCTGTCGGCGAGGGCGTCGCAAAGAAGTCCTTATCATAGTGACTGGAGGAGGGGAACAGAGTTGTCTGTCTCTGCTTTCCTTGATTTCCCGAAGTACGCTTACCCACAGCTCATGCTGTGGAGCTGGGTAATCTGAACGAAACCTTTCCACGACGCCGTTGGACATTATGAGTACTGCTGGACGGAGTGGGAGTTGTGGGATGGGGTCGAGCGGGAAGAACATCGTCAGGTTCTGGAGTCCCAGATCTGATGAGTGGGATGGTAGAGAGGAAGGTGAGGACATTGGAGTGGTCTCTGAAAATGGGGGTGTCATTTCTGGGACGAGGATTGCTGCTAACTCCTCCAGAAGGGCCAGTACTTCCAGCTCAGGAAGGTGGATGAGTTGCGGGAGTCGTGGGAGGTGGAACAGGGAGCGCTCTGTGGATGCGGAGTGGGCGGACGAGGTTGGGGAGTCGGGGGTATGGGGACGGGCTGGTAGTTATGGGTTGCAGGGTAGTCCCTGGCCCAAGTATCCCGATCCCATGGGTGGTTGGGATGTTCGTCCAAGTAGTACCGCCGGAGGGCGACGGGTAGCATATTGATGATGGGTCACAATACATGCATGAACAGGGGGGAGGGGAGTCTGCAAAGGACATCATTGAACCTGTGATCATGGAGGGCATCCAAATCAGTGTCTCGGAAGGTGTGGATGGCCTGTCCCATTGCTGCGGTATAGACAGGCAAGGTCCCATTGGGGAAGAGTTTGGCGTGGATGGTGCAGGCAGTGGCGTATGTGTGGAAGATGACCACCAGAGATTTGAGTATCGGTCTATCCCTAAAAGTGGGTATAGAGGGAATGGCAAGAGCAGCGGCGGGGTTCTCGAGGACGGAGGTGTATAGAATGCAGCGGGACTGGTCTGGGAGGTGATGAATGCGGATGGGATACTGGACATTTATTGAAGAGTTCGACATAAGAAGTTCAGTGAGGATGATGATAATAGAGGAGTGATGGCTCAACTCAGCGATAGGCAGATGATGGGAGTTTTTAGGATGAAGGGAAGGCAACAGGATCCCTGGCCTTATATTGCCTGAGCAATGTTACGGTCTACGAAGGGGGTACTCAATTTTCATTACGCTTTCTCGTTCACTCGTCCTCAGACTCGTTCTCTCGCCATACGTGGCTGTATTTGTAGTGGAGTCGTCCTCCACATGTACTACCAGATACGTCTCTCGATCTCTATCTCTTTCCGTCTCACACGGCGCCCCACCTATACCTTATGTAGACTTCCATTCCGTCTCCGCCACAGCCCCTTCTTCAGACTTCATGGCTGTGGCATAGCCTCTACTTTATTTCATTGATTCAGTGCTGCGCACTCATAGCTTCGCACTGCGCATACTACGCATGCTCAGCCTTTGGACTGCGGATGCTGCACATTCTTTATATATCTTTCATCTAGATTAGGGGCCTACTGTATAAATACTCGTTGTTTCACTCCTGTAATACCCAGCTAGTTCTACGCAATATCAGCGTTATTTCTAGTCCACCACCTTCGAGTCCCAGAGAGCCTCTCAGGCCTGTGGATAGAAGAGACCCGCTTAGGCTTCGCATTGTCTCGAAGCTCGGCACCGTCCTTGAGTTGAACTCCTCGTCTATACCTCGCACGTTCTTCGACCCGTATCACAGCACGCTACGTTAACTCTACGCTGTGCGTTACAAAAGAACTAGCTCTTCCATCTGTCCCTACTTTTCAGTAGAGGACATTCCCCCACTCCGACATTTCCCGCATCAGCCGATTCAGAGCACCCTCCGACTCTCCTTCCCCCCCACCCACCGTGTCTTCATCCTCTCCACTCCCTCGGATCCACTTACTCCCTGACGAACACCCTTTTCACATTGTCCTACCTGATCGATTCTCCAATCCGGAGGCTGTCAATCATTACAGACAAGTTCAACGGGAGCTCGCAGATCTTAACAGGAGCCAAGGACGAAATGCGGACGCCCTCCCCTCCGTCTCTGAATTAGCTGCTGCACTCCAGCCTCCCCCGCCCGATTCCCCTATCCCTCTAGACGAGGAACCTCCTCTTGTTTTTCACGACCCTGACCCGGAACCGACCGTGCAGGAAGACATTGACATTGACTCAGCTCCAGAAGACGAAATGGTATCAGAAATAAAGGCCGGCCTTCCCGAAGACTTCTCCGGGGAGGCAGAGGATGCTAATAGATGGCTCCTCTCAATGAATGCATACTTCACCATCAATCACGCCCTCTTCTCCGACATGACAAGGTCCCTTACTTTTCTCAACAAGATTAGCAAGGGCTGGGGAAAGACCTTTGCAGAAGGATGGCTGATGAAGCTTGCGAACCCAGCTATTGATAACGCAGAAAAGACCTTCGACAAGATTAAGGAAGCTTTCGAGACCGCTTTCTCCCCCTATGACGTAGCCGCCAAGGCAAGGATAGACCTTTCCAAACTCTGTCAAAATGCTGGAAAGGATACCGAAGGAACGTGGAGCGATGGGTTCACCACCTACGCTTCGCAATTCCAACTTCTTGCCGAGAAGTCCAGTATCACTGACAAGCATGCTCTTGTGGAATGGTTTATCCACGGCCTCAGTCCCAAACTCGCAACTATGATTCTCTTGTGCGACAAGATCCCAGATGACTACAAGGACTGGATTAAGAAAGCAGGCCAATTCTCCCAACAACTGAGGAGGATCGGAGACTTACGAAAGGGTGTGCCACATATCCCGGCTCCCTCTTCTTGATCACACAAGGACCCGTACGCGATGGACGTAGATGCTGTACAACTATCGCTGACTCAGCGCGCTGAGCACTTGCGGAAGAACCAATGCTTCATTTGTCACAAGGTTGGCTGTAGGTCTACCAACCACACCGGATCCGGAACCGACTGGACAACACGTCCCCGCCCAACCACATCTTCCGGACGCTCCGCACGTCCTGCTTACAAAGTCCCACAATGACGGGCATGCACCACCACCACAACGGAGGAAGATGATGAACTGTCCGCTTACCTCGAGACCATGGGAAGTGATGACAAAGGCACTGCAATAAAGATCCTCAAAACTGCTTTTGGGGAGGGCAGCTCGTCCGATGACGAGGAGGCTGGCTACCAAGCCATGGCTGAGGTAAGAACAGCCACTTACCAAGAGTGCCAAAAGGAAGTGATCTGGGCAGCACCACGAGCCAGGGCTGTACGATCTGGACCATGGAACAATAGGTTCTCCGCTATCGCGCCGGCGGAGCTCTGGGACGCCACCTCAGAGAAAGCCCAGGATCATTATCCTGGCATGTACGCATATGATGAAGTCCAATCAATGCTGGACGCGGATGCAGCTACTCCCACGAGTCGAGGGATGGGGCTTGGACCGCACCCTTCTTCGCAAGAGACTGCCATGAGAAACACAGTCAAAAACGGAATAAGAGTGGCACGAGCGGTGAGCGAAGGGGAAGGGGCAGATGCGATATCCGGAACCAACCAGAACATCTCGCTCGGACGTGGAGCTGACCACGCCAAACCACATACGTCAATGGATGGTTGCTGTGGATCTCGCATATGGAATAAGACCAGTTGCTGCGAGGATTTTTAAAAGGCAGGATTGGGTCAACGTCATACCCTGCCAATACTATTTGTTTTAGATGTGCCCCAGTGTTTGTGTCAGGTGGTTCTTCGCAATCCATATCTATTCCTATCACCATCTACCCACTGACCGCACTGCGTTCAAAAGCATTGACACAAAAGCCCTCATCAACTCTGGGGCAACAGGTTGCTTCATCAATTACGCAACCGTAGTGGCGTGCGACATTCCCACTACCCAATTAAAGACTCCCCTGCGGGCGAGCAACATTGATGGAACTCCCAACAAAAATGGCCTGATACAAAAACAGGCATCGGTGCTAATGCAGATTGGAGAAACAACCGAACTCCGAGACTTCCTTGTTATTGACTGTGGCAAGGATGACATAATTCTAGGTTTGCCCTGGCTCCGGGATCGAAATCCGGAGATTAACTGGGAATCTGGGACTGTCTGCATCCGAGATACGGAACCGACCGTACAGGAGCGCACGTGTATACGACAAGACAGAGCGGCTGCGGCCCACACTATCACTGTCTTCAACAGAAAATGCCAGATGAGTAAACTTCGGCGGAGACGAGCTCTGTGGTGGGGCAATAACTTCAATCCGAAACATGCATATACGGCTCATCTGAAGGTACCTGACATGGAGCCGACCACGCAGCAGGAGGAAGTACCAGCGCTCATAGATTGGGAGGAGGATGACGAAAACGAGCTAACTGGACCCTCCATTCGAAAAACTACTATTTCGACTTCTCTGGCCCAATCAGCAGAGAAAACCAAGAAGGAACTCCCACGGGACTTCCAAGACTTCGAGGACGTCTTCCAAAAAAGGGACAATGGTCCCCTTCCGCCTTACCGGTCGTTCGATCACGGCATAGATCTAGACGACTCATTCCTACCCAAGGTTGCCAAGGCCTACCCGCTTAATCCTAAGGAGCGAGAGGCATGTAAAAATTTCATTGACAAACACTTGAAAGCCGGACGTATTCGCCCATCAAATTCCCCCATGGCTTCCCCGTTCTTCTTTGTTTCAAAAAAGGATGGTAATCTTCGCCTCTGCCAAGATTACCGCTATCTCAACGAGCACACCATCAAGAGAATGCCAACCCTCTCCCACTCATCGGCGACTTGATGGATCAGCTCAAGGGATCTTGTTGCTTCACGAAGATGGACATTCGCTGGGATTATAATAACGTCCATATCAAGACTAAAGACGCCTGGAAGGCGGCGTTCATCATGCCCTTCGGCCTCTTCGAGCCTCTCGTCATGTTCTTTGGCCTTTGCAACAGTCCTGCGACTTTCCAGTCATTCATGGACTTTATTTTCAAGGATATGGTAGCGGAAGTATGGTTGATCATCTACATGGATGATATGTTGATCCATTCCAGGGATCTTACCGAACATCACGACAGAATGAGGCGAGTTCTGGAATGGTTGAGAGAAACCGTCTTGGCCTCAAATTGGAAAAATGTACGTTTGATGCATCCTCGGTTGAATTCCTAGGGATGGTCATTCAAGAGGGCATCATTGCGATGGACCCTACCAAGCTCTCAGCAATCTCTACGTGGGAACCACCTATGTCGGTTCGTGCAGTCCGTTCGTTCATCGTATTTTGCAACTTTTACCGCAAGTTCATCCCGAACTTCTTGGGCATTGCCAGGCCGATCTTGGACTTAACAAAGAAAGGGCAGCCATGGTCCTGGATGCATGAGCAACAACAGGCTTTCGACCTCCTCCATCAGGCCTTCACCTCAAAACCCGTACTCACAATGCCGGACGACACCAAACCATTTTTCGTTATGACAGATGCCTCCCTCACCACCACAGGGGGCATGCTGATGCAGAAGGACACCATCTCGCAAATGTTCTCTCTGGCGGAACGAAACTATGACATCTATGACCGAGAATTACTCGCCGTCATACGCGCACTCGAAGAGTGGCGCCACTACCTCACCGGAACCGACCGGCCCGTCACTGTGCTCACAGACCACAAAAATCTGTGCTACTTCAAGGACCCCAGGAAGCTATCTCGGCGGCAAGCAAGATGGCTATTAACATTGCAGGATTATGACCTCCTGTTCCAACATGTACCCGGCGCCAATATGGGCCCGGCGGATGCTCTTTCGCAGAAGGACGCCCTGGATACTTCGGTCGACAACACTAAGGTCACCCTACTTCCGGGAGAGCTCTTTTTGAAAAGAATCGACCTCGACCTCCGGACCACCATCGAGCGGTCAACCTCCAACGATTCCTTCATCATTGACCAGCTACGTAAGCTGCACGATGGTGCTTCGGGTATTCCCTGCTCATCGGTGCACAACTGGCGCTTCGACGAAGGTCTTTTATATTGCAAGGATCAGGCCTACAGTGACTCCAAAAACCCTTTCCATACTAACCTGGATCGCACCACCAAGCACTGTGGGAATCCTGCTTAGCTTTGGTGAGATCATAAATAGTACATACTCTTGGCTACAGAAATGCTCCCTAGGTCATGTGATTTGGGTCATACACCATTGAGATGTGGCCATTTTGAAAGTGTAATGTCATGGAAAGGGTTTTTTCACTTTTCAATTTACAGGATTATTTAGGTATTATTCATACATGGTATGGCATATTTTGCTCCAAGCACTGCCTGAACCTTTCTAGACATGCTTTCAATCAATTTCTGACACTTCTCCATGGACATTCTCTCCCACTTTTCCCCATAATCCACAAACACCATCAGGAGGGCTTTTATGCTCTCCAAGCATTTTTTTAAGGAATCCCCAGAGATCCTTAATAGGATTCATATCATGCCACCTTATAATCATGAAATCCTCCTGTTCAAGCCACTTCTTCACCTTTTTACAAGTATTCATGGGGTCATTGTCTTGTAGTGAGATCATGTTAGGAGGCTTTAGACCATAATACTCAAGGGTATTCATTTGTTCCTCCTGCAGAATATGAAGGAAATTATAGCCATCCATCCTACCATCATTGCTAGCAGCATAGCCAAGGCATTCCCAAGACATACAGCCCCATAACATCAAGAAACCTCCACCATACTAAAGCATCTCTTGCACTATCCTATCACTAAGCCTCTTTTTCATATCCCTTTATGCCCATCTGACCATAGGCAATTGATATTGGTCTCATTGGACCTTCCTCCAATGGTCTATAGTCCAATCCTTCCTGGTGTAAGAAAATTCCAGGCAAATCTTGTAATGTCTAGTAAAGAGACTAGAGCATTTGGACTTGATCACAGCCCCCATACTGGATTTCTTCAAGTGGAAACAAACTGCCTTGGAAGAGAAGGGTATACTCTTGATATTGGTAGTTGTTTTGGTCACTTGCACAGCATTGTCAGCCTTGCTAGAGGCAATAATATGCTGAGCATATTGGATCTTGGGAGGGAAAAGCTGGAAAGGATGACCTCCAACAGTTTTGGGAATGGTAAAAAGCTTCCTAAAATGAGGTATTCATGTGGCAGAAGGGCTGACACCAGTTTCCCTGGCACTAGATTCACTAGAGTGGCCAGCATCAAGCATGGAAAGGAAAATGGTCTTTTTGGGTAAAAGGAGGGATCTAATCATGGTAGTAGTTGGAAATTGCAATGTGTGTGGACTCTTTCAATCTCAGACATGTTATTTAGATGTATATCCTTGCTGGTATACACAAATAACAACAAACAATCTATGATTTGACTGAGATCCTAGCTATCAATTGAAAAGTGAAAAAACCCTTTCCATGACATTACACTTTCAAAATGGCCACATCTCAATGGTGTATGACCCAAATCACATGACCTAGGGAGCATTTCTGTAGCCAAGAGGATGTACTATTTATGACCTCACCAAGGCTAAGCAGGATTCCCACAGTGCTTGGTGGTGCGCTTCACACACCACCATCCAGGTTAGTATGGAAAGGGTTTTTGAAGTCACTGTATGTGCCTGAAGCCCACCGGAACGACCTCCTCCATTCCATCCATGATTCACCCGCGGGTGGTCATGGCGGTTACTACCGGACCGTCAACGCGGTACAACATGACTATTGGTGCCAGGTCTGACGGCATTTGTCCGTCGATTCATCCAAGGATGTGCCATCTGCCAGGCCAACAAGGTCAACACCCATCCCACCATCCCTCCTCTCACCCCTCTTCTGGTCGCTTCCACTCGCCCCTTCGCTACACTTTCGGTCGATCTCATCACGGACTTGCCGCTGTCCAATGGTTATGATTCAGTCATGGTCATGGTCGACCATGGGCTTACTAAGGGGGTAATTTTCACCCCAACTCATAAGAGTGCGGACGCCTGCAGGGTCGCGCAGCTCTTCTTTGAGAAGATTTTCCCTCGCTTCGGGCTACATGACAAGATCATCTCGGACCGCGGTCTGCAGTTCGCCCTGGAACTGGCTAGACTCTTGGATTATGATCCGCTCCTTTCCTCCACATATCACCCACAAACGGATGGCGAAACAGAACGGGTAAATCAAGAGTTAGAGACTTACTTACGGATCTTTTGTCAAGGTGACGCCACCCGATGGTCGGATCTTTTGCCAATGGCTGAGTATTGCCACAACTCCGCCATCCACTCCGTAATGGGAAAGACCCCGTTTTCATTAATGATGGGCTATGAGCCGAGAGCTTACCCCAATATAGGAAAAACCACCTTCATCCCTGCCTTAGAAAAATGCCTTGGTGACCTCAATGAGGCCCGATTAGAAGCACATGCCGCCCACGAAAAAACCCAACGCTACATGAAAGAATGCATTACATCGAAATTCAAACCCTGGAAAGTCGGAGATAAGGTGTGGCTCGGGCCGCAACCTAAGACTCCGCTACCCCTCTCGCAAACTCGCACCACACTGTGAAGGCCCATTTGAAATTTCACAGGTAATATCACCTGTTTCATACAAACTACGCCTGCCTAGGACCTGGAAGATCCATAATGCCTTCCACGCCTCCCTCCTTACCCCATATAGGGAAACTGCAGAACATGGGCCTAATTTTGTTCCACTTCCACCGGATGTTATTGACGGAGAAGAGGAATTTGAAATAGATCAAATCCTCGCCCATCGGGGCTCCGCTCGCCGTCGCCACTACCTCGTTTCGTGGAAAGGATACCCATCCTCCAAAAATACCTGGGAACCCGAGTCCAATCTCGGACATGCTGTGACCCTGCTCAGGGAATATAAGGCCAGAGATCCTGTTGCCTTCCCATCATCCTAACTCCCATCTCCTATCGTCTGAGTCGAGCTGCCACTCCTCTATCTATCTCTCTGCCACCACTACCCGTCTATGTTGTTCTCCTCACTCCATGCAATCCCCCAGCAACTCCCCATCCGCATCCACAGACTCCCCGACCGCTGCCGATGAATTCTCCTTGCTGCCATTCTCGGGAATCCCGCTGCTGCCCGTACAATCCCTGACCTTCCCGCCTTCCGCAACTCTCCAATACTCCAATCTTTGGGAGTCATCTTTTATTCATACGCCACCGCTCGTACCGTGCACGCCCAACTTTTCCCAGATGGAGGCCTGCCTGTCTATGCCGCTGCCATGGGACACCATATCCAAGCCTGGTGCCCCTGCCGCTGCTGTCTCCTCTGTGGGGAACTCAGTCACGCCGATGACCTCTGTCCCACTCGTCGTAACCATTTTGATGATGTTGACCTCACTGACTATGAGGTCAACGAAGGAGACCAAAGTAGCTAGAGGTCTCGCAGGTGCTTCGACCGTACGAAGGGGGTAATGTTACGGTCTACGAAGGGGGTACTCAATTTTCATTACGCTTTCTCATTCACTCGTCCTCAGACTCATTCTCTCACCATACATGGCTGTATTCGTAGTGGAGTCGTCCTCCACATGTACTACCAGATACGTCTCTCGATCTCTATCTCTTTCCGTCTCACACGGCGCCCCACCTATACCTTATGTAGACTTCCGTTCCGTCTCTGCCACAGCCCCTTCTTCAGACTTCATGGTTGTGGCATAGCCTCTACTTTATTTCATTGATTCAGTGCTGCGCACTCATAGCTTCGCACTGCGCATACTGTGCATGCTCAGCCTTTGGACTGCGGATGCTGCACATCCTTTATATATCCTTCATCTAGATTAGGGGCCTACCGTATAAATACTCATCATTTCACTCCTGTAATACCCAGCTAGTTCTGCGCAATATCAGCGTTATTTCTAGTCCACCACCTTTGAGTCCCAGAGAGCCTCTCAGGTACCTGTGGATAGAAGAGACCCGCTTAGGCTTCGCATTGTCTCGAAGCTCGGCACCGTCCTTGAGTTGAACTCCTTGTCTATACCTCGCACGTTCTTCGACCCGTATCACAGCACTGTTACGATTCTCTTTTCCTTTTTCTTTTCTTGTACAATACGAGACTCATTGCTATTCGTCTCTTATCTCCATGGACTTATCTTTTGCTTATCGTTGATGACTCACTTTCCCTTCCCATTGTTCCATTGGCATTCCACCTCCTTCCAATTGCTTAGTCATCATTCCTTCCATCGTATTCCATCAGTTTCTCTACTTGCCCTAAAGGCTTACATATCCAACATATATAAGCCCTAGATACAACTCAAGCATTTCCTCACGCTTGAGCTCCTTTGTATTTTCCTTTGTCCCAATCGATCGCTCTTGCCTCCCTTCGAACCTCTGGTATTAAGCCCAGTAACCTCGAACCCCTCGTGAACGACTCACTTGGGCATTGAACCTTTGAATCCCTTTTGATTCTATAAGCCTTCGTCGTGCTTCTGACTCAATGCTCGTCTCACTCCTCGACTTATCAAAGGCTACGCTCGTTCCTACCCGGACCAAGCGTAACAAGCACGCTACGTTAACTCTACGCTGTGCGTTACAAGCAGCGTCACAGCATGTCCAAGATTGGACTCGGGTTCCCAGGTGTTTTCGGAGGACGGGTATCCTTTCCATGAAACAAGGTAGTGGTGGCGGCGAGTGGAGCCCCAATGGGCGAGGATTTGATCTATTTCAAATTCCTCTTCTCCGTCGATTACCTCAGGTGGAAGCAGAACAAAATTTGGTCCATGTTCAGCAGTTTCCCTATACGGGGTAAGAAGGGAGGCGTGGAAGGCATTATGGATCTTCCAGGTCCTTGGCAGGCGTAGTTTGTACGAAACAGGTGATATTACCTGTGAAATTTCAAATGGGCCTTCACAGTGTGGTGTGAGTTTGTGAGAGGGGTAACAGAGTCTTAGATTGTGGCCCTCAAGCCACACCTTATCTCCGACTTTCCAGGGTTTGAATTTTGATGTTACACGTTCTTTCATGTAGCATTGGGCTTTCTCGTGGGCAGCGTGTGCTTCTAATCAGGCCTCACCGAGGTCACCGAGGCATTTTTCTATGGCTGGGAGGAATGTTGTTTTTCCTATATTGGGATAAGCCCTCGGCTCATAGCCCATCATCAGTGAAAACGGGATCTTTCCCGTTATGGAGTGGATGGCGGAGTTGTGGCAATACTCAGCCATTGGCAGAAGATCCGACCATCGGGTGGCATTGCCTTGACAAAAGATCCGTAGGTAAGTCTCTAGCTCCTGATTGACTCGTTCCATTTTGCTGTCCATTTGTGGGTGATATGCAGAGGAAAGGAGCAGATCATAATCCAAGAGTCTAGCCAGTTCCAGGGTGAAGGCTGAGGCGAACTGCAGACCGTGGTCCGAGATAATCTTGTCATGTAGCCCGAAGCAAGGGAAAATCTTCTCAAAGAAGAGCTACGCGACCCTGCAGGTGTCTGCACTCTTATGAGTTGGGGTGAAAATTACCCCCTTTGTCAGCCCATGGTCAACCATGACCATGACTGAATCATATCCATTGGATGGCGGCAAGTCCATGATGAGATCGACCGAAAGTGTAGAGAAGGGGCGAGTGGAAGCGACCGGAAGAGGGGTAAGAGGTGGGATGGTGGGATGAGTGTTGACTTTGTTGGCTTGGCAGACACATCCTTGGATGAATCATCGGAAAAATGCCATCAGACCTGGCCACCAATAGTCATGTTGTACTGCATTTATGGTTCGGTAGTAACTGCCATGACCACCCGCAGGCGAGTCATGGATGGAATGGAGGAGGTCATTCCGGTGGGCCTCAGGCACGTAGGCCTGATCCTTGAAGTATAGTAATCCTTCGTCGAATCGCCAGTCGTGCACCAATGAGCAGGGAATACCCGAAGCACCATCGTGCAGCTTATGTAGCTCATCAATGACGAAGGAATCATCGGAGGTTGACCACTCGATAGCGGTCCGGAGGTCGAGGTTGATCCTTTTCAAAAAGAGCTCTCCCGGAAGTAAGGTAACTTCGGTATTATCGACCGAAGTATCCAGGGCGTCCTTCTGCGACAGAGCATCCGCTGGGCCCATGTTGGCACCAGGTACATGTTGGAACAGGAGGTCATAGTCCTGTAATGTTAATAGCCATCTCACTTGCCGCCGAGATAGCTTCCTTGGGTCTTTGAAGTAGCACAGATTTTTGTGGTCTGTGAGCACAGTAACGGGCCAGTCAGTTCCGGTGAGGTAGTGGCGCCACTCTTCGAGTGCGCGTATGACGGCGAGTAATTCTCGGTCATAGATGTCGTAGTTTCGTTCCGCCGGAGAGAACATTTGCAAGATGTAGCAGCAAGGGTGTAAGTCGCCATTGGTGTCCTTCTGCATCAGCACGCCCCCTGTGGCAGTGAGGGAAGCGTCTGTCATAACGAAAAATGGTTTGGTGTTGTCCAGCATTGCGAGTATGGGTTTTGAGGTGAAGGCCTGATGGAGGAGGTCGAAAGCCTGTTGTTGCATGTGCGTCCAGGACCACGGCTGCCCTTTCTTTGTCAAATCCAAGATCGGCCTGGCAATTTCCGAGAAATTCAGAATGAACTTGCGGTAAAAGTTGCAGAACCCCTATAAATGAGCGGACTGTGCGAACCGACGTAGGTGGTTCCCAGGTAGCGATTGCCGAGAGCTTGGTAGGGTCCATCGCAATGATACCCTCTTGGATGACCATACCTAGGAATTCAACCGAGGATGCGTCAAATGTACATTTTTCCAATTTGAGGCCAAGACGGTTTTCTCGTAACCGTTCCAGAACTCGCCTCGTTCTGTTGTGAGGTTTGGTAAGATCCCTGGAATGGATCAACATATCATCCATATAGATGATCAACCATCCTTCCACTACCATATCCTTGAAAATGAAGTCCATGAACGACTGAAAAGTCACAGGACTGTTGCAAAGGCCGAAACACATGATGAGAGGCTCAAAGAGGCTGAAGGGCATGATGAACGCCGCCTTCCAGGCATCTTTAGTCTTGATACGGACATTATTATAGCCCCAGCGAATGTTCATCTTCGTGAAGTAATGAGATCCCTTGAGCTGATCCATCAAGTCTCCGATGAGTGGGAGAGGGTAAGCATTCTTGATGGTATGCTCATTGAGATAGCAGTAATCTTGGCACAGGTGAAGATTACCATCCTTCTGTGAAATGAAGAAGAACGGAGAAGCCATAGGGGAATTTGATGGTCGAATACGTCTGGCTTTCAAGTGTTCGTCAATGAAATCTTTACATGCCTCTCGCTCCTTAGGATTGAGCGGGTAGGCCTTGGCAACCTTGGGTAGGAATGAGTTGTCTAGATCTATGCCGTGATTTTGATTCGTGCTGCACACTCATCGCCTCGTGACTGTGCCTTACTGCGCATACATAGCCTTTGGACTGCAGATGCTGCACATCCCATTTATATCCTTCATCTAGATTATGGGCCTACCGTATAAATACTCGTCAACTCTCTCCTGTAATTCCCCAGCTAGTTCTACACAATATCAGCATTGTTTCTAGTCCACCACCTTCAAGTCCCAGAGAGCCTCTCAGGTACCTGTGGATAGAAGAGACCCGCCTAGGCTTCGCATCGTCTCGAAGCTCGGCATAGTCCTTGAGTTGAACTCCTCATCTATTCCTTGCATGTTCTTCGACCCATATTGCAGCACGCTATGTTAACACTATGCTGTGCGTTACAGTTTCTGATGAATCCTTGCCAGTGCACTGTTTTTCGAAGGCAATCAGATGCTCTTGGCACTCATTGGAAAAATCTGCCTATCGAGCATCAGTGTGTCCGTGGTTAATACGAATCAAGGAACTTACCTATTCCACCATGTTAGAAGCTGTTCAACCTCTTCCTTCTCATCCGGGTCTTGAAGGAGTTCAATGATAGTGTTATAGAAATGTTCTGAGTCAGTTGTAAGATCCATTTGCGAGAAGACTTGAGCTGACATCAACATGAAATGAGCCTATAAAAAATGTAACCATTTGGCTGACAAGGACACAATGAAAAACTTATTTGTGTAGCAATGTAAGCTATCAATGCTTTTGTGATGGAGCACATCCCATGGATGCGAGCATTACAAGAGGGTGTTGCCTTCAGCTCGTCAACATCAATGGAGCTTGGAGATGTGAATACATGCTTGAAGGCCTGTAGATGTAACGCACAGCGTCATGTGACAGAGCGTGCTGCATGACGGGTGTGAAGAATCATAGCAGGAGTTACAATAGTGGGAACGAGATGACACTAGAGTTCAAATAGCGAGCTTCTAAAATGACAAGAAGCCTAGCTGGTCTCTCCTATCCAAGGTATGACTAAGCACTCTCAGGGACTCGGAGGAATGCAACTAGAAACAATACTGATAATGTGTAGAACTAGCTTGGAGGGAAAATACATGGAGGAAACAACAAGTATTTATATGGTAGGCCCCAAGTGCTGTGCATAGGTAAATATGGTATAATCTGAGATGCGCAGCATCCGCAGTAATGTGCAGTTGAATGTGCCATGAAGAGGCTAGCAAATAGACAAGGCTATGCCACAGCCTTACAAAGTCCGAATAAAGTGGCTGTGGCAGAGACGGAATGGAAGACTATATAAGGGTATAGGCAGGGCGCCATGTGAGTCAAAAGGGAAGTGAATCAGGAGATCATATCTGGTATGTGTGGAGGATGACTCCACTACGAATACAACCATGTACAGCAAGAGGACGAGTCTGTAGTAAAACGGAAGACGAGAACAAAGAAAGACGAAGGAAAAAGTGTACACTCTTTGTAGACCATAACAGTAGATTGGCATATTTCGTCAGCAGTCATCAAGTGAAAAAATGGAACACTGACCGAAATCAATATCCCACTAAGCGACAAACCATTCCAGGGGTCTTTGGGATTGTATGTGTAGTTTGTATACAGAAAGATTGACCACTGATCGCCTGCGACTTGGAGCTGTCCACTGCACAGTTTTTCTTTGATTCTGTAACTGATTATCGCATGAGAAGGGATGATTGAATGAAAATATGAACTCCACATTAGCCAAGTCAAAGCTGGTAGGACAAAGTAGTGCTTCTGTGTGCTCATGGTGAAATCCTCTACCAGCCTTCGCGTTTCGTGGGATATGGGGATTACAGCGCTTTGGAAAGCTTTGAGGAAATTTCATTTTGAAAAGTCATGCCTCAGAAGCTGCTGGGCAGGACCCCAAACCCATCTTAGTGGGCAAATGTGTCACAGCAATGTGACCACACTTACCCATCCGCCACCACTGACTGCCACCCATGCCAATCTGAGTCAATGTTAAGTCAAATGACACAAAAACCCTCATCCAAGCCCCTCACCTGTCTATGCACCACAACCACAACCTGCATATGAGCCTGCCTAATCCACCAACTTCGGTTTTCCAGCCACTGTGACCCAACTGCACAAGTGATACTAGGCTGTATAGCACTACTAAGTACTAGTACTGTAGCATTCACCTAGGAGAATTTCTAGTGCTTCGAGAGTGCTCCAATGTAAGTAGGCAGGTAACTAGTGTAATATGAATTCATTCCTCCACAACACAAACATCTTTTTGATGCAATGGGTAGTATACTTAGCAGTGTACTTCAAATGTCAATGGTAATGGTAATTATTGTAATAAGATTTGAACTCTGAAGTCAGTGGGTTGGGCAGGCTCATGTGCTGATTGGTGTGGTGCATGAACAGGTGGGAAGCTTGGACAAGAGTTTTCAAAATGTGTCGTTTGACATGGGCGGTGGTTGGCTGTGGTCACTGGGTGTGGGCAAGTGTGGTCACATTGCTGTGACACATTTGCCCACTAAGATGGGTTTGGGGTCCTGCCCGGCAGTGTCCGAGGTGTGACTTTTCAAAATGAAATTTCCTCAAAGCTTTGCAAAGCGCTGTAAGTGTCTGGCCTTTCGGTGTGATCCAGTCAATGATAGCAACCTTCGTCCCTTTGGTGTCGTCAGCCCTGGCGCCGTTGACACCTCTCTGAATCTATGAAAGATCAGGAAACAATCACCATGTAAAATATGTAAACTAACCAACTCTGCGATGGCAAACACCTCCTCCTTAGACGATGACATGAGGCGTTCTTCAAGTGATGGTACTAACTTTAACAATTCTGTAAATACAGTGAATTCCTTCCTTTCACTGTGGAAAGATCCCATTAGTTGCTCCCAACATTAAGTTAAGAAAATACCTATGACTCCAAAAAGCTCTCCAGGTCTCTCTCAGAGAGTTCACCCATAGTGACAATACTATTGGCTAACAACATTTGAACACTGCAAAATGCATGAATGATCTGTCCTCCCCAGAGCTGAGCGTCATGTCACCGAGCGCTTCAAGTTTGTCGATACATTTTCTCTTGAGATCTACGAAAACACCTTATCAAAGTTCATTGGCACTGACATACCCACAAGTTTGGCGAGACTCACAGTGGCGCAGATCCTGGGCGATAATCTTCAAAACACCCTTGGTGCGCAAATCTTTGATCATGACCCGTCCATCAAGTATTCGCACCAGGGAGGATGGGTTCAACATGAGGTGCAACCTAGTATACAGATGAAATACATGCAGGGGTTCAATGGGACCTTGACTCACCACCATGTGGTTAGCTACCAGAGGCCCGTGCGGGAGGCTTTCCTACAATAATCTTGTGCTGTGGCTATATGACAGTCAAATCAGCGAACTGTCCTGATGAGAGAAATGAGGAACATACGACAGCACTCAAGGGGTCATCTAACAACACATATTTTGTATGAGCATAGACAGGGCAAGCAAGCGCGACTCTGAGATCAGCAATTAGCATACCACCAAACCCGAACAGAACTTTTGTACTCACTAAGCCTTTTGTCCACCAGACAAAACCCCCTAGAGACTGCGGTAGCGCCTCAAGTCGAATTGGCAGCTAGAGTATGAGTTACATTGGAGTGGCAGGTGGGTGTTACAGTTTACAAAGGGGGTACCACTTTTTCTTTACACTTTCTCATTCACTCATCCTCAGACTATTCATAGTGGAGTTGTCCTCCACATGTGTAACGCACAGCGTAGTGTTAACGTAGCGTGCTGCGATACGGGGTGAAGAATGTGCGAGGAATAGATGAGGAGTTCAACTCAAGGACTGTGCCGAGCTTCGAGACAATGCGAAGCCTAGGTGGGTCTCTTCTATCCACAGGTATCTGAGAGGCTCTCTGGGACTTGAAGGTGGTGGACCAGAAACAACGCTGATATTGTGTAGAACTAGCTGGGGAATTACAGGAGTGAAACAACGAGTATTTATATGGTAGGCCCCTAATCTAGATGAAGGATATAAATGGATGCGCAGCTACATGGTGATGAATGCGCAGCACAAATCAATGAAATATAAAAGAGGCTATGCCACAGCCATGAAGTCTAAACAAGGGGCTGTGGCGGGGATGGAATAGGAGTCTGTACAAGGTATAGGTGGGGCGCCGTGTGAGACGGAAAGAGAAGGAGATCGAGAGACATATCTGGTAGTACATGTGGAGGACAACTCCACTACAAATACAGCTGCGTACAGCGAGAGAACGAGTCTGAGGACGAGTGAATGGAAAAGTGTAATGAAAATTGAGTACCCCCTTCGTAGACTGTAACATTACCCCCTTCGTACGGTCGAAGCACCTGCGAGACAGCTAGTTGCTTTGGTCTCCCTTGTTGACTTCGTAGTCGGTGAAGTCAGTATCATCAAGAGGATTTCGACGAGTGGGGCAGAGGTCGTCAGCATGACCGACTTCCCTGCAGAGAAGACAGCAGTGGCGAGGACACCAAGCCTAAATATGGCCTGGGGCGGTGGTCCTACAAAGAGGACATTTGTAATGGGGACATTCCACGCAGATGTGACCCCGTTGTCCACAGGTGAAGCAATGGGCAAGATTGGTGTGAGTGGGACGAGTGGGTGTAGGAGGTAGGAGGGGAGAGGGGAACCAATCTACGTCGATTGGATTGGCTGAAGAGCCCTGCGAGGGCGAGGGCGTAGTGGCCGCATCCTTATCATAGCGACTGGAGGTGGGGAACGGAGTTGCCTGTCTCTGCTTTCCTCTATCTCCTGAAGTACGTTGGCCCACAGCTCGTGCTGCGGAGCTGGGTAATCCGAAGCAAACCTTTCCACCAACCTGTTTGACATTACGAGTATGGCTGGAGGGGGTTGGAGTGGAAGGATGCCTTCAGGTGGGAAGAGGTCGGTCAGACTCGGGCTCAGGAATCCCAGATCCAAGTAAAGGGACAGTTGCAAGGAATTGCAAGACGTCGGGGTGGTCAGCGGGGAGGGCAGCGAGGGGGAGCTGTCCAGAAATAGAATTGCTGCTAGATCCTCCAGCAGTGACAACACTTCCGCCTCTGGGAGGTGGACAAGTTGTGGAATTTGCTGGAGGTGGGACAGGCAATGGGTCTGGGGATGCGGTGTTGGGGGATGAGGGACGGGAGTCTGGGCTGATCGTGGAGTCATCATCCCAGAAAGAGTTTTGAGGGTGTGGAATGTCGCAGGCCCAAGGGTTGGAGTCCCATCCATTGGGATTGGGGTCGAGATAATATGTCCGTAGATTGGCTGGTAAGGCCTGGATGACTGCATGCAATACGTGCATGAACAATGGGTTGGGAAGTCCGCAAAGGACATTGGTGAATCCGTGGTCATGGAGGGCGTCCAGGATGAGGTCTCTGGAGGCGTAGATGGCCTGCCCCATAGCGGCGGCATAGACAGGCAGCCCCCCATCTGGGAAAAGCTGGGCGTGCACGGTACGAGTGGTGGCGTATGAATAAAAGATGACTCCCAGAGATTGGAGTATTGGCGAGTCATGGAAGGCGGGAAGGTCTGGGATTGCACAGGTGGTGGCAGGATTCTCGAGAATGGAAGCGTAGAGAATTTGTTGGCAGCGGTCTGGGAGTCTGTGGACACGGACAGGGAGTTGCTGGGGGAGTGCATGAAGCGATGAAAATGACATAGACGACGTGGTGGTGATGACAAAGTAGATAGAGGAGCGGTGGCTCGACTCAGCGATGGCAGGTGAAGGGAGTTAGGTGGAAGGGAAGGCGATTGAGTCCCTAGCCTTATATTCTTTCAAGAGTTGCGCAGCATGTCCAAGATTGGACTCAGGTTCCCAGGTGTTCTCGGAGGACGGGTATCCTTTCCATGAGATGAGGTAGTGGCGGCAGTGAGTGGAGCCCTGATGGGCGAGGATTTGATCTATTTCAAATTCCTCTTCTCTGTCAATCACATCAGGTGGAAGCGGAACAAAATTAGGTCTGTGTTCCGCAGTTTCCCTATATGGAGTAAGAAGGGAGGCGTGGAAGGCATTATGGATCTTCCAGGTCCTTGGCAGGCAAAGTTTGTACGAAACAGGTGATATTACCTGTGAAATTTCAAATGGGCCTTCACGGCATGGTGCAAGTTTGCGAGAGGGGTAACGGAGTCTCAGGTTGCGGCCCTCGAGCCACACCTTATCTCTGACCTTCCATGGTTTAAATTTTGATGTAATGCGTTCTTTCATGTAGCGTTGGGCTTTTTCATGGGCGGCGTGTGCTTCTAATTGGGCCTCATTGAGGTCACTGAGTTGTTTTTCTAAGGTGGGGAGGAATGTCATTTTTCCTATATTGGGATAAGCCCTCAGCTCATAGCCCATCATTAATGAAAATGGGGTCTTTCCCGTTATGGAGTGGATGGCGGAGTTGTGGCAATACTCAGCCATTGGCAGAAGATCCGACCATCGGGTGGCATCACCTTGACAAAAGATCCGAAGGTATGTCTCTAGTTCCTGATTTACCTGTTCTGTTTCTCCGTCCATTTGCGGGTGGTATGTGGAGGAAAGGAGCAGATCATAATCCAAGAGTCTAGCCAGTTCCAGGGTGAAGGCCGAGGCGAACTGCGGACCGCGGACCGAGATGATCTTGTTGTGTAGCCTGAAGCGAGGGAAAATCTTCTCAAAAAAGAGCTGCACGACCCCGCAGGTATCTGCACTCTTATGAGTTGGGGTGAAAATTACCCCCTTTGTCAGCCCATGGTCGACCACAACCATGACTGAATCATATCCATTGGATGGTGGCAAGTCCGTGATGAGATCGACCGAAAGTGTGGAGAAGGGGCAAGTGGAAGCAACTGGAAGAGGGGTGAGAGGCGGGATGGTGGGATGAGTGTTGACTTTGTTAGGCTGGCAGACAGCACATCCTTGGATGAATCGTCGGACAAATGCCGTCAGACCTGGCCACCAATAGTCACGTTGTACCGCATTAACGGTTCCGTAGTAACCGCCATGACCACCTGCAGGCGAATCATGGATGGAATGGAGGAGGACGTTCTGGTGGGCTTCAGGCATGTTGGCCCGATCCTTGAAGTATAGTAGTCCTTCGTCAAATCGCCAGTTGTGCACCGATGAGCAGGGAATACCCGAAGCACCATCGTGCAGCTTACATAGCTGGTCGATGACGAAGGAATCGTCGGAGGTTGACCGCTTGATAGCAGTCCGGAGGTCGAGGTTGATTCTCTTTATAAATAGCTCTCCCGGAAGTAGGGTAACTTTGGTATTGTCAACTGAAGTATCCAGGGCGTCCTTCCGCGACAGAGCATCCGCTGGGCCCATGTTGGCACCAGGTATGTGTTGGAACAGGAGGTCGTAGTCCTGTAACGTTAATAACCGTCTCGCTTGCCGCCGAGATAGCTTCCTAGGGTCTTTGAAGTAACACAGATTTTTGTGGTCTGTGAGCACAGTAACAGGCCGGTCAGTTCCGGTGAGGTAGTGGCACCACTCTTCGAGTGCACGTATGACAGCGAGTAATTCTCGGTCATAGATGTCGTAGTTTCGTTCTGCCGGAGAGAACATTCACGAGATGTAGCAGCAAGGGTGTAAGTCGCCATTTGCGTCCTTCTGCATCAGCATGCCCCCTGTGGCAGTGAGGGAAGCATCTGTCATAACGAAAAATGGTTTGGTGTTGTCCAGCATTGCAAGTACGGGTTTTGAGGTGAAGGCCTGACGGAGGAGGTTGAAAGCCTGTTGTTGCACGTGCGTCCAGGACCACAGCTGCCCTTTCTTTGTTAAATCCAAGATCGGCCTGGCAATTTCCGAGAAATTCAGAATGAACTTGCAGTAAAAGTTGCAGAATCCGATGAACGAGTGGACTGCACAAACCGACGTAGGTGGTTCCCAGGTAGTGATTGCCGAGAACTTGGTAGGGTCCATTGCAATGATACCCTCTTGGATGACCATCCCTAGGAATTCAACCGAGGATGCGTCAAATGTACATTTTTCCAATTTGAGGCCAAGACGGTTTTCTCGTAACCGTTCCAGAACTCGCCTCATTCTGTTGTGATGTTCAATAAGATCCCTGGAATGGATCAACATATTATCCATATAGATGATCAACCATCCTTCCGCTACCATATCCTTGTAAATGAAGTCCATGAACGACTGAAAAGTCGCAGGACTGTTGCAAAGGCCGAAAAACATGACGAGAGGCTCAAAGAGGCCGAAGGGCGTAATGAATGCCGCCTTCCAGGCATCTTTAGTCTTGATACAGACATTATTGTAACCCCAGCGAATGTCCATCTTCATGAAGTAATGAGATCTCTTGAGCTGATCCATCAAGTCTCTGATGAGCAGGAGAGGGTAAGCGTTCTTGATGGTATGCTCATTGAGATAGCGGTAATGTTGGCACGGGCGAAGATTACCATCCTTCTTTGAAACAAAGAAGAACGGGGAAGCCATAGGGGAATTCGATGGGCAAATACGTCCGACTTTCAAGTGTTTGTCAATGAAATCTTTACATGCCTCTCGCTCCTTAGGGTTGAGCAGGTAGGCCTTGGCAACCTTGGGTAGGAATGAGTTGTCTAGATCTATGCCATGATCGAACGACCAGTAAGGCAGAAGGGGACCATTGTCCTTCTTTTGGAAGACGTCCTCAAAGTCTTGGAAGTCGCACGGAAGTTCCTTCTTGGTTTTCTCTGCTGATTGGGCCAGAGAAGTCGAAATTGTAGTTGTTCTAATGGAGGGTCCAGTTGGCTCGTCTGCGTCATCCTCCTCACAATCTAAGAGCGCTGGTACTTCCTCCCACTGCATGGTTGGCTCCACGTCAGGTACCTTCAGATGAGCCATATATGCATGTATCAGATTGAAGTTATTGCCCCACCACAGAGCTCGTCTCCGCCAAAGTTTTCTCATCTGGCATTTCCTATTGAAGACAGTGATAGTGTGGGCCACAGCCGCTCTGTCTTCTCGTATACGCGTGTGCTCCTGTATGGTCGGTTCTGTATCTCGGATGCGGACGGTCCCAGATTCCCAGTTAATCTCCGGATTTTGGTCCTGGAGCCAGGGCAAACCTAGAATTATGTCATCCTTGCCACAGTCAATTACAAGGAAGTCTCGGAGTTTGGTGGTTTCTCCAATCTGCATTAGCACCAATGCCTGTTTTTGTATCAGGCCGTGTTTGTTGGGAGTTCCATCAACATTGCTTGCCCGCAGGGGAGTCTTTAATTGGGTAGTGGGAATGTCGCACACCACTACGGTTGTGTAGTCAATAAATCAACCAGTTGCCCCTGAGTCAATGAGGGCTTTTGTGTCAATGCTTTTGAACGCAGTGTGGTCAGGTGGGTAGATGGTGACGGGAATAGATATGGATTGCGAAGTACCACCTGACACAAACACTGGAGAACATCTATAAGAAATTGAATTGGCAGTGAATGATGTTGACCCATTCCTGCCCTTTAAAAACCCTGGTCGGTTCCAGGTGTTTCAAGCCACGTGTCCTGGTCGGTTCCAGATATTGCACATGCTCCTTTACAGAAACCAGATGTAATCCGTATGCGGGTTCCACAGCAACCGTCAATCAACGTATGTATGTGGTTTGGCTGGGTTGGCTCCCAGTCTGAGCGACATGTTCTGGTCGGTTCTGGATATCACATGTGCCCCTGCACCTTCGCTCACCGCTCTAACGACCTTGGTTGGTTCCAAGTGTTGTGCCACTCTTATTCCGTGTTTGACTGTGTTTCTCGTGGTGGTCTCTTGCAAAGAAGGTTGCGGTCCAAGCCCCATCCCTTGACTCATGGGAGTAGCTGCATCCATGTCCAGCATTGATTGGACATCATCATATGTGTACGTGCCAGGATAATGATCCTGGTCTTTCTCTGAGGTGGCGTCCCAGAGCTCCGCCGGCGCAATAGCGGAGAACCTATTGTTCCATGGTCCAGATCGTACAGCCCTGGCTCGTGGTGCTGCCCAGATCGCTTCCTTTTGGCACTCTTGGTAAGTGGCCGTTCTTACCTCAGCCATGGCTTGGTAGCCAGCCTCCTCGTCATCGGACGAGCTGCCCTCCCCGAAAGCAGTTTTGAGGATCTTTATTGTGGCGCCTCTGTCAATGCTACCCATGATCTTGAGGTACGCAGACAGGTCATCATCTTCCTCCGTTGTGGTGGTGGTGCGTGCCCGTCGTTGCAGGACTTTGTAAGTGGAACATGCGGAGCGTCCGGAAGATGTGGTCGGGCAGGGACGTGTTGTCCAGTTGGTTCCGGATCCGTGGTGGTTGGAAGACCTACAGCCAACCCTTGGACAAGTGGAACATTGATTCTTCCGCAAGTATTCAGCGCGCTGAGTCGGCGATAGGCATACGGCATCTACGTCCATCGCGTACGGGTCCTTGTGCGATCGAGAAGAGGGAGCCGGAATGTGCGGCACTCCCTTTCGTAAATCTCCAATCCTCCTCAGTTGTTGAGAGAATTGGCCGGCTTTCTTTATCCAGTCCTTGTAGTCCTCCGGGATCTTGTCACACGAGAGAATCATCGTTGCAAGCTTGGGACTGAGGCCATGGATAAACCATTCCACAAGAGCATGCTTGTCAGTGATACCGGACTTCTCGGCGAGAAGTTGGAATTGTGAAGCGTAGGTGGTGAACCCATCACTCCATGTTCCTTCAGTATCCTTTGAAGCATTTTGACAGAGTTTGGAAAGGTCAATCCTAGCCTTGGCAGCTGCGTCGTAGGGGGAGAAAGCGGTCTCGAAAGCTTCCTTAATCTTGTCGAAGGTCTTTTCTACACGTCGATAGAAGGGTTTGCGAGCTTCATCAGCCATCCTTCAGCGAACATCTTTCCACGGCCCTTGCTTATCTTGTTGAGGAAAGTAAGGGACTTAGTTGTGTCCATGAAAAGAGTGTGATTGATGGTGAAGTACACGTTCATCGAGAGGAGCCATCTATTGGCATCCTCTGCCTCCCCGGAAAAGTCCTCGGGAAGGCCGGCCTTTATTTCTGATACCATTTCGTCTTCTGGAGCCAAGTCAATGTCAATGTCCTCCTGCATGGTCGGTTCCGGGTTAGGGTCATGACAAACAAGAGGAGGTTCCTCGTCTGGAACAATGGGGGAGTTGGGTGGGGGAGGTTGGAGTGCGGCAGCTAATCCAGAGACAGAAGGAAGGGCGTCTGAGCTTCATCCTTGACTCTGGTTGAGATCTGCTAATTCCTGTTGGACTTGTCTGTAATGAGCGATATTCTCTGGGCCAGAGAATCGGTCAGGTAGGACAATGTGAAAAGGATGTCCGTCAGAGAGAAGGTGGATTTGAGGGAGTGGAGAGGAAGAAGACACAGTGGGTGGAGGGGAAGGAGAGTCAGAGGGTACTCTGAATCTGCCGGCGTGGGAAATGTCAGAGTGGGGGAAGGTCCTCTACTGAAAAGTAGGGACAGATGGAAGAGCTAGTTCTTTTGTAACACACAGCGTAGTGTTAACATAGCATGCTGTGATATGGGGCGAAGAACGTGCGAGGAATAGACGAGGAGTTCAACTCAAGGACTGTGCTGAGCTTTGAGATGATGTGAAGCCTAAGCGGGTCTCTTCTATTCACAGATACCTGAGAGGCTCTCTGGAACTCGAAGGTGGTGGACTAGAAACAACGCTGATATTGTGTAGAACTAGCTGAATTACAGGAGTGAAATGATGAGTATTTATATGGTAGGCCCCTAATCTAGATGAAGGATATAAATGGATGCGCAGCATCCGCAGTCTAAATGGCTATGTGTGCGCAGTATGCGCAGCTACATGGCGATGAGTGGGCAGCACAAATCAATGAAATATAAAAGAAGCTATGCCACAGCCATGAAGTCTGAACAAGGGGCTGTGGCGGGGATGGAACAGGAGTCTGTATAAGGTATAGGCGGGGTGCCGTGTGAGACAGAAAGAGAAGGAGATCAAGGACTCCACTACGAATACAGCCGCGTACGGCGAGAGAACGAGTCTGAGGACAAGTGAACGGAAAAGTGTAATGAAAATTGAGTACCCCCTTCGTAGACCGTAACAACATGTATATCAGATATGTTCTCTTGATTCACTTCTCCTTCTGTCTCACACGGCGCCCCCCCCTATACCATATGTAGACTTCCATTCTGTCTCCACCTCAGCCCCTTGTTCAGACTTCATGGCTGTGGCATAGCCTCTTTTATATTTCATTGATTCATGCTGCGCACTCATCACCATGTGACTGCACCTTACTGCGCACACATATCAAACTTATGGAACCGACCATACATGAATGGGAAGACAGAGCAGCTGCGGCCCACACTACTGTATCACTGTCTTCAACAGAAAATGCCAGATGAGAAAACTTCGGCGAAGATGAGCTCTGTGGTGGGGCAATAACTTCAGTCCGAAATGTGCATATACAGCTCATCTGAAGGTACCTGACGTGGACCCGACCATGCAGCAGGAGGAAGTACCAGCGCTCTTAGATTGTGAGGAGGATGATGAAGACGAGTCCACTGGACCCTCCATTAGGAAAACAACAATTTCGACTTCTCTGGCCCAATCAGCAGAGAAAATCAAAAAGGAACTCCCGCAGGACTTCCAAGACTTCAAGGACATCTTCCAAAAGAAGGACAATGGTCCCCTTCTGCCTTACCGGTTGCTTGATCATGGCATAGATCTAGACAACTCATTCCTACCCAAGGTTGCTAAGGCCTACCCGCTCAACCCTAAGGAGTGAGAGGCATGTAAAGATTTCATTGACAAACACTTGAAAGCCGGATGTATTCACCCATCAAATTCCCCTATGGCTTCCCTGTTCTTCTTTGTTTCAAAGAAGGATGGTAATCTCCACCCTTGCCAAGATTACCGCTATCTCAATGAGCATACCATCAAGGATGCTTACCCTCTCCCACTCATCTGAGGCTTGATGGATCAGCTCAAGTGATCTCATTACATCACAAAGATGGACATTCGCTGGGGCTACAATAACGTCCGGATCAAGACTAAAGATGCCTGGAAGGTGGTGTTCATCACGCCCTTTGCATTAGGAAATGTTTGAAGTGCAGGTATTCCAAGATAAATATGAGCATGCAATTATCAGTTTGGTGTCAGTAGATATATGTATATATGGCATTATCCTGTTCTGCTCATAGTGGTAATAAATAGACAATACATTATATGGTCAGGCAAACATTTGAACCATTATCATTTGACTTCCAGCTAGATATATGCTTGATAATGTTTTTGTAATTATGACAAATATATAACAAGGGTTGATATCATCACAAAAAGTGCCAAAATCTGATAGCCCAATATAGGGAGTTGTATGTATGTGTCATCTGGATTTTTTTTGCTGTCTTGGAGTTGGGAGTCATAGTATAATCCAATGTTGATATATAGTCGCCAGTGTGATATGCCAAATAGTCCACCTATGTGAATACAAATGGTATATTGCCAATGTAACAACGACCGACAATATCTCACTGTACTTGTTACGGTCTACGAAGGGGGTACTCAATTTTCATTAGTCTTTTCGTTCACTCATCCTCAGACTCGTTCTCTCGCTGTACGTGGCTGTATTCATAGTGGAGTCGTCCTCCACATGTACTACCAGATACGTCTCTCGATTCACTTCTCTTTCCGTCTTACATGGCACCCCGCCTATACCTTATTTAGACTTCCGTTCCGTCTCCGCCACAGCCCCTTGTTCAGACTTCATGGCTGTGGCATAGCCTCTATTTTATTTCATTAATTTGTGCTGCGCACTCATCGCCATGTAGCTGCACATACTGCGCATACATAGCCTTTTCAACTGCGGATGCTGTGCATCCATTTATATCCTTCATCTAGATTAGAGGCCTACCATATAAATACTCATCGCTTCTCTCCTATAATTCCCCAGCTAGTTCTACGCAATATCAGCATTGTTTCTAGTCCACCACCTTCGAGTCCCAGAGAGCCTCTTAGGTATCTGTGGATAGAAGAGACCTGCTTAGGCTTCGCATCGTCTCGAAGCTCAGCACAGTCCTTGAGTTGAACTCCTCGTCTATTCCTCGCACGTTCTTTGCCCAGTATCGCAGCACGCTACGTTAACACTACGCTGTGCATTACAGTACTCAAGTATATTAGACTGACTATACAGATAGCAGCAACACCACCAATCCCATCCACCACTTGACCCTCCAATAGAATACACTTGCAAAGAGCTGACGACGGTGACATAGCTAGTGCTTGGACCCCCCGGCCAGTCTTGGTGTCCCCAGAATTCGGGCTGAATGAATCGAACATAGTGAGGTAGCCAGTGCTCCCAAGGTTGTCCATGATCCCATGACATCTTGCTCACCTCGGACAGTGATGTCCAGACATGTCGATCTTCTGTGTGGTGGTGGTGACATCCATGAGACCAAAGGTGCACAACGAGGTCAAGCCGGCAAAGTCAGCAAGACCTACATTGTCAGTATCATCTTGTTGTCAGTATTATCTGAGTGATGCGGGCTTGACCTGAGTCTTTTGTTTTCGGAGAGATTGAGGTACTTGCCAATTATTATTGTACTGCAGTGTGTTGCTCCCCACGTCAATCACCATAAAACTTTGCACCTTATTCAGCTCCTGAGGCAGCATCTGTAACTTGTTTGCATTGAGAAACAAAATACTCAAATTTTGGCAAATCCTCCATCAATATGCTTGGATGTCACATTGATCAAAGTGAGCAACAGACAGTTCCAGAGGGAAACTGGTAGTCGCCTAAGACTATTATTATGTGCGTCAAGAGTTTCAAGCCATCAGAGCAAGCCAATGGTTTCAGAAAGCATGTCAAGATGATTGTCAGAGCAGAAGATTGTGATCAGGTGACTGAGCTCCACAAGAGAGAAGAGTTCGAGATAGAGTGTGATGTAACAATGTGGAATCACCAAGGGAAGAGAATTTTGTATGGGAGACATCGAGGGTGGTGAGTGTGAGATGAATTTGCGCTGACAGGTCAAGTTTGAGGAGTGTAATGTTGTTAAAGAAGATGTCGAGGGCATCTGTGCTGTCTGGTCCATAAGATAGATCGAGTGCATGAGCCATGTTGTGGTCCACTAAGAGTCTCTAGTCAAGGGAGTGTACGTGCAACAGAAAGGTTGTTGATACTATTTCATCAACAGTCAGCTTCTGTACACAAACTTGAGAAGAAAAGTCACCAAACCACAAAGCACTGTACCACACACTGATAATGGTGGAGTGTATGTGTGAGGGGAGCAGAATGTCTTTTATAACTTGTTGACAACTGCTCCTGGCAAAGGACCCGATGATAGTACTCCCATTGCCTTGTGTGGATATCACCTCCTCACAGCTTTTGATAATCTCATGTGCCAATGAAGGAAGAGAGATCCTCCACACGGAAGAAAATTGTCTACTTTTGAAGCCATCCCTGATAGTGGTCACCATTTTGGAATGTGCATGTGTCACTACCAGAACAAAATGTCAGGTAACACGTCACGGAAGAAGGGCAACCGTACCTTGGATAGTGTTCAGGTTGGGTAATCCAACGAGAAAAGCTGCAAATGCCGGGACAATCTTAGTAGATTGGTAGCACATCAGAATAAGGGACACCATTCTAAATGCTAGTCAGATGTCACGAACCACCCCGCATCTGCCGTGTACGAACTGGATCAAGGGCAAGAGGTGCAGACATGTTTCCAAGGTGCACATGCTGGTCTTGATTGTGTCACTGATCACTTTAAAGTACACAATGCTGTACTTTGGAATGACGGCTCCACAAATCCTGACCCTGTGTCATTCCATGGCAAGACAATGCGAGTGCAGGAGGCGGGATGTCTTCGACAATGCACAGAGGGCCAGTGTGCAGACAGTTTCGAACCCATAAGGACGGTCGTCGAGAGTGGGTAAATGGGACAAGGTTTCATGCAAAATATTGTCTGGAGGTCAAGTTGGTTCCCAACTTGATGTATATGAGTGTGGAAATGCAGGCGAGCCTATTTTGGTACCTAGCGTGTGCGGTGTACTGATGGGGGACATAAAACAGTTGGCCAGCTTTGCCCTTCTCGACACTATCAAGATTGTCATCTCCTTCAGGCCCAAGTAGGCCAAACCGCTCAGTGAAATTGCAGCCCACAACGTCGAGGCGGCACGCAACATTTTGAAGGAAAACAAGTTGCAAGGTGGCAAGATGGTGATAGTGACGAAATGGAATGCTACCTGGGACATCGCTAGATTTGAATTCGAGGTGAATGAGATGTAGGGATGGATGATAAGGGAATCCATCAGAGTGTGACCAGCCCGACTGTGGGGAGATCCGTTATCAATGACCCTCATGGATCAAGTTGCGATATCTATGACGGGAAGTCTAGATGGTTGTGAGGACCCTGAATGGTCAAGTGGACTGGGCTCAATGATCAGCTGCGAGGAAGTTGAGACTGTCAACCTGGTCATATCTCGCTTGTTCCAGATGGCGATGGGTGATTGCTGCGGGCCGCTCCATCAGAGCCAACACTCGTTCTGAGGGGGAAATGAAGTAGAGACAAGGACACAACAAGGTCGACATACCCCTTCTGCATTCCTTTAGATACAGTTTGTGGGTCTCTCGCTCAATATCATGCAACAGAGGCGAGAGGGGAGGGAAGTGAAGCTAGACAAGCAGAGGCTGCTCAAATCAAAGAGAAGAGGCTGGGATGACTGGGGAGAGAGCCAGAGGCTGCACCCACGTGGAGGCGTGAGAGTTACCAAACAAGGCTGAATGAGTGAACATATGGGTTCCACAATATACATGTGATGTCTCGAAAGCATTGATACACCCTCAGTAACAATATACTTGTACACTCCACCACCCGTCAGGGAATATCTTAATTTTGCAGTGGGCATTGGATGCGTTGTGAAGCATTGTAGCAGAGTTTTTTCATCAATTGTATTATTCGCATTTATAGTAGTAACTAGTTGTAGGGCTGCCATAATGTTATTCTAATCTGACTTGTCCACATCACTATTGGCCCCAGTAGAACTGTACATTTTGTGCATCTCAGGAGCATTCATGTCCAAGTTTGAGTCATCGTCCGAGTGTGAGCCATCGTCCGATTCTGTGCTAATGTCCCCACTATCATCCACACACACCTCCCATTCAAGAGCCCCTAGGTCAGCAAACGACAGACTGGCATCAAGATCACCAAACCCATGAATGAGGGAAGTGCTGGAACCAGCAGAGATGTAATCACTCTCCGCACTGCAATTATCATCCACTCTGCTCTCTGCCTCACACGTATCAAGAAACCGCCATTTGAGCATATCGAGTTCAGACACAGAAAGTTCCTGCTCAAGGTCGTCAAAACATAGAGGAGAATGTGAGGCATTGTCCTGAACATGAGAGTAGGTGTGGCCGACACCAAGACCCCAGTGATACCTCATCAGCATATCATGGTCTACAAATCTGTTTGTAGTACATTAGTGAAAAACGGAATTCAGCTATCGAAATGCAAGGTACCTATTAATGTAGTAATACCGCCAGTCGTCAGAGTCTTTCGCTGTGGGGGACAATGCAGTGCGGTCCGGATGAGACCGTCCTCTTGCGAATGCAGGTATGAGATGAGATCCTCTCAATATATCCGCGGAATCCACAAACCCAAATGCCTTGTTGTCATTAATCGGAAGGAACCGCAGCATATCAAGTGCGACTTCACTATGCTGGGTATCAGGTGGAATCCAGTCAAACCATCATACATGTAGGAAATCCAACCAATGAGGGGAGTAATCCTTGAGCCCTGGACCAAGGTACTGGACATTGGCATGATAGATGCCAACAATACGAGCGTAGCAAAAGCAATGCTGTGTGACCTCTGACTCGGAGTCCCCTGTGCACTCTCTGGCCAACATCATTATGTTGCGGTGATCACTATTGGGATTGAAAGTGTCCTGCTCACAGCAGACATCATATGTCGTATAGTTGACATGAAGCACATTGTGCTGGTAAATGTGATCGCTTTTGAGCAGTACCTGATTGATGTTGGGTTCTGGGTCATGGAAACCGTTGCACAGGCCTGGCAGTGTATGACCCTTGTTTGGTTCCGAAGTGTTCATATGCATCAACCTGATGCGAGGAAGGAGGTGATACTTCAGCCGCGGGATGAAGTCCTTCTCACGCCATTCAATTGTGGAAACAAAAAGCAGACGGGCTCTGACATACCTTGATAGCCAGATCATCTGCATTTTTTCGAGTGAAATGATTGAGATTGATCGGTCTGTGTTGTGATTTCCCAATGTTGTAGCATTCTTCGAGAACAACTGGGACAGATTCCGGGGGATTGCATTCGGTTTTGGAGTCACAAATGCGTCAAATTCGTGCTTGTCATCATTCAATACAGGCTAGCTGACAGGTGAAATCTTTTTGACTAGTACAAATGTATCTTCCCTTCCCTACTCGGTGTTCCCGTTCTCCCTGAAGTCAAAATTAGATCAATGACGAACTCTGATGAACAGGTACCGACTGGCTGTGTTGAGTAGGAATCTGTTGTTCCATATGTCCTGATCAAAGCCGTATAATCTCCCAATGTGTGTACCTTGTAAGTTCGAAGGTTGAGAGTTTTTGGTCGACACGCCAAAGCTGTGGTACATCATAAATCAAAAGTGAAAAAACTATTGCAATGACATGGCTAGATTGAAAGGGCAATATCTCTGTGATTCCTGGGCCAAATCACATGACCCAGGGACCATCTGGTAGCTAGGAGTCAGTATAACATTGTATCCCACCAAAGCTAAGCAATGTTCTCACGGGTGGTTGTGGTGCGCTTTGCGCACCGCATCGGGGTTAGTTATTGCAACGGTTTTTGGAGTCACTGTAACACTGGTCTGCTCGCACTGAGAACAAGTGCAAGCCTCACAACGTTGACGCCCTTGAGTCTCTCTTTTGAGCTCTTTGGTGTGAAACTTGGGACATATGTCGGCTTCAAAAACACGCATAGCGGTACCTAGAGACCGAGTAACATTGTCCATCACCTCAAGGGTGTCATCAGTGTGAATTCATAGTTTCGCGAACCCATGCCATTAACATAGGAGATAGAGGAGCCCCAACACAACCGAATTGGAGGGATCAGGAAGCAAGCCTTCAAAAACGGGAAGAGCGCACTATAAAATTCAAGTCAGGTCGAAGCATTGCAAGTAACCACTAAACTGATATGCACCTGGAGGAGATCTTCAAAGTTGTGGGCCACCATTCTTCGCATCTCTGACACATTCAATGAGAATCAGTGAATTGTATCTCTTCCGAATGAAGAGACCTGGCGATATCTGCAAACTAGTGTCAGCCGAATGATTGGGAGCAGAGACGGGTCAGAATCATATTCCTTCTATCAAGCTCACGTAGCCTGTTTTCCTTTACACTTTCCAGCATGTGTAGAAGATGTGTGAAAACAGCTTTCCAGACCCCCAGCTCAAATTTGTGTAAAAGATCGACAACAAGCATTGCGAACAGACTGAAACCAAAGATACAGAGTTTCTCTGAAAAAGCATTCTACAGAGGTCAGCATGAATATGTTCAGTTCCTACCTGGGTCAGGTTATCATAGTAGGGACAAGTGACTCTTCCTTGAGAAGTGATTGAACTCATGGGGAGTTAACAGCATAGTCGTCCTTGTAAATAAGCTTTTGCGCCTTCAGGATCTTGCTTCGTCGACTGTCATTGTCGACGGGAAGTAAGAGCTCCCGCTAAGACATATCATGTGGGGTACCCATTTTGGGCATGTCTGCCATAGAAAGTGTGCACCATGGACATGGACAAGTGCCGAGATTTCATATAGATGCTATGAGAATCCTGTTCAACAAATGTGATGTTAATGGAAACCCTAGGTATGATATAAAGAAATCACTTCTCAGGATAATCCGCCAAATATGTGAATATCCTCAGGTAGAAGCAGCACACGATGCCATCACAGCAGAATATAATGATCCCATGTTGATAGGCTTGAATAAATTCTTCGTCAAGGAGGATCTTCCCACTGCTCGTGGAACAGCTCTCGCTGGCAGTGGGTGTGAAGGACATCACTTGCAGATTTGTCGCCTAAGTGTTCCATGACTGGAAGGAAATCCTTGAATTTTTCCGGTAACTAGGCGATGATTGAATATCACAGTTCCTCCAGTAGACTAGGCACTTACCACTTGGAAATATGCTACGTGAGAACAGAGATTGTTGCTTGGTTGGCTTCTTCTGTACTTGGACTCGTTTCCGAAAAAGACATAGAGCGGCCACAATTTGGCATCACCGAAGGCAGTCAGCTTGGTTGCGTCCGACCAGAACATGGGCGCCGCAACAACGCGAGGCAGGTCGCAGCCAGGTTTCGGGAGTGACACTTGAAGTGCTTCATTTGCCTTTAAGAATGTGGTAGAAGTAAAAAGCTCTCCATGTACCTTGATGTCATGGTCTTTGTGGGGTGGTTGCCATTGTAGTTTGTATGGTTTGACGTGGAAATGTGATGCATGGGCTGGATTTGCAAGCTTTGCCTTGATGATTGAGACAAGGGAGCAGTGGTAAAATCCATCAACAGTGTAATATTTTGCCCCTGGATTGCTGCACTGACTGTGGAATGGCACAGAGATCGTTACGGAAGAACATTTCCAGTGATCGTCCTGATCCAGCCACTCTGGGTCCTCATCGTTGAACCAATTCTTTCCAAGTTGCTCATCAATGGCATCCCACGGGGTCTGTGACACAGCTGACGGTGAAAAGACAGGGTTGCCAATGATACCAAGTAACTGTTTGAAACTCCTTTGATTTCTGGGCGCCTTGGTTCCAGTACCAATCCCCAAGGCACATCTAGTTCTCATTGGGGTACAGGTGATACAGATTACCAGAGGGTTTGTTCAATGGCTCCATAGTATGAGATGATTCCAAGTTAACACAGGGTGAGCACAAGTACTCCACCAAATAGGAATCTTCTGGATTGTGGAGAGGCAGGGAGCCAGCATTGTATACACGGAACAACCCAAATTTGTTCATCTGTGTCTGGAACACCCTGCGTAGCAAAGAGAAGATGGTTCGAGGCGATGACTCAATGGGCACAGACAAGATGTCATGGGATGAAGATGGACTACATGTCCCTGGGATGGAAGGAATTGAAGCGGTCTGTGAATCTGAGGATGCTTTGGGAGGAGGCAGTGGTCGTAAGCATTCCGGAAGAAGGTCTCAAAATTGCAATGGTAGTTTGCAATCTGTCCACCATGACCTGCGCTGGGCCAGAGGTACGTCATCATTCACTGACTGTCGTTGCGAATGTGCCGTCTGGAAGAGTAGTTGTCAGACTAACACTAAAGCATGCTACTTGTAGTCCACACACTGAGCAAGAATCGCATGAGAGCGACACCAAATCTTGGAGGGGTTTGGGGGCACCACTTTTGCTGAAGGACCTCTCGGAAAACCTAGTTTCGATGTTCGCCAATCCCAGACTGAGGCTGGTACCTGTCAGTCTGACTTTTTTGGTTCGATAGATTTCTTTTGCCTTGGAGAGGGCACTGGAGAGTCTCTTCTTACCCTTGTTGCATCCTTTCTCGTGGCGAGCAAATGCGCCAAGATCACTAAAAGTGCAACCGCAGCTGAGGCACGTCTGTGTGAACAAATTACCATCAATAGTGGCCATTTGGCTCTTGTGGCCAAAGGCAAGTCCCAGCCCAGCAGCAAGACACGTGGCAATTTGTACTGTTTAAACGGAAAACATCCACAGCCACAATTGTCACCTGCTAGTGAGGTAATGACACTGGAAATGGTATAAGCCACACAAAATTGATATACAGCATACATGTACACAACGAACTTGAACTACCAGACGGGTCGCACCTCCAGCCATTCCAACAGTGCCTCGTGAGCGTCATCCGCTTCTTCAGGAGCCAGATATTGATTGGTACATTGCAAAATGTTGAAGAGGAAAGCATAAGTGATGCCATACTGCTGTTGAATGGCTTTGATATGATCCTGGCGAAGCTGCGACGGGTGGAAATTGTTGAGTTGTAAAACATTGTTTTTGATACCGACATAGAGCTACAATAAGGCTTCATGATCAATATTACGACTCGTTATTGTGATGATGGCCCTTACCCAGGTGAGAACAAACGAAATCATTTCTAGCGATCCACCGTTCAGCGGGCGAAAGTGAAGCACAGTCCTGTCTATGTTAGGTGACAAGACGGAAAGCCATCTGGCAGATCGTGGGTTTCCGAGCGCATGATAGAGAATATCATGTGTAACTGGGTCCAAAAACCAGTCAATCTGTGTAATAAGAATACATAAGTCAATAATGGTAAGAAAAACAAATCACGAACTCATGACTCTTGTACTTTCATCAAATATATTGGGTATGTCAATGGTATGCCAATGGTGGCATCCAAACTTTTGGTGCCACATTATGACATGTCGCGCATGTTCACGTTCTGCTGTGGATGCGCCATGAATTCTGTGCAAGAGTGCAAAGCGTGGATAGCAGAGGGGATCGATGGCAGAGGCCTGTGTGGGAACCATAAGCGTTGTGCAGGCGGTCCAGACATGTGTGAAGAAAGCCTTTGGAAGGTCCTTTAACTAAGAAATGATAAGTATTTCAGGCATTAGATAAGAGTGTTGCCTTACCTCACGGACAAAGAGCTTTCGGAATGTCATGTCATGCCAGCTGGAAGAGAATGGTCGAGCTTCGCCATCCAAAGCCAGATTGTACACTGATGGAGATGTTAGTACCAATTTAAGATTGCCTGCTGTCACTCACCCCCTCTCGGGAGCCACCTCAGGTAGTGCTTCTGATGTTCTTGAATACAACTCCAAAGGACAGCTTTCACCTGGGACGAGGTGATGGAAAATTTGAAGCCGAGCTGACTGGCCAAAAGTAAAAAGTGAATGTGGTAGGTGCAGTGGATGAGTAAAATCCACCAATTGGGGACCTCCTTCAGAAGGAGAGAAGTGAAAGTTGATGGGAGGACGATCAGAACCACACTGGAATTGAGGTACTGAGTGTTGATGGACTGTCAGTTGTCCCAACAGAGTTTGTGGGGGAGTCTGACTCCGCGATCGGTGGTTCCAAATCCAAATCCTTAATGGGAACTGTCAATTAGTGCCCATATGAGATTCGATGGTCTCATCGCATCAAAAGATTGCATACAGTTTCCTGGCCCCCCCACAGACCGAAAGATGGAATCCAGTAATTCTTCAACTGATCTTGGGGTTGGGTCGAATGGTTTGTTAGAATCAGATAATACTGCACTCGGAGAGGATAAATCAAACTCTGGAACAGGGTCCATTGGAATGACGAACGAAGGTAAGGAGCATGGCAGTAGTAGTTGTGGTATATATTGCAACATGGTATCACGACTAGGTGACAGAACAGTTTCCTAAAGGGGACTACGTGCTCGAAAAGTGACAGTCACTGCTCCCCATTTGGCACACATGCATACTAAAACGTATTATCAGCGACTACATGTACAGTAACTTCGTGAGTCATGTTGGTGTGTCACTTTTCGAAAAGACACAATTCTACTATCACTTTTGGCGTCCACACCACTTCGTAGCATCTATGATCAATTCTAATGCTTTGTGAGCTCGAACGAGTAAATTCAGAGCAGAAATGACCGAGATAGCAAAAGGTGGGTTGTCATGCTGAATTGTCACGCGTCACCCGCCAAATGGTGCCACGGCTGATAAGCTCACTCTGAAGTTCATTCTACCTGCCGGGCAGATGGGTCAAGTCATTTACCATCCATACTATACCCTCTCCACCAACAGCTTTGGCAGGTCAACAACTTCGGCACCTTCTTATTGAGGAAAGTGGTTTACATGCCGAAGTCACGCTCTGTTGTCACTCTATGTCACCCATTGTAGCTGGGTTTGAGCTACCTGGCATTCTCGCCAACCAATATCCTGTAATCTTGACACTACTATGAGTACATATGTACTTAGTCCTGCATTTACAAGCTTCGACAGGAATTCGAACGGATCAAAATTTGCCTGTGTGACGGAGTGTGACCAATCATGACACCCTGTGACTGCCAAAGTCACTGGTGGGGATAGTAATTTCTAGCCCGTAACTTACAGCTTACTAGTCCTCTCGTGAGCTGACTGTCGAAGTCCAAACGCTTTGAGTGTGGTATGTACCTGTGAGTCAACTACTATGTGTGCGACTGATGAAGTTGCCGTATGCAATAGTATTCCTGGTCCCGTAAGGGGTCAGGTTTGTCATCCGAATTCCATGTGGGAATTTCGTTTCATCTAAAGTTTGACCCCTTTCCCTTGGTGCTCCTAGCTTTCCACTTGCACCACAGGCTCTGTAGCCTTCATTGCATTTTCATTAATCATTCTTATCCTCAGTAAGTGTTCTACACTGCTTGCGGGTCCAGGGGTGCCCAGAGGGCCGTGGTATATACACATTTTCTTCGCATCACAAGCAGATGATGGAACAGTTTCCTAAAAGAGACTATGTGCTCAAAAAGTGACAGTCACAGCTCATCTGGGTAGGTTGTATGGCTAGCGCTCAAATGTATCTTTGTTTAGATTATCAACATGCATGTCCTGCGAGAGACAGAGTTGCTTGCGGGTCCAGGGGTGCCCGGAGGGCCATGGTATAGGTATCATTGCTGTTATCACAGTGATGGAACAGTTTCCTAAAGGGGACTATGTGCTTGAAGAGTGACAGTCACAGCTCCCCATTTGGGTAGGGCATATTTATGCTTGCTGCACACATGTATACTTTTTCTTCAGTCAACTTGCAATGGCCCCTCACAAATCCATCATGAAATTTCCTCCCAATGAGTCTGTACCTTGCAAGAGAGAAATAATTCTGGGAAATTGGGCCCTGGGCATTCATCATTCCACATACTCTTCTCAGACTTCAATGTTGCTATCAGCGGGCTCCTCGACATTCAAGAGTTCAGGGACACCTAGGTCTGAGGGCACTCCCCCTATAGCATCATTTCCTTCTTTCCACGATGCATTGATAGAAGCTAGCAAGTACCTGGTATGTCCTACTGGGCGTAACTTAATTTTCTACTTATGTGATTGTAGGTTGTCCCACAACTGCCACCCTACGACAAAAAGCTTGTTGAGAGGAATTATCGAGATGCTTTGCTGATGAAGAGAGCAGCCGTCACCAACCTCGTCAATATCCAAGCTCAATGCAAAGATTATGAGGGGGAGATGTCTGACAAAATTGGTGAGGAAGCCGCCGGGCGTTTTCTGACAGAGAACTACCTCATTGAAGATACTGACACAGTCAGAGGAAAGTACTATGAAGCAGTGTCTAGACTCACTATACATGGTTTTGGTATATCCTACGACCATCCTGTAAGCTTCGACTATGCAGCCTTATTGTAAAGTAGCTGATGGACTAATAGTGAGGGCCATACTTTAGATCTATACTGCCTTTCCTGCCAGCCTGCATTTTATTATTTTCAAAGCAAAATCCCTTTTCATATTTATTGCTACTCTTATAATGCCGCATGCATTAGGTATGGTGGACATTTCCAACAATGTTTTTGTACTTGTTTTTTGTATTGCACTATCACTGTGTATTTCATCTTAACTTGCCAAGCAATGTGAGGTCACTGAGAGGCACTGCCAAAGTATACCGACTTTCCCACAGTTTATGGTCAGAACACTAGTACTGAGCTGCATGCCAAATATCACTGCAAAATCTTAATACACCACAACCTCAATTTATGTCAACCCTTTCTATGATGGTTAGCATTAATCACTTTCTTTTGATCTCTTATTCCTTGCAAGTGTTCCTGCATTCTAATGGTGCACACTCCAACTGGGTGGGGCCGCTAGTCGCTGAGACTCCTGGGTTTGAAGGGTGCATCTTTCTTACATTTTTGTCTTGGGCCTCATCGTGTGTCCACCTGCTACCTGCTTCACACCCCTCCAGTCATCCCACCATCATGTGTAACGCACAGCACAGTATTAATGTAGCATGCTGCGATATGGGGCGAAGAACACGTGAGGAATAGACGAGGAGTTCAACTCAAGGAGTATGCTGAACTTCGAGACAATGTGAATAGGGAACAGCACAGGTACGGGTAACCCGTGACGGGTATGGTACCCTTACCCGCGCGGGTACGGGTACGGGTCACGATTTTGTGACCCGTGACAAACCCGTACCCGTACCTGCAGTACCCGTGGTATCCGTCACCACCACTCTCCCCACCACCACCACCAGCTCGATGACGACGACGCGGGACCACCACCACACCCTTGACGACGACGGCGGCATGTTGGCACCACCCGTGCCACCGAAACGGCGACGACGACGGACAACGTCGTTCCATCACCATGACCACGACGACAATGGTGACGTCGTGTCACCACCACCGTCACCACTACCACGTCAACGGCGACGATGCCGCGCCACCACCACCATCACCACCGCGTCAATGACGACGACGACGCTGGACCACCCCACCACTACTGCACCCTCGACGACGACAACGCCGCACCACCACCACCATCACCACTGTGTCAACGACGACGATGATGCAGGAGTCGGGACCACCACCACCACCACCACTGCACCCTCGATGACGACGACGCCATTCCATCACCACCACCAGTGACCACCCGTGCCACCGAAACGACGGCGACGGCGATGCCGCGCCACCATCACCACCACTGCACCCTCGACGACGACGACGACGACGCTGTTCCATCACCACCACCAGTGACCACCCGTGCCACCGAAACGACGGGGACGACGACGCCGCGCCACCACCACCATCCCCACCGCGTCAACGATGACGACAACGTGGGACCACCACCACCACCACTGCACCCTCAATGACGACGACGGCACAGTGGCACAATCCGTGCCACTGAAATGATGACGACGACGCCGTTCCATCACCACCACCACCACCCGTGCCACCGAAACAACGGCGACACCCCGCCACCACCACCATCATGATCACCGCGTCAATGACGACGATGACGACAACGCGCCTTCCTCCTCCCCCACCTCGCGCCCTCTCCCTCCTTCCCCCTCGCTGGCTGTTCACGTACAAACGCAAACGCAAACGCTTGGATGTGTTTGCGTTCGTGTTTGTATGCGAGCAGTCACCATCTTGCCCCATCATCTGGCACCAACCCGCGGGTTTTGTACCCGTACCTGTCACGGGTACGGGTACGGGTCCAAATTCATGGACCCGTGACCAAACCCATACCCGCACGACGGGTACGGGTTTTCAGTGGGTATGGGTACGGGTATGGGCGCGGACACCCGCGGGTTTACCCGTGCCGTTCCCTAAATGTGAAGCCTAGGCAGGTCTCTTCTATCCACAGGTACCTGAGAGGCTCTCTGGGACTTGAAGGTGGTGGACTAGAAACAATGCTGGTATTGTGTAGAACAAGCTGGGGAATTACAGGAGTGAAACGACAAGTGTTTATACAGTAGGCCCCTAATCTAGATGAAGGATATAAATGGGACACGCAGCATCTGTAGTCCAAAGGCTATGTGTGCGCAGTAAGGCATAGTCACAAGGCGATGAGTGCACAGCATGAATCAATGAAATATACAAGAGGCTATGCCACAGCCATGAAGTCTGAATAAGGGGCTGTGGCAGAGACGGAACAGAAGTCTATATAAGGTATGGGCGGGGCGCCATGTGAGATGGAAAGAGAAGTGAATTGAGGGAAAGTATCTGGTACATATGTGGAGGACGACTCCACTACAAATACAGCTGCGTACAGCGAGAGCACGAGTCTGAGGACGAGTGAATGAGAAAGAGTGAGGAAAAAGTGGTACCCCCTTCATAGACTGTAACAGAGAAGAGGAATTTGAAATCGACCAAATCCTTACCCATCAGGGCTCCGCTTGCCGCTGCCACTACCTTGTTTCATAGAAAGGCTACCCGTCTTCCGAAAACACCTGGGAACCCAAGTCCAATCTAGGACATGCTGTGGACCTCCTGAAGGAATATAAGGGCAGAGACCCCATCGCCTTTCCTTCATCCTAACTCCCATCATCCACCTGCCTTTGAGTCGAGCCGCCGCTCCTCTACCTACCTTGTCACTATACCCACCTTGCCTATGTCGTTCTCGTCACTCCATGCACTCCCCCAACAACTCCCCATCTGCATCCACAGACTCCCTGACCAATGCCAATGAATCCTCTACGCATCCGTTCTCGAGAATCCTGCTGCTGCCTGTACGATCCCAGACCTACCCGTCTTTAGGGACTCTTCAATACTCCAATCTCTTGGAGTCATCTTTTATTCATACACCACCACTCGCACAGTGCATGCCCAGCTTTTCCCAGATGGGGGCCTGCCTGTCTATGCAGCTGCCATGGGACAGGCCATCTACATCTCCCGAGAACTCGTCCTGGACACCCTCCATGACCATGGATTCACAGATGTCGTTCATGGACTTCCCATCCCATTGTTCATGCACATTCTGTGCCCACTCGTCCAGGCCTTACCAGCCAATCTATGGACATATTACCTCAATCCAAACTCCAACGCTTGGGACTCCAACGCTTGGGCCTGTGACGTGGCACACCCCTGAAACTCTCTCTGGGATGACAACTCCACGGTCACCCCCGACTCCCATTCCATGTCCTCCCACACTGCATCCCCAGAACCATTGCCTGGCCCAAGTCCACCATCTCCCACAACTTGCCCACCTTCCCGAGATGGACATTCTCTCCCTGTTGGAGGATCTTGCAGCGATCCTCTTCCTGGACGGGTCCTCCTCGCTTCCATCCCTACTGACCACCCCAACATCCTGCGATTCCTCGCAACCATCCCTCTATTGGGATCTGGCACCTCTGAGCCTGAGCCAGGAAGAACTCTTCCTGCTCAGGAACACCCTACCACTCAAACCCCCACCCGCCATCCAGGTAATGTCAAACAGGGTGGTGGACAGGTTTTGTTCAGACTACCCAGCTCCAGAGCACAAGCTGTGGGCAAACATTCTTCCGGAAATTGAGGAAAATCACGACAGGCAACTCCATTCCCCACCTCTGGTTGCTATAATAAGGACCATGCCGCTTTGCCCTCACTGTCGCCAGGCTCTTCAGCCAACCCAATCGACGTAGACCATTTCCCCTCTCCCCTCCTACCTCCCACTCCCGCTCATCCTGCCCGCACAACCCTCGCTCATTGCTTCACTTGCAGGCAACAAGGTCACATCCAAGCGGAGTGTCCTCATTACAAGTGCCCTCTCTGCTGAACCACCGCCCCAGGCCATATTCAAGCTTGGTGCCCCAGAAGACGATGCCTTCTTTGCAGCAAGCTGGGTCATGCCGACGACCTTTGTCCCACTCAGCGCAACCCATTCAACGATGTCAACCTCACCGACTATGAAGTCAACAAGGGAGACCAGAGCAGTTTGATGTCTCGCAGGTGCTTCAACTGTACAAAGGGGGTACCACTTTTTCATTACGCTTTCTTGTTCACTTGTCCTCAGACTCGTTCTCTTGCCATATGCAGCTGTATTCATAATGGAGTCATCCTGCACATGTATATCAGATATGTTCTCTTGATTCACTTCTCCTTCTGTCTCACATGGTGCCCCGCCTATACCATATGTAGACTTCAATTCCATCTCCGCCACAGCCCCTTGTTCAGACTTCATGGCTATGGCATAGCCTCTTTTATTTCATTGATTCATGCTGTGCACTCATTGCCATGTGACTGTGTCTTACTGTGCACACATAGCCTTTGGACTGTGGATGCTGCGCATCCCATTTATATCCTTCATCTAGATTAGGGGCCTACTGTATAAATACTCATCATTCCACTCCTGTAATTCTCTAGCTAGTTCTACACAATATCAGCATTGATTCTAGCCCACCACCTTTGAGTCCCAGAGAGCCTCTCAGGTACCTGTGGATAGAAGAGACCTGCCTAGGGTTCGTATTGTCTTGAACTCCTTGTCTATTCCTCGCATGTCCCCGACCTGTATTGCAGCACGCTACATTAACACTACGCTGTGTGTTACAGCGGGATCATGCAGATCCCAACTAATGTCATTGAGAAAAGAGCGTCAAGTTCATTCCCTCAGCATGGATGGCCCATCAAGAAAGGTTGATGCGATATTAATATCTTGTCCTCGGAGCTTCTCTTATTACTTGTCTTGGAGTCACATAAAAAAGAGAGGAAAAAGAGAAGGAGGGATGATAAGAAAAAAAAGAAGTAGTGAAAAGAAGAAAGGAGGGAAATAGATAGGGAGGGAGATGTGAAAGATATGGAAAGTGGGAGATGGATGAAAGATTAAAAGACAGAGATGATTGAGTGATAAGGATTCTGTAGTGAGTTGTGTGTATTCTTGATGAGAAAAGAATGAAGGTAGTGAGTTAAAGTGATTTTGACATCCATAGTACTTATATAGTTGAACTTGTCTTAAATTAGATCACTAGCTAGATTAAGATGGGCATGAAATGACCTTAACAAGGAACTCACAGAAATAAACAGGAGTTAATTCCATCTCTGAATTAGCTGCCCCTTTCCCTATTGTACCTGACTCCTCCATTATTCCTGACAAGGAACACCCTGTTGTTTCAAGATTAAGAGGGCTTTGTTTTGATAGATGTGTTGATAAGTTACATTTTTATAAGGAACTCAGGGGGATTGAAAGCCTTTTGTTCTTCCTCAAATACATTCCCCATGCTCCACATGTCTATACAAGACCCCTCAACAAAGGACACAAACCACCACCACAACAGAGAAGGATATCAAAATGTTATTTATATAGAAGAATTGGATAGGAGCATTGAGATCCTCAAGACTGCTTTTGAGGAGAGTGGAGGAAGAGGAAGGCTACCAGGCCATGGCTGTGGTACATTCAGCCACATACCTAGAGTGCCAAAGGGTTGTGATCAGAGCAGTAACATGGCTGTTATAATCTGGACCATGAAACAATAGGTTTCCACTATCATGCTAGCAGATCTCTGGGAAATCGCCTTGGAGGAATTATCCAGTCACATACTAGCAATACATAAGTGGGCCAACAAGTGACAACACAAGTCCTGAGTAAATACTATCAATAACAATAAAAAGCTAATGAAGCCTTTTTACCTTTGCAAAAATGTTTTTCAGATTTTTGCTTTGGACTTTCATTGTGAACCACATAGTTCTTTTGTCATAGTTGCAATCACATAATGGACAGCAAGGTAATCATGCATTGTGAAGTGATCTAAAACCCAATCTGATACTGAATCACCTGATCCTGGAACAATATCAAAATGAACTGAAGTATTGATAAAACAAGCTTGCCTTGATTGACAAGAAGAACACAAAACCCTAGAGGTATGAGGGGGCACATTCCAAAGTAATTCTTGTTCCTCATAACATAAAGAAATTGTATTCTTACGAACACTTTTCTTTTGGTTTGATCTGCATGATGATTCAATTTCAACTAATCTTTGATTATTAGAAAAGAATGAGATTAATTCTTGACATATGGTTCCAAGCTCATTGATGCAATCCTTTTGATTATTCCATGCAGTTATAATGTAAACATTTCTGAATTCACTGGAGGTTAGTAAATCTTTATTATTCAATGGACCAATCACCCGAGAATGTAAGAATTCTAGATCAGATGTAGTACAATTTTTGTAATGCATATTGTCTAAAGTCTTATTTAATCAAACATCATCAACCGACTTTCCTGTCTGATGCAAGTTGTCATGCAAGATAACAACAGTTGTGACTTGATGCAATTAGTCAAAAGAAAACCACTTGTGCCTCTTTTATTTGTTCATGATTAAAGGCTATTAGAGTAAATATCTCATCTATCTAAAAGTATTTATCATAATAGCCAAGGAAATATCATGGAATACAACTATGTGTTGTTCCATAAAGTCTCAGGTGAAGATTCTCTTCCAATTGCCATCAATTTACCTCCCTGTTGTAAATGTTGCAAGGCATATGTTTTGAGAGTCTGCATTGGAAGTTCCATATAATCACTACCTGTATTGCCATGAATACTTGAAGGACACATACCTGCATTAGTACATCCTCTAGACCTGAGTGATTAAGTACACGTGATTCTATAGAATGCTCTCCTGATGATTTATGGTAATCAATGACCACAGGAGGTAGATTTTCTAGATAAGCTAAAAGGTTCTCCATTGAGATATTCAAATCAATGTAGTCTTTATGGTTTGATTTAAGCCAACTCAAAGCATCATATATTCTTTTTCAATACATCAACAGAGGAGTTCTACTGAAATCCTCTTCAGTGGGCGGTGCAGGGCCAGAAAACACAATAGCTATCACATCGTCCAGATCTGCAGACAGAGTTGCATATATCTTTTGTGAAGGATGACGAAAACAGATGGCATTTGCAATCAATTTATGAGAGCCTGAGCTCAAAACTTTCACAATGCAATGATTATGATGAACTCTAGACAATAACAATTTCTCAACAGAAGACAAGTCTTTTAGTTGTACTAGCACTTCACCATACCACAAACTGTTTGCTCCTCTATGTAGACTTGACCAACAAGTATTACACACACTATTACATCCTGATGCAAGAATAGGCTAATTGTTACGGTCTACGAAGGGGGTACTCAATTTCCCGTATACTTTTTCGTTCACTCGTCCTCAGACTCGTTCTCTCGCCATACGCGGCTGTATTTGTAGTGGAGTCGTCCTCCACATGTATTACCAGATACGTCTCTCAATCTCAATCTCTTTCCATCTCACACGGCGCCCCGCCTATACCATTTATAGACTTCTGTTCCATCTCCACCACAGCCCCTTGTTCTGACTTCATGGCTGTGGCATAGCCTCTTTATATTTCATTGATGTGTGCTGCACACTCATCGCCATGTAGCTGCACATACTGCGCACACATAGCCTTCATGACTGCGGATGCTGCACATCCACTCATATCCTTCATCTAGATTAGGGGCCTACCGTATATATACTTGTCATTTCACTCCTGTAATTCCCCAGCTAGTTCTACGCAATATCAGCATTGTTTCTAGTCCACCACCTTTGAGTCCCAGAGAGCCTCTCAGGTACCTGTGGATAGAAGAGACCCGCTTAGGCTTCGCATCGTCTCGAAGCTCGGCACCGTCCTAGAGTTGAACTCCTCATCGTTACCTCGCACATTCTTCGCCCCGTACCGCAGCACGCTACGTTAACACTACGCTGTGCGTTACACTAATCACTTCTATCAAATCAGAATATTGTTTTCTTTTCTTTTTAGTCACATAATCACCATCATGTATCAAACATGACAGATGATAAGCTGTGAGTGACTGTAATGGAGTAGTAAGCCGAACCACTGGTTGAAGTATTGCACAAACAGCACATCCTTTTTCTTCAACCAACACTGGAGAGGTTTTCTTACAAAAACATCAAATAATTTTGTCTCGTAAATTCCATGAAGGAGGTAAAGGAGGAAAATCAGTGTCAGTAGCTTTTCTCACTGCATTTTCATCGGACAACAATCCATCAACCTTCCTTTTCTTAGTGACATTATCATCCAATTTAAATATGGTAACAAGCAGTTCAGAAGGGGACCACATACTGTCAATTTTTTGTGCTTCAGTAATGAAATGTGTTGAGCTGGATCTCTGGGACAAAAAGATACCATAACCTCTTAACAACTCTCATGCAAGCTGATTAGATAGGTGAGTCACAAGTAACTCTAGAGGCATTCTAGTCAAAACCACATTATCTTCTTCAGTAGCAAGAGCTATGTTTAATGGAAGATGGGCAATAAATTTACACATACCTATACCAATTGATTGACCCTCAGTTCCATCTGTATTGATTAAGTATGATTGCAATTCAGAATCACTGAAAATCACCTCACTTTTTCTTCCATGTCCACCAGCTGTAACGACAAATTTTGTTTGCCTTGATAAGTCATGGCACAAACTTTTCAGGGGTTCAACAAATCTCACCTTTGTATTATTGAGAGAGACCACTGCATCAGGGTGTCCTGATTTACTTTTGCTTAGATCCTTCTTGATCTGAATCCTTGTGAATTGATTACTTGTTTGTATACAGAGTAAGTTAAGTTGTGCAATCATGGCCTGAAAGTCATGTTTTCTTATAAAAGGTTGTATCAAACTTAACCTCAATTTGTAGACTAACAGACTCAATTCTACATAAAAAGGAAAATACACCAGAGAGTAAGATAAAGAGTGAAAGTATCCAAACAAAGGCTCAAAGTGTGATGTGTTATACACGAGATCATCATCAATGTTTAAATCTCTATATGAAGCACATAATAGAGTTCTGATTCCATCTTTGTATGGCAATTGATACCCGATGCCAGGGTAGGGGCAAATGAAGACATCAATGTATGAACACAGCTGTTTGGAAACTGTCAGCTGAAATCCTTCCCTACCAGAGCCAATTGTTGTTGTCACTTCACCTACTTTGTTCAGCACAAACATGTAAGCAACAGGATGAGGTACACACCATCTATAATTGCTGTTCACAGGGATAGTCAAACATAACCTACAAAACATGGGAGTAGTACTGCAATGAACAAAAAAGGACAGACACAATTATCATCGTATTTTGGACAATAGGTTTGGATACCTGCATAAACAGGTTCTGATATCTTAGCATGTGTAACGCACAGCGTAGTATTGATGTAGCGTGCTGCGATACGGGGTAAAGAATGTGCGAGGAATAGACGAGGAGTTCAACTCAAGGACTATGCTGAACTTCGAGACAATGCGAAGCCTAGGCGGGTCTCTTCTATCCACAGGACCTGAGAGGCTCTCTGGGACTCAAAGGTGGTGGACTAGAAACAACGCTGGTATTGCGTAGAACTAGCTGGGGAATTACAGGAGTGGAACGACAAGTATTTATACGGTAGGCCCCTAATCTAGATGAAGGATATAAATGGATGCGCAGCATCCGCAGTCTAAAAGGCTATGTGTGCGCAGTATGCACAGCTACATGGCGATGAGTGCACAGCACAAATCAATGACATATAAAAGAGGCTATGCCACAGCCATGAAGTCTGAACAAGGGGCTGTGGCAGAAACGGAACGGAAGTCTATATATGGTATAGGCAGGGCATTGTGTGAGACGGAAAGAGAAGGGAATTGAGAGATGTATCTGGTAGTATATGTGGAGGACGACTCCACTACGAATACAGCTGCGTACGGTGAGAGAACGAGTCTGAGGACGAGTGAACAAGAAAGGGTAATGAAAAAGTGGTACCCCCTTCGTAGACCGTAACATTACCCCCTTTGTATGGTCAAAGCACCTGCGAGACATCTAGCTGCTCTGGTCCCCTTCGTTGATTTCGTAGTCGGTGAGATCAACATCGTCAAAAGGGTTGCGATGAGTAGGACAAAGATTGTCAGCATGACCAAGTTCTCCACAGAGAAGGCAGCAGCAATGAGGGCACCAGGCCTGAATATGGCCAGGAGCGGTGGTGTGACAGAGGGGACATTCATAATGAGGGCATTCTGCACGGATATGCCCTCGCTGTCCACAGGTGAAGCAACAGGCAAGGTTGGTATGAGTGGGGTGAGCGGGGGTCAGAGGTAGGAGGGGAGAGGGGAACCGATCTACGTCGATTGGATTGGCCGAAGAGCCCTGCGAGGGCGAGGGTGTAGTGGCCTGGTCCTTATCATAGCGACCGGTGGTGGGGAGCAGAGTTGCCTGTTGCAGTTTTCCTCTATTTCCTGAAGAACGTTGGCCCACAGCTCGTGCTGTGGAGCTGGGTAGTCCGAATGAAACTCGTCCACTACTCCGTTTGACATAACGAGTATGACTGGCAGGGGCCGGAGTGGTTGGATGGCTATGGACTGGAAGAGTTCTTCCTGGCTCTGGCTCAGGAGTGCTGGATCCAAGTAGAGGGATGGTTGCGAGGAATCACAAGACATCAGGGTGATTAGCAGGGAGGGCAGCGAGGGGGAGCTGTCTGGAAATAGGATGGTCGCTAGATCCTCCAGCAGTGACAACACTTCCCCCTCTGGGAGGTGGGCAAGTTGCGGTATTTGCTGGAAGCAGGACAGGCAGTGGCTCTGGAGATGCGGTGTGGGAAGACATAGAGGGAGTGTCAGGTGTGACTGTGGAGTTGTCATCCCAGAGGGAGTTTCTGGGATGGGAAATGTTGTGGGCCCAAGTGTTGGTGTCCCAGGCGTTTGGGTTGGGGTCGAGATAATGTGTCCATAAATTGGCTGGTAAGGCCTGGACGAGTGGGCGCAGTACGTGCATGTACAGTGGGACAGGAAGTCCGCGAACGACATCTGTGAATCCATGGTCATGGAGGGCATCCAAGACGAGGTCTCGGGAGGCATAGATGGCCTGTCCCATGGCAGCTGCATAGACAGGCAGGCCTCCATCTGGGAAAAGTTGGGCGTGCACTGTGCGAGCAGTGGCGTATGAATAAAAGATGACTCCAAGAGATTGGAGTATCGGAGAGTCCCAGAAGACAGGTAGGTCTGGGATCACACAGGCGGCAGCAGGATTCTCGAGAATGGATGTGTAGAGAATTCATCGGCAGCGTTCTGGGAGTCTGTGGATGCAGACAGGGAGTTGGATCTGGAGTGCATGGAGCGACGAGAACAACATAGATGAGGTAGCAGCGATGAAGTACAGAGGAGTGGCGGCTCAACTCAGAGACGGGTGACAGATGGGAGTTAGGATGAAGGGAAGGCAACAGGGTCTCTGGCCTTATATTCCCTCAAGAGGTCCACAGCATGTCCAAGATTGGACTCAGGTTCCCAGGTGTTTTCTGTTGCAATAGCGGGAATCCAGTGTTGCCGCACAGGATCCCAAGGAACTGGTCTAGGGTACTTACCTTTGGGACAGGAGAGTTCTCAGAGATGATAGTGGTTGCAGATCAAGAGAGATATATATTATTCAGACTCAGACGAGTCTTATATACACTTTGTAATGCTTACTTAATATAAGGTCACGTGACTGTTGGTACATGTCCTTTCAACACTCCCCCTTGTCTAGTATACAGTAGATACGTAGATATAAAACTGAGGAATTATAAAGTAAATAGAAACATCCGCACAGTCTAGGACGGCAAGTTGAATTCCAAACCAAGCTGGAAGTGGAACTCCTTGAACTTGACGTGTCCAAGGTTCTTTGTCAACATATCTGCAGGATTGTCAGTTCCTGGGATAAAGAGTAGCTCTACCTGCTTCCATAGCATCACAGCATTGCATACAAAGTGGTAACAGATCTGCATATGTTTGGAGCGTTTTTTGGTGACTGGGTTCTGTGCAATGAAGAGCGATCCTTGATTGTCACCACAAACGGGGATGGGGCCAAGGCAATAGCCAAGTTCTTCCATCATCTGATGAATCTAAATAGCCTGGCATGTACAGTCACTCAAGGCCATATACTCAGCTTTCGCAGAAGACAGAGCAGTGGTCTTTTGTAAGTGTGAGTTCCACAAGAACACACCATCCACGAATTTCAGGTAGAAACCTGTTTGCGAGTGAGACGTGACTTTGTCTTGTCCCCAATCAGAGTCGGTGCAGGCGATGATGCCTTTGCCTGATTTGCCATTGTATATGAGAGAGTAGTCTCGGGTACCAAGTAGATACTGGCAGATGTATAGAGCTTTGTTGAGAGCTCTTCTGATGGGTTGGCTGACATGCAGGTGAGTTGGGTAACCGCATATGAGATGTCAGGTCTTGTGCCGATCATAAGATACAGCAATGATCCGATAACCTGTTGCAACCGCGTCTGAAGTTCCAGTTGGACAGGTAGATCATTCTTCTCTGGGTAATATCCCTGAGGAAGAGGGGTGTTGGCAATTTTTGCGTTAGTCATACTGCATCACTCAATGACTTTGTCGAGGTATTCTCATTGGTCGATCTTAATGGTTTGACTGTCTTGACGTAAGTTCATTCTTAGGAATTCATGTGTTTCTCCTAAGTTGCGACATTCCCATCTCTTCATAAAGGCGGCTTTAACCTTGTCTACAAAGGCTTTGTTTGGGCTGCAGAAGATGGCGTCGTCTACATAGATGATCGCTAGGACGAGCTCTTTGCCCTTGCGATAGATGAATAGGCCAGCATCTGTTTTAAGACGTGTGAAGCCGAGTTCTTTCATGGATTTGTCGGGTTCGCGCCACCACGCTAATCCTGCTTGTTTTAGGCCATATAAGGCGCAGAGTAATCTCAAGACTTTCCCTTTGAGGTGAGGAGGCATGAAGCCTTCTGGGAAATCCATATACATAGAGTTCTTCGTCCAGTTTGCCATATAGGTAGGCGGATTGGACATCGAGACCAGTGATATACCAGTTCTCTGTTGCTGAGAGGGCGAGCATGCACCGCACTGTCTCAAAGTGTATGACGGGGAGAATATCTGATTGAAATCAATCCCTTCTACTTGGGAGAAGTCTTTGGCTACAAGCCGGGCTTTCTTTCTGCCGTCTGTTTTTACATCAAAGACCCATCGATTCTTAATAATCTTTCTGTCTTTGGGTTGATCCACGATTTCATAGACCTTGTGATCTTTGAGTATTTGTAACTCATTGTGGCAGGCTTTACGCCAGAGGGTTTGCTCATCTTGTGGCAATTTAAGTATGTTGCAGTATGTCCATTCGCGATAATTCACGTTGGATCATTCTGTTTCCAGTGGGAAGGCACGGCTGCAGAAGTATGAAACCAATGCGTCTCCCCCTTCCCTGGTGATGTGCTCAACGTCATCTTCCGACGGAGTTGGGGACGGAGGCATTCCCCCAGGGACAACGGGTGAATCCAAAGGTCCAGCCAGTTCTTCTCCTACAAGTTTGCGCCAATCATAGGGATGCTCAATGTCGCAAAGCTGACGAACAGGATCACTACGTTCCCTGTAGATGTTTCTGGGCCATAAAGGAGCACAACGGTCGCATTGGGGTCTTTGAGGATGAGCGGCAGACGGAGGTGGCTGTTGATGAGTTGGGGTAATAGGGGGTGCCGGAGGCGGCGTAGGTGCCCTTGCTGGAGGCGGAGTGACAGGTCTAGGGGCCGGGTGACAAGGTTAGACAGCAGGAGGAGCGAATTCCACATCTGGCTCGAGGTCCATGAGGGTTGAATCAGAGTCAAAAGACTCGTCATCGTGTGGGTGAGGTTTAGGCGGGTGGTTAACCAGCCAATGTGGCTGAGCCTTAGAGCATCGAGGGAATAAATTTTCATCAAAGATGGCATGAGCCGACGTATGGAGTGCGTTGTTAGGGCGCATGAATAGGTAGTTTGAATCACTGCCCACGGCTACGCCTAGGTAGATCATCAATTGTGATTTGGGCTGTAACTTGCCGCTGCGAGTTTCAACCGGAATGTGGACATAAGCTCCACAGCCGACAACACGAAGATGTGAAAAAGTGGGCTTTTGGCCCATAAGCATTTCGGATGGCGTTTTCCAGTTGAGGCAAGCTGATGGGGTGCGATTGTACACATGAAGTGCATGCATTACTGCGAACTCCCAGTAGGAATCAGGCAGGCAGGCCTGTAATCGCATAGGTTGTGCTTTATCCATAATGGTACGGATTAGGCATTCCGCGTGTCCGTTCTGCTGGTGAGCGTAAGGGGCGGATTGTTGTATATGTATGCCATTGTTGTGCATATACTCAGTGAAAGCTTTGGAGGTATATTCTCCCCCTACATCAGAGCGCCAGTGTTTTATTACGGCATTGAACTGAGTGCACACATAGGCATGGAATTGCTTGGTTGCACGAAGTGTCTGATCCTTTGTTTTTATGAGGATCACCCAGGCCATTGACATGTAGTCATCGTAAAAGACAATAGCGTACTTGTACTTATGATACGATTCAATTTCAAACGATTTTAAATCAGAATGAATTAACTCAAAGGGAGCGCTTGTGCGCATCTTGCTATGAGGAAAAGTATGGTTGGGCTGTTTGCCCATCTCACATCTGGGACAGATAGGAGGGTTGGACAGAATATCTACATCCGGAAAATCTTTTACGTGCTTTTTAGCAGCACGGAGTACATCACAAGAGGGGTGACCGAGTCGCCGATGTAGTAGTTCATAATCGACAGAGGTAAGGGATGCAAGATCCGCTTGTGGTTTCACAATGGGTGCCCTGATCCAGTAGAGTGTGTCTCCATGTGAATGGAAACTGAGGATGATGGTTCGAGAGCATTTGTCGAACATGTCAATGTGGTTGTCACGGGTTTTAACTGTCATACACTTATCATTGAGGAGAGTGCCCATGGATATGAGCTTTACGGTGCACAAGGGCATGTAAATAAGCGGTGATAGCCGCACGAGTTTACCCTGGAAATGTACAATGGCAGTTCCTTGTCCAGCAATGTTGGTGCAGCCATTGGCCGTTTGTGAGTACCAGGGGGTTTGGAATCTCTGGAATTCAACCAGATCATTCAGATCATGTGTGTAATGTGCCAAAGCACTTGAGTCAAGTAGCCACATGTCAGGCATGCGAGTGTCATGTTCCTCCTTTTGTTTTCCTTTATCCTTACTGGTTTGGTTCTCACAGTTGTCACACATGGCGAGGGGGAACGCAGTAGTATTAATGTCCATTGCATCTACTACAGGTATATGAGCATCATGACTATGTAATTTCTGAGGCAAAAAAGTCCACGCGTCAGTACCTGCGAGTGTGGGACAAAGGAAATCGAGGACTGACCAATCCAAGGCTTCGTCAAAGAACCGCTCCACGTACTCATCAACTTCCATCTCTTCACCCAAACTGACAACCTTGTCCTCGTCATCAGAGTCAAGCTCAATGATGTGGGGAGTCTCCATGTGCTCAATGAAAGAGGGTGTGGATGGGCTGGCGTGGTGGCAGGAGAGAGGGTTCATGCCGAACAGGCCATCCTCTGTGAAGGCAGAGTGGTCATGGTAGTGGTGACGGCGAGAGGAGACAGGTTCGAGGGTGCGAACGACCTTGGGAGAAGGGGTGGCGCCGATGTGGTGAGCAAGGGAGATGGCCTCTTGGGCCTGAGGGAAAGCGGGGGGGCTGTAGTGGGCAGTGCCAGTGGTATGTGCAAGGGCACAAGGGTCGGCAATGGGTTTGTCGAAGTCGGTGGAGGTGGGATCCATGATGGCAGGCTCCATGAGGAAGTTTGCGAATGCGAACGAGGCAGAGGATGTTTCTGCCGCTGCGGCCGTGCGATCCTTGCGCTTCTTCTCACCTTCTTCAGAGCATTTGCCCTGACGACGCTTCTTCCCCTTTCCTTCCTCCTTCTTCTCCTCCTTCTTCTCTGTGGTATCCCCCTTCTGCTGCTGCTGCTGCTTGAAGGAGGGATCACATTGTTGGCGGCGCACGTTGGAGACCTTGTTTGCCTGTTGATGAGGTGGGGGGCGATGAGAGACATAATGCTGCCAGGCAGCACTGAGGACCGATTCGAGTTTGGCCATGGTGAGGACTTTTGTCTTGGTGGGGTCCACGTCGATGGCGGAGTTCAGCTGGTGGTGGAGGGTCTCAGCGTACTTTGGGAGTTTGGCCATGGTGATGAGGGCCATGGTGTTGAAGGGGACCTTGTGCTGGAGTTCTTCCAGTTGGGTGAATGAAGCGTTGAGCTTCGCAAAGGATGGGCCGGGATGGTTGTTGTTGAGGAAGGTGATGGCAAGCATTGCCTTCCACTCTGAGTAGGTGGAGGCGATGGAGGCCTTGTCATATAAGGCCTTGAGAGAGTCCCAGAGATCCTTGGCGACATTCTTGCTGGTGAGTTGGGAGAGAATTGAAGGTTTGAGGCGGAGGCACATTGTGCCGAGTGCCTTGTCATCGTTCTCATCCCATGTGTCCTGATCGTTGCCGGCGGTTCCTGGGCGAGTCTTGACATACATCTTGTTCCAGTATCTGGCGGAGCGGAGGAAGGACTCCATGTCCTGGGCCCAATGCTTGTAGTTGGTTCCATTCATTTTGGGGATAGTGGCAAGGATGGAGCTCATGGTTGATGGTAGGTTCTGTGAAGGTGATGTGTCAGCTTGGTACCAATGAAGCGAGTGAGTAAAAATGTTCGCATCACTGAACAATGTCAGAGCTTCTAGAATGTAGGGTCATAGCGACCCCCTACATCCAGAGTCTGATGGTGGTTACATCGAGTGTTTCCACATCAAGATGTGTCTGGCATTTCCGCTCGGGACAGCCAATGTCCAAGGTGTTTCACCTAGAGCAACAATGGCGTTTCCACAAAGTCGGAGCTCGGGGCTCATAACCTGTTGCAATAGCGGGAATCCGGCATTGCCACACAGGATCCCTAGGAACTGGTCTAGGGTACTTATCTTTGGGACAGGAGAGTTCTCAGAGATGATAGCAGTTGCAGATCAAGAGAGATATATATTATTCAGACTCAGACGAGTCTTATATACACTTTGTAATGCTTACTTAATATAAGGTCACGTGACTGTTGGTACGTGCCCTTTCAACATTTTCGGAGGACGGGTATCCTTTCCACGAAACAAGGTAGTGGTGGCAGCGAGCGGAGCCCCAATGGGCGAGGATTTGATCTATTTCAAATTTCTCTTCTCTGTCTATAGTGTCTGGCGGAAGCGGAACAAAATTTGGTCCATGTTCCGTAGTCTCCCTATATGGGGTGAGAAGGGAAGCATGGAAGGTGTTATGGATTTTCCAGATGCACGGCAAGCAGAGTTTGTATGAAACAGGTGATTTTACCTGTGAGATTTCAAATGGGCCTTCACGGCATGGTGCGAGTTTGCGAGATGGATATCGAAGTCTTAGGTTGCAGCCCTCAAGCCACACCTTGTCTCTGACCTTCCAGGGTTTGAATTTCGACGTAACACATTCTTTCGTATAGCATTGGGCTTTTTTGTGGGCAGCGTGTGCTTCTAATTGGGCCTCATCGAGGTCACCGAGTTGTTTTTCTAAGGCAGGGAGGAATATTGTTTTTCCTAAATTGGAATAAGCCCTCGGCTCATAGCCCATCATCAATGAAAACAGGGTCTTTCCCGTTACGGAATGGACGGAGGAGTTATGGCAATACTCCACCATTGGCAAAAGATCCAACCATCGGGTGGCGTCGCCTTGACAAAAGATCCAAAGGTATGTCTCTAGCTCCTGATTGACTTGTTCAGTTTCTCCGTCTGTTTGCGGATGGTATGTGGAGGAGAGGAGCAGGTCATAATCCAAGAGTCTAGCCAGTTCCAGGGCGAAGGCCGAGGTGAACTGCGGACCACGGTCCGAGATGATCTTGTCATGTAGCCTGAAGCAAGGGAAAATCTTCTCAAAGAAGAGCTGCGCGACCCCACAGGCGTCCGCACTCTTGTGAGTTGGGGTGAAAATTACCCCCTTTGTAAGCCCATGGTCGACCACGACCATGACTGAATCATATCCATTGGATGGCGGCAAGTCCGTGATGAGATTGACTGAAAGTGTAGAGAAGGGGCAACTGGAAGCGACTGGAAGAGGGGTGAGCGGTGGGACGGTGGGGTGGATGTTGACTTTGTTGGCTTGGCAGACGGCACATCCTTGGATGAATCATCAGACAAATGCCATCAGACCTGGCCACCAATAGTCATGCTGTACCGCATTAACAGTTCAGTAGTAACTGCCATGACCGCCCGCAAACGAATCATGGATGGAGTGAAGGAGGTCATTCCAGTGGGCTTCAGGCACATAGGCCCAATCCTTGAAGTAAAGTAGACCTTCGTCCATGCGCCAGTCGTGCACCAATGAGCGGGGGATACCCGAAGCACCATTGTGCAGCTTACGTAGCTGGTCGATGATGAAGGAATCGTCAGAGGTTGACCGCTCGATAGCAGTCCGAAGGTTGAGGTCGATCCTCTTTAAAAAGAGCTCTCCTGGAAGTAGGGTAACTTCGGTATTGTCAACCAAAGTATCCAGGGCGTCCTTCCGTGACAGAGCATCCGCCAGGCCCATGTTGGCGCCAGGTACGCGTTGGAACAGGAGGTCATAGTCCTGTAACGTCAATAGCCATCTCGCTTGCCGCCGAGATAGCTTCCTAGGGTCTTTGAAATAACACAAATTTTTGTGGTCTGTGAGCACAGTAACGGGCTGGTCAGTTCTGGTGAGGTAGTGGCACCACTCTTCGAGTGCGTGTATGATGGTGAGTAATTCTCAGTCATAGATGTCGTAGTTTCATTCCGCCGGAGAGAACGTTCGAGAGATGTAGCAGCAAGGGTGTAAATCGCCATTGGTGTCCTTCTGCATCAGCATGCCCCCTGTGGCAGTAAGGAAGCATCTGTCACTACGAAAAATGGTTTTGTGTTGTCCAGCATTGCGAGTATGGGATTCAAGGTGAAGGCCTGATGGAGGAGGTCAAAAGCCTGTTGTTGCATGTGCATCCAGGACCACGGCTGCCCTTTCTTTGTTAAATCCAAGATCGGCCTGGCAATTTCCGAGAAATTCAGAATGAACTTGCAGTAAAAGTTGCAGAACCCTGTGAATGAGCAGACTGCATGAACCGACGTAAATGGTTCCCAGGTAGCGATTGCTGAGAGCTTGGTAGGGTCCATCACAATGATACCCTCTTGGATGACCATCCCTAGGAATTCAACCGAGGATGTGTCAAATGTACATTTTTCCAATTTGAGGCCAAGATGGTTTTCTTTCAACTGTTCCAGAACTCGCCTCGTTCTGTTGTGATGTTTGATAAGATCCCTGGAATGGATCAACATGTCATCCATGTAGATGACCAACCATTCTTCCGCTACCATGTCCTTGAAAATGAAGTCCATGAACGACTAAAAAGTTGCAGGGCTGTTGCAAAGGCCTAAAAACATGACGAGAGGCTCGAAGAGGCCGAAGGGCGTAATGAACGCCGCCTTCCAGGCGTCTTTAGTTTTCAGCCAGACATTATTATAGCCCCAGCAAATGTCCATCTTCGTCAAGTAACAAGATCCCTTGAGCTGATCCATCAAGTCTCTGATGAGTGGGAGAGGGTAAGGATTCTTGATGGTATGCTCGTTGAGATAGCAGTAATCTTGGCAGGGGCGAAGATTACCATCCTTTTTTGAAATGAAGAAGAACGGGGAAGCCATGGGGGAATTTGATGGGTGAATACGTCTGGCTTTCAAGTGTTCGTCAATGAAATCTTTACATGCCTCTTACTCCTTAGGGTTAAGCGGGTAGGCCTTGGCAACCTTGGGTAGGAATGAGTCGTCTAGATCTATGCCGTGATCGAACGACCAGTAAGGTGGAAGGGGACCATCGTCCTTCTTTTGGAAGATGTCCTCACAGTCTTGAAAGTCCTGCGGGAGTTCCTTCTTGGTTTTCTCTGCTGATTGGGCCAGAGAAGTTGAAATTGTAGTTTTCCTAATGGAGGGTCCAGTTGGCTCGTCTTCGTCATCCTCCTCACAATCTATGAGTGCTGGTACTTCCTCCCACTGCATGGTCGGCTCCACATCAGATACCTTCAGATGAGCCGTATATGCATGTTTCGATTTGAAGTTTTTGCCCCACCACAGAGCTCGTCTTCTTTGAAGTTTACTCATCTGGCATATCCTGTTGAAGACAGTGATAGTGTGGGCCACAGCCGCTCTGTCTTCCCATTTGTGTATGGTTGGTTCTGTAGGTTGTAACCGAACGGTTCCTGATTCCCAGTTAATCTCCAGATTTTGGTCCCGGAGCCAGGGCAATCCTAGTATGATGTCATCCTTGCCACAATCAATAACAAGGAAGTCTCGGAGTTCGGTGGTTTCTCTGAGCTGCATTAGCACTGATGCCTGTTTTCATATCAGGCCGTTTTTGTTAGGTGATCTGTCAACATTGCTCGCCCGCAGGGGAGTCTTGAGTCGTGTAGTGGGAATGTCGCATGCCACTACCATAGCATAGTCAATAAAACATCCAGTTGCTCCGGAGTTGATGAGGGCTTTTGTGTCAACGCTTTTGAACACAGTGTGGTCAGGTGGGTAGAGGGTGATGGGAATAGATATGGATTGTGAAGTACCGCCTGACACAAACACTGGAGACAATCTATGTGAAAAAGAATTATTGGCAAGAGATGACATTGACCCATCTCTGCCCTTCAAAAACCCTGGTCGGTTCCAGGAGTTTCGAGCCACGTGTCCTGGTCGGTTCCAGGTATCTCACATGCTCCTTCGCAGAAACCAGATGTAGTCTGTATGCAGGTTCCACAGCAACTGTCGATCGACGTATGTGGTTTGGTGTGGTTGGTTCCATGTCCGAGCGACATGTTCTGGTCGGTTCCAGATATCTCATGTGCCCCTGCCCCTTCGCTCACCGCTCTAACGACCTTGGTCGGTTCCAAGTATTGTGCCACTCTGATTCCGTGTTTGATTGTGTTTCTCGTGGCGGTCTCTTGCGAAGAAGGTTGCGGTCCAAGCCCTGTCCCTTGACCTGTGGGAGTAGCTGCATCCGTGTCCAGCAATGATTGGATGTCATCATATGTGTACGTGCCAGGATAATGATCCTGGTCTTTCTCTGAGGTGGCGTCCCAGAGCTCCGCCGGTGCAATAGCGGAGAACCTATTGTTCCATGGCCCAGATCGTACAGCCCTGGCTCGTGGTGCTGCCCAGATCGCTTCCTTTTGGCACTCTTGGTAAGTGGCCATTCTTATCTCAGCCATGGCTTGGTAGCCTTCCTCCTCATCCGCAGACGAGCTGCCCTCCCCGAAAGCAGTTTTGAGGATCTTTATTGCGGCGCCTCTATCGCTACTACTCAGCACACTGAAGTAGGTGGTTTCATCATCCTCCTCCATTGTGGTGGTGGTTCGTGGCCGTCGTTGCGGGGCTTTGTGAGTAGGACATGCGGAGCGTCCAGAAGATGTGGTCAGGTGGGGATGTGTTGTCCGGTCGGTTCCGGATCTGTGGTTGGAAGACCTACAGCCAACCCTGTGACAAATGAAGCATTGGTTCTTCCACATGTACTCAGCACGCTGAGTTGGCGACAGGCGTACGGCATCTACGGGTCCTTGTGCGATCGAGAAGAGGGAGCCGGTATGTGCGGCACTCCCTTTCATAAATCTCTAATCCTCCTCAGTTGTTGAGAGAATTGGCTGGCTTTCTTTATCCATACCTTGTAGTCCTCTGGGATGTTGTCGCACAAGAGAATCATCGTTGCGAGCTTGGGACTGAGGCTGTGGATAAACCATTCCACAAAAGCATGCTTGTCAGTGATACTGGACTTCTCAGCAAGAAGCTGGAACTGCACAGCATAGGTGGTGAACCCATCACTCCATGTTCCTTCGGTATCCTTTCCAACATTTTGACGGAGTTTGGAAAGGTCGATCCTAGCCTTGGCGGCTATGCCGTAGGGGGAGAAAGCGGTCTCGAAAGCTTCTTTAATCTTGTCGAAGGTCTTTTCTGCACCATTGTCATATCCCTGAATTTCGCCAAGTCTAACTCCGGCCAACTCCGGATAGACCTTGCGCCAGACGCACCGGACTTCCACAGAGTTACACTCCGGATTTTGCTTCCGTTTATTACCTCCTTTTGTTCTAGTCTAATTCTCGTTAACTTACATTATAGTTTGTATCGCCTTTCCGGCATTTGCATTACTCCGTCTTCCGTGTTCTGCATTACTCATAAACTTACTCATCCTATGTACATCGCCTTCGCGTAGTGTACTCCCTCCATTCTTTCGGTCCGGAGTTACACCGGACCACTGGTATATAAACTCTTGTACTTTCTGTACTTTGCTTCATTACGAATATCAACGAAGTTTTCTCCCTCTCGAGTCTGATCCCTCTCAACCTCCAACCTCTATTCTCTACCTCTATCCCCTCTGAAATACGAGGACATGGGACTTGATAAGGGCGTGACACATACGTCCTGCGCCAACATCCTCACCCCCTCCGTCTCCGTCTCCATCTCCGAACTCTCCGTCGACCTTCGCGTCGAACCTCTGACCCTACCCCCTTCTCTGTTTTGGATCTCCGCCAGACTTGACCCGGAGGACCCGGACTTGACAACCGTCGATAGACGGGTTTGCGAGCTTCATCAGCCATCCTTCTGCAAAAGTCTTTCCCCAGCCCTTACTATTCTTATTGAGGAAAGTAAGGGACTTTGTTGTGTTGGTGAAAAGGGCATGGTTGATGGTGAAGTACGCGTTCATTGAGAGGAGCCATCTGTTGGCGTCCTCTGCCTCCCCAGAAAAGTCCTCAGGAAGGCTGGCCTTTATTTCTGATACCATTTCGTCTTCTAGAGCTGGGTCAATGTCAATGTCCTGCGCAGTTGGTTCCGGGTCAGGATCATGAAAAACAAGAGAAGGTTCCTCGTCTGGAACGATGGGAGAGTCGGGTGGGGGTGGGAGAGTGGCAGTCAATTCAGAGGTAGAAGGAAGGGCATCCGGGCTTTGTCCTTGACTCCTGTTGAGATCTGCTAACTGCTGTTGGACTTGTCTGTAATGAGCGATACAATCTGGAGGAGAGTATTGGTCAGGTAGGACAATGTGAAACGGGTGTCCGTCAGGAAGAAGATGGATTCAAGGGAGTTGGGAAGGGGAAGACACAGTGGGTGGAGGTGAGGGAGAGTCGGAGGGAGCTCTGAATCTGCTGATGTGGGAAATGTCAGAGTGGGGGAATGTCCTCTACTGGAAAGTAGGGACAGATGGAAGAGCTAGTTCTGTTGTAATGCACAGCGTAGTATTGACGTAGCATGCTGCAATACGGGGGGAAGAACGTGTGAGGAATAGACGAGGAGTTCAACTCAAGGACTATGCTGAGCTTCAAGACGATGCGAAGCCTAGGCAGGTCTCTTCTATCCATAGGTACCTAAGAGGCTCTCTGGGACTCAAAGGTGGTGGACTAGAAACAACGCTGGTATTGCATAGAATGCAAGTATAACTCGACCCAGGGGAGTACCAGGGAATGTTAGAGGCCTATGGGAAAGGTTAGAATATCCCAAGGATGTCAAGGAAAACAGTCTGGAAGGTAATCCAGAAAAATGGAAAGCGGATAGGAGACAATCCAAGCGTCAGAAAGTGTCCGGAAATAGGGGAAATGATGTTAAGAACGATGAGGAACGATGACAGACACATGGGACTGCATAGGACAACGAAAGGATGCTGATAGTAAGAAGAAAACACACGAAAACTTTTATTCATGTCTTAGGATGACAGGTTTTATAGTCACCAGGCAAACCCGAGACTGTGTAGATAAGGTCCAAGTAAATCCGGATAGATTAGTCCAAAGACCGGTCTATCCGGTGTCAAATCTGATGTTTTCCGGGTCGGTATGACGGACTACGGTACCGGATTAGCACGGAACAGACCAGACTACTACCGGACTACTACGGACTGTGCATGGACTATACAGACTATGTACGGACTATATGGACTATGTACAGAAAGAAATGGATGAACACTGACCACATTCTGAATTGGATGGATGGATGGACGAAGGCATAGGACACAATGGAAGATCACCAAACAGGTGGATATCAACCTAGAGATCCATGGATCTCTACAGCATACGGCAAGAGAACAAGTCTGAGGACGAGTGAACAAGAAAGTGTAATGAAAAAGTGGTACCCCCTTCATAGACCATAACAGCATGAATGTCAGAGCTGCTGAGATGCGAAGTGCTCGCAACACACTGGGAAGAATGGTTAACCATCTGTAGCAAGAAAATAAGTGAGCAAACATAAGACACTACACTTATCAATGACCACATCATTGCCAGCACACATATAGACTGGCGACACAACACCAAAGAGGCAAACAGACAGTACAACATCAAACAAATGCTGATCTATCAGACGGGATGAGAAAACAGGTGCAATGTACAGTAACGAGGAAGGTTCTACAAGGCAAGCCTGACATCATGTTGTTTCCTGTCAATCGTATGTCAACATCCGGGTCATTTAAATAATGTTCCAATCATGACACTGTCACTGACAAGCAGATGCAACATCCTCCATTTCAAACTACTAGCACCTGGATGACACTCAGTCAAGCAGTAGATTCAACTGACGTGCCATGTGTAATGCACAGTGTCGTGTGACAGAGTGTGCTGCATGACTGGGCAAAGAAGCATAGTGTGAGTAACGAAAGTGGTGATGAGGTAACACTAGAGTTCGAGTGCTGAGCTTCAAGACGACAGAGTCTCTTCTATCCAAGGTACAACTAAGCGCTCTCAGGGACTCGGAGGAATGTGACTAGAAAATATGCTGGTATTACATAGAACTAGCTTAGGGGAAAATACAGTGGAGAGAAGTGACAAGTATTTATATGGTAGGCCCCTGGTCCATGTGAGAGATAAATATGGGTATAATCAAGATGTGCAGCATCTGCAGTAAAGTGCAGTAAAGAGGCTATGAGTGTGCAGCATGAAATAGCAAATAGAAATATGAGATAGAAGGTGATGCCACAGCCTTACAAAGTCTGAATAAGGTGGCTGTGGCAGAGATGGAATGGAAGACTACATAAGGGTATCGGCAGGGTGCCATGTGAGCCAAAAGAGAAAATGAATTGAGAGAACATATCTGGTACATGTGGAGGACGACTCCACGACGAATACAGCCACATACGGTGAAGAGACAAGTCTGTAGTGAAACAGAAGACAAGGACAAGGAAAGGCAAAGGAAAAAGTGTACTCCCTTTGTAGACCATAATATCATGGGCCGCAATTGGACCGTCCAACAATGTTGTCCAGACGCACTACCAGTCCTCTCACCCAGCTCCATGCCAGCAAGGATCACTCAGAGCAAGAAGCGGCCGAGTTAGAGGCAATGCCGCAACAGCCATCAATCAAGAACTTTCTTAAGGTGCCTCAACTTAAATTCGCCTCTTGTAAGTTCAATGTTCCCTTTATCATGAGACTGAGTCACAGTTATACCCATTTCAGATTTGGATCCATCCAACCACAGGAAGAATATAGAGAAAGACAACAGGTGCATATTTAAAATTACTACATATGTTGGCTGTTGATCAGTTCTTAGCATTCTCGTGATATATAATGGCATACAGGTGCATCAACTCCAAAATAGTATCAATAACCTTGTGGAAGTCAACAATTTCTGGATTGCACATACATACATGCAACATACATTGGATCTGTGGCCAGGTAAGCACAACTTCCATGTGAAATGAAAAGTTATGACTGTTCCATTTCACCATCACAGCAATGGATTTTAGTGTTCATGGTATGCAACCAAGAACAATCTACTCCGTAAGGTAGGGGTGAAACCCTTCGAACAGAACCGCATCCAGTAAGTACATTGAGTCGTCGAGGATTATTCACCATTGATCACTGATTAAGAGCACTTGGACGACATGACATAATTCACACAGACAATGAAGATTTGATTACAGCTGAATCAGTGTTTGGTGTGTCAACTGGCCAATTGTCATTAATCTTTTCATTCTGATCCTTTCATTAACTGCAGATAAGATTGTTGTGGAACACGTGTCCAGATCAATGGTCCCCATGTGCGACACGCTGCGATGCTGGTGAGTATCACACACATCGACATATATAAATGTTTAACAGAACACTTCAACATAGGTACAAATGGGATGACATCTTGAATACTTTAGATGAACTACAGTAATGAGAAGACGGACAAACATGTATTTGCAGAAATACTCTGAAAGAAGAGATAACCTCTACTTTATTTTTGTGTCATCTAAGTAGTGTAAACCCACCAAAGAGGAATGCAATGGCGATGAGTGGAATGGGGCTCATGATGCTATACATGAGCATGCCCAGTGCAGCAGCGAGGTTGAGCCAGCATGTTATTGAGCAGTAGTAGGGCACATTCATTGAGGCATAGATGAACGCTGCAAGCAGTTGTTGTAGAGATGCCCCAACATGCACAGTACAGAGAATGCTTAACCAGTGGTGGTGGCCAAGTTGTGGTCATCGATGTTGCCAGGGTAGTGGTTGAACTGCATTGATGATCAACTTGTCAACCACAGAAAGAGCACAATTCCAGATCATTCAATTAGACATAAAACACTACAGCAGAGAAATGTATATCTTCACCATACACAATGTCAAACGTAACTTGTATGCTATTACATGTTCAATGTGACGTGCCCAACAGCACAACCCAATGTACATTGAAACCAAGATTGTTGTTAGTGCCAATAGATTTTTGTGTGAAAGTGTTCACAGTGTACACAACCATAGCCAATGACCCTGCAGTTATATCTTGATTGTAAAGCGGGGTGTGATTCATTGTTGGATTGAGATCCCACTTAGGATCAAAATGGCTGCTCTTCAAAGTGTAGTTGGAAATTGGAACTGCATGAATCAGTTGAGCATTCTCAGACTTATGCTAAAGAACTTACATTGTTCTGTGCACAGGAGACACAACCACATATTGGATGCACCAGCTAACACTCATGGACCCAAAGAACTTGAAAGTACTTTTCACTGGAGTCTTCAGTAAGTCCGAACTTCCTGCTAAAGCAGAAGATAGATTAGGAATGGTACACATGAATCGAGACGTCGTACCTCACCTATCTTATAGTCACCCTTGATGTCCAATTGTTTGCTGATGAATGTCTGAAACTGAAGGTGGGAACCCGACAGCTTGAAAATGAAAGATGAAGTATCATACACTACCCCAAGACATCTGAGAAGTCTTTCAAATTCCTGCACCAAGAAATTCCCTTTGATGACTTTTAATCCAGGACTGTCGCTAGTATAGGATCACTGAGGAATGAGAAGATGGCATTCTGTCATGAGGATGACAGACACGCACATAGTGTAACCATTACTGTTGGGGCTCGAGGCAATAGAAAGCCTGATGTTGTTGCTTTTGGAAGAGGGTTGTTGAGTAGTGAGTATGCCTGGGTCAACGTGAGACAGATTCACGTAATATCCAAAATAGTCGAACTTATATATCCCTCATAAGGATCTGACAAACAATAATGAGCATAGATCGTTTTTCGATTTGTGAAACCTACCTTGAATTAAAATTCCCACCGTTTGCATACCACTTGGTGAGCGATGTGGTCTGAGCAATCCCACACAATCTGTAGTTAATAAGAGTTGCTGAACTAATGAAACCCATTCAGATATTCAACAAAGTGTAATTAAATAGTCTGTTACTCATGGTAGGTTAATAAGACCCTCATATGTTGTATGATAGATAGTGTTGCAGTCCGGAACTTTGGTACCATCCTGCTTGGGTGGTTCAAAACTGGATAGAGGAGGAAGTAAAAGAGAAAAAGATTAGTACTTGAAGATAGTACATTAATCACTCTGATCGCTTCGCCATTACATCCTCCAGAAACACTAGATTACTTGAAGTGAGAAATACTGAAGTCCCATACACTCCGAAATGCAATGATAGCAGACATCTTGCACTGTTCAACATCCTGGAATGTTTAAATGAAAACAAGGAATTAGCATACAGACAACACTAAGTTGGTAAAGTGAATGAACCTACCTTTGACTCTCATGGCACAACGAGACTCTGCTTGCTGAAGAAAAAAAGGTTATAACAATGAATGAACAGAAGCTTGCAGTTACCTCAACTTAATTCTATGGGCACATGTTAAATCTGCAGATATATCGACACTATCCCCATCACTGTCCAAATTGCCCAGAATCAATCCTGAGCCATTGAGTCCATGTTTTGATTCCTCTATGTCAACTGCGACTTCAGGACAACAATCTGCTTCTCCGGCTCCCATCAGCAAACCTACATTTTTTCGGAGTGATTTAGATAAATGACAAGACTGACAGACCTGAATGGACTAATTAATGATAGATTGACCTCACTGACTGAACTGTTTTACTGACAAGCTGATAGGCTAATATATCAAATGGACTGGTTACCTAACCAACTACCTAGCTGACAAATTGACAAACCTGACAAACCTGACTGACTTACCAACTGACCAACTGATGTGACTGACAGACATGAATAACTGGTCAGCTGATGGCCTGATAGGCTGAATTGGCTGATTGACTGACAACCTGACTGACTGATAGACTGACATGACTGGCTGACTGGTTGACTGACTGACTGATGGGATGACAAGACTGACAAGACTGACCAGATAATCAACTGGCTTACTGGGTGGACTGATGGGACTGACATCACAGGTGAATTGACAAGCTGATATGTTGATAGTCCTGAGAATGATGATAGTAATGAATTACTTATGAATGATAGCACTGATAGCATGCTGTCAGTCAGGCCAGTGTTGTGGTTTATGAAGGGGGTACACTTTTTCCTCATCTCTTCCTTGTCCTTGTCTTCCGTTTCACTACAGACTTGTCTCTTAACCATATACGGTTGTATTCATAGTGGAGTTGTCCTCCACATGTACTCGATACATTCTCTCAATTCACTTCTCTTTCTGGCTCACACGGCGCCCTGCCTATACCCTTATTTAGTCTTCCATTCCGTCTCTGCCACAGCTATCTTATTTAGACTTTGCGAGGCTGTGGCATTGCCTTGTATATTTGCTATTTCGTGCTGTGCACTCATAGCCTCTTACTGTGCATTCAACTGCACATACTGCGCATCTCAGATCATACCCATATTTATCTCTTACACTACCCAGGGGCCTACCATATAAATACTCATCACTCTTCTCCCTGTATTTTCCCCAAGCTAGTTCTATGCAATATCAGTGTTGTTTCTAGTCGCATTCCTCCGAGTCCCTGAGAGAGCTTAGTCATACCTTGGATAGGAGAGACCAGCTAGGCTTCTTGTTGTCTTAGAAGCTCGCTACCCAAAACTCTAGTGTTACCTTGTCCCCACTTTTGTTATATCCACTATGCTTTTTCGACCCATCAGGCAGCACACTCTGTCACACAACCCTGTGCGTTACAGCCAGATACCTCAGAAAGGTCATTGATTTTGATAACTCAGAAAAAATGTAGGTTTGCTGATGCCTGTGAAAACTGAGTAAGACATTGTCACATTGGATGCATACACAGACATTGGAAAAACTAACTGGCTAGCGACTCTTTGTCTGCGACTGGCACAAAAGATCTGATCGAATATTCATCAATGTCCTTGCTGTCATGCACAGTCAATAACACAGCCATTTATCACATACTCAACATAAAGCATTCGGCTCACCTTGAAAAAGTGTGACTCTCAGTAGATGTTGGAATGGATGGTTCACGTGCTTTAGAACTCTGAGCAGGAGGGTGTGTCTTCCTCTGAGCATTCCATGTCACCTCTAGGAGTCTGTAAAGTACACAATAACCAAACGTCTATAGGACTGATGTAACGAGGCCGCTTTTTGGACACATTGTCTACATTGCTATGCTCAGACATTAGATCATCCCAAAGTGAAACTTAATAAATGTAGTCTCATCCATTGACAGGAACATTGTGAACTTCTCGCACCATGCTACGGACCACGATCTGGAGCACCCTAATACCCTGTCAAGGTTGCTGACATTCCGATCGACGCTTCTCGATGTCACTTGATCAGTCACGACCTTGCAATGACATGGATTTCAAACATTATGTCGCAAATTTATTTGCAGCATGATAATGCCACTGGATTACCATTCCAGGCCAAGTCATGATAAGGTACCTTAAAATGAGGTGATAATGGACTTCGACATTATGTGAGCAGCGGTTTTATGGCAGTCACTCTATGATAAGCAAGTTATCATGAAGTGTGTCACCAGTGCTGCCCAGGCAGCCTGACATGCATATGGACTTCGATCGAGAAGGGGCGCGGTGTAGGATGGAATGGAACTGTTGCTAATAGGGTACAATACACAGAGTATGTGATGAGATAATTGAGTTTATGACAATCATATTGCGTTCAATTCAACAAGCACACCAAAGGTACACTATAGGTTGACAGGATGCTCAATGACTGCTGCAACGGTGAAGAATTGTTCATGGGGTATTGACATCATGGCTCTGAGGTCACCAATCAATTTATCAAGGTGCAGCATGCTTTCCTTCTGAATGTTGTAATCAGTGAGAGTACGCCCATCCTTAACACAGTTCCCTGTCCATCTGGTTGATCTCTTGCAGTTGGAATATCCCCTGCGTGACGATAGACCATCTTTGACGTGAGAATAAAGGTGGATATAAAAAGACGGTGGCCAGAGGATCCCCAGGCAGTCAGAAAACGAGTTGTTGAAGGAGGACAAGGGCAGTGAAGGTGACTGATGCATGTAACTTTGTCTTGTGAAGTGTGTACACTATGAAATGGGGTAACTTGACAGTGGAGTTCGACGAAGAGGGGGATACTCTATAAGTTGACTGTGCTTTCAAGCAAAGATCAAGCGCTGCTGGCCAGGGGGAATACCCTCCTTGTCCTGAATCTTGGCCTTGACATTGTTGATGGTGTTGAGGGCCCAACCCCAAGTGTGGTGGTCTCAGTGAAGATCTGTATCCTGCCACGGAGACGGAGCACGAGATGGAGGGTGAACTCCTTTTGTACTATGTTGTACTAGTTGGAGAGTGTGTGACTGTCCTCAAACTGCTTGCCAGCGAAGATCAAGCACTGCTGGTCAGAGGGGATGCTTGTCCTGAATCTTGGCCTTGACATTGTCAATGGTGTCTGAGGGCTCAACCTCGAGTGTGGTGGCCTTGATGAAGATCTGCATTCTGCCACAGAGATGGAGCACGAGATGGAGGGTGGACTCCTTTTGTACTATGTTGTAGTCGGAGAGTGTACAACCATCCTCGAGCTGCTTGCCAGCGAAGATCTGGCGCTGCTGGTCAGGAGGGATACTAATACAAAGGCTGTAAGAGGAGTGAAATGAAGAAGACATTGGAGAAGTTACCTCTCCTTGGCCACTGGATCTTGGCCATATCATCGACAGTGTCCAAGGATTTGATCTTGGAGGTGATGGTCTTCCCTGTCAATAGACAAAGATCTACATCCCACAATGGAGGTGGAGCATGAGCAGAGGGTGGACTCCTTCTGGATGTTGTAATTGGAGAGGATCCTCTTGCTACTTTTTGATGAAGATCAAATGCTGCTGATCAGGAAGGATATCGAGGGTGAGAAGGAGCAACATGAAAATGGATATTGGGGACTTACCACTCCTTGTACTGAATGGTTGTTGATGTCGGCATTGGAGGACTTGACTTCGAGGGTGTCAATGATGATCTTTCTGGTGAGAGTCTTGGTGGAAGCCCGAATGGCCATGCTCTGTTCCACCAATGGGATCAACAATATGGTTGGATTACCACATGGCAGGCAAAGTGAAAAGTGAGCATCTTGGCTTTTGAGTAAATGATTGGGAAGGCCCAGTGATGGGGCAGGGGGGAGTGTTGGAACTGATGTGAGCTGCAGAAGGGTCGAGGGAGGGGAAAACACATTGGGTGATAATGGATATGAGTGGGTGGCGATGACAGATGATGCTAACAATGCATCAATGAGGAATACAAAAGTGATAGGAGTAGGCAGCAGAGGAGATATTTGAATCCTGGGACCTGATCAACAAAGTCACATGAAGATTTAGATTAATATTGGAAGTACAATGTAGTGATGAAAAAGGGGGTGAACGTGTCCTCTATAAAGAGAGATGGAAAGGTGTAAGTGTGGGTGCAAGTTAGACTCGTCCCAGGGGTTCTAGTAGGTTGGTATAGTAGAAGGGGTAGCAATGAGACTATCCGACGCAGTAAAAGGTTGTCTGGCGTGAATCCAGACGGACAAGAACAGATATGGACATGGATACGAAAAGTCTGTGCCTCAGATGGTGACGGATACAGATACAGAGAGAAAGACAACAAAGAAGCAAGGCAAACGATGCCTTATATGAGATCAGACAAAGTGGGGCAGAAAAAAGGTAGTTTTATTCATAGCTAGTACCAATCTTTTTATAGTCCAAGGCAAACCCTGGACTGCATCTGAACCCTAAAATTCTCGTTGTGACAGCGGGACCTGTAACTAAGGAAAACTTTCAGAGGCGCACAGGATCATGTGCAGGCAGTGTACAAAACTCTCTTTCTGGATACGCGACATCGTTTCTGGTAAAAAGCTCATCTGCCCTGCACTATGCAAGGGCCCAAGACTGGTCTGCACCGATGGAACAGGTCCAAGACCACATACAATGGCGACGGCACACGAAAGAAGTCAAAGTCATATGGTAAGCAAACAAAACAAGATAAATGACATGGAAAGTTGTCGTCCATGACGGATAGGTTAGTCCAATACATGGAACAGATACGGATACAAACGGATGAACACAGATAAGATGGACGAACCTTGGACATGACTCAGATGGTCGCGGACAACATGGACAACATTGATGACGTCTTTGTGGACAACTGGCAGCTAACTGGAAAGAGGGAAAGAGGGAGGATACGACCACAAGGAACCACAGGTTCCTACAATGATAACAATCTTCCTTATGTGTTTCTCCCCTCAACCACCATGCCTGCCCAATGACAGCCCAAATGAAAATACAAGTATTCCGAGGCAACATTAAATACTCAGATTGTAAAACACAGCGTAGTGTTTAACGTAGCATGCTGTGATACAGGGCGAAGAATGTGCAAGGAATAGACAAGGAGTTTCACTCAAGGACTATTCTGAGCTTTGAGACAATGCAAAGCCTAGGCAGGTCTCTTCTATCCATAGGTACCTGAGAGGCTCTCTGGGACTCGAAGGTGGTGGACTAGAAATAATGCTGATATTGCATAGAACTAGTTGGGGAATTACAGGAGTGACATGACAAGTATTTATATGGTAGGCCCCTAATCTAGATGAAGGATATAAATGGGATGCGCAGCATCCGCAGTCCAAAAGCTATGTGTGCGCAGTAAGGTGCAGTCACAAGGCGATGAGTGCACAGCACGAATCAATGAAATATAAAGAGGTTATGCCACAGCCATGAAGTCAGAACAAGGGGCTGTGGCGGAGACGGAACAGAAGTCTACATAAGGTATAGGCGGGGCGCCATGTGAGATGGAAAGAGAGGTGGATCGAGAGATGTATCTGGTAGTACATGTGGAGGACAACTCCACTATGAATACAACCATGTACGGCAAAAGAATGAGTCTGTAGAGAAGTGAAAGAAGAGTCAAGGGAAAAAGTGTAATGAAATTAAGTACCCCCTTTGTAGACCGTAACACAGATATCCTGTCCAACCTGTGGGAAGTCATTCAAGCAACAAGGATTCAAGAGACACAAGGCAAGCTGTAGGGCTTGAAAAGAAACTGAGAAAGATAGTGCGCAAGCAGGGCATTGCTATGAGCGGACAATGAACGGTGAGTACTACAGTGATATCATACATACATGAACCCTTAATCAATTATGCTCAATGTCCAGATCAAGTACATCTTCAACATCTAGAGCATGCAGCTGGTGGAATGGGGTCTGAGGTGCACCCTTTTGATGGCAATGAAGGTAATATATCCGCTGATCCTTTTTGATTGTTACATTGACACTGCTACATTAGGCATTCAAGGAGCACTCAAATCTGAGTACCATGATTCAGACCTCCCTCATAGTCCAAGTAAGCATCCAAACAGTTGTGATTAGTTCTTCTTTGAAACTGACCCTCAAAAAGGTAGATCTTCGAATTCTGGTGCTGCAATGTCTATTGTGAATTCTGTCGACGACCAGCAGAGACCAGCACTGGATCAAGATGCTCCTGACTTCAAGACTGAGTACCATTCTCATAGTAAACATCCAACACTCTTCCAGATGTCTGACGAGTTTTGTGTATGCAAAGACACTTGCCCCCCTCCTAATCCTGCCACCTGGTGTCCATTTCAATGCCAAGGGGACTTTGAGTTTGCCAAGATCACACTTGAAGCCTCCCTTAACAAGGGCCAAGTTGATGCCCATCTCAATCTCATATCCCGTGTGGCTAAGAGGGAGGCTCAAGTTACATTTGAGAATGATGTTGAGCTTCAGAAAGCATGCAATTCTGCCGTGGAAGAACTCACGCCAGTAAGCAAGCGTAACAATTCTATTCATGCTGCCCACAATTGTCTAATAAGATATACTGCAGTTCGTCCCACATATGGTTACTGTGCTGTAAAGGAGGAGCACTCCTACGAAGTTCATGTTAGAGACCTGTGGCGATGGTCACTTGACCTATTGACCAATCCCCATCTCACACCTCACTTTGCTTGGGATGTGGAACATTTGTACAAGCACAATGGTGAACATTTCGAGCGGTTTATTGATAAATCTTGGACAGTGGATAGATGGTGGGATATACAAGTGAGTTGTGTCATGGATGGCTATTGTCTGTAATTATATGTCTGCTTTATTAATGTAACATTGTGTTGTAGTCTTTTTTGCCACCATCTGTTGATAACACAGTTCCGTTTGCATTCATTCTTTATGCTGACAAGTCCAAACTGTCGTTGTTTGGGACAGTCAAAGGGTACCCTGTCATTGCACATTGTGTTACGCTTGGTCCAGGTAGGAACGAGCGTAGCCTTTGATAAGTCGAGGAGGGAGACGAGCGTTGAGTCAGAAGCACGACGAAGGCTTATAGAATCAAAGGGGGTTCAGAGATTCAATGCCCAAGTGAGTCATTCACGAGGGGTTCGAGGTTACTGGGCTTAATACCAGAGGTTTCAAGGGAAGCAAGAGCAATTGATTGAGACAAGGAAAATACAAAGGAGCTCAAGCGTGGGGAAACGTCTGAGTCATATCTAAGGCTTATATATATTGGATATGTAAGCCTTTAGGGCAAGTAGAGAAACTGATGGAATACGATGGAAGGAATGATGACTAAGCAATTGGAAAGAGGCGGAACGCCGACGGAACAATGGAAGGAAGAATGAGTCATCAATGATAAGTAAAAGATAAGTCCGGGGAGATAAGGGACGAGTTGTGCAAGTCTCGTGTTATACAAGCAAAGAAAAAGAGAATCGTAACACATTGTGCAAATCTCCCAGTACATATATGGAATAGCACAGACATTGGGGGAGGTACAGTTGTTAGGTGGTTATCAGTCGTAAGCTCCTGGTTTGAACTCTTGAATTTCACCACCACAATTGTGACGACTGACATTGATAGGTCCCTGAGGATGCTGACGAGGAAGGGAAGCTCAACTATACAACACTCAAATGTGTTGTCTGGCACAAATCGTTTCTCAAGCTACTCAAGGAAGTTGCACAGGATTCAAGAATGAGTTATGCACATGTTTGTCATGACCACATCGAGCGCTGCCTATTTCCAGTCATTCTGATTCTTTCTGCTGACTACAAGGAACAGTAAGTCTTCAGAGACACTGTCACTGGTCATCATCCTGACAAGTAGCTGATCTAATCCTTTGTAGATGTATGATGTCACTCATCCATGGTTCCTTGGCAAATGTCCTTGTCCCTTGTGCTTGATTCCACTTGATGAACTTCATGATCTTTCCAAGTCATTCCCAGCCCGGTTTCAAGAACAAGCAGAGGTCGCATTCAAAGCATATGTTGAAGACCAATCTAAGGGAAACAAGATCCTTAAGAAGCTTGGAATCCATCCTGTTATGGTGCGCGAAATCATTCCATTGCTTGTGTCTGACTGAATACCTTGTCGTGTGCTGATCTCTTTCGTTTTAGAATATATGTTTGTGGGGGAAGCATATCTTCAAGGAGCTAAAGAAAATACTCTCCTTTCTCAGTCGAGATGCTAAGGCCATGGTTGAGAAATAGTATGTTTTTTCCTTGCACCTTTTTGGCATTGTGTTAATGTCAATTATGGAAGTGTTTCTGAGTTTCCATCATGGCGGGCACTCACCCACTTCAAAACGGTCATCAAAATCACCTTTAACGATGGGAATAAGATGTGTGACCTAGCAAAGGTATATGGTAACTTCCATTCATCAATTCATCTGAACTGCACTGACAGTTTTGCTACTACTATGCCATAACAGCAAGTATTCTACAGCCTATCCAATGTCCTCAGGAAGAACTCTGTTCCTGAGGATTACGCACTGCTATGAATGCTCAAGTGCTATCTTGAGCTTGATGCTCTGATTGGCTTGGATGTCCATATGGAGCACATGCTCTCGATGATTGAGAGTGAGCTTCTGATATTCAATGACATTTTGAAGATGAGTACCACAACATTGGATCTGAACTGACCAATTGATATTTGGGATCTAAATACAAGGAATATATTGAATTGGCAAAGAAATTGAATATACTGGACTTGAAAGTGGAATGGAGATTTCCAAAGGCCCATCTATGGAAGCACAGAGTGCATGATATACAGTTGAAAGGTGTCTTATGAAACTTCAGCACGCGGCCAAATGAAAGTGTGCATGGTGCCTTGAGGGAGACATATGATCATCACTTCAATGGAAGAGATGTTGCTGCTCAGGTATAATTCTGGCTCACAAGGTTCCACATTGACTTGACTCTGACTAATTGTAATGCACAGCATAGTGTCAACGTAGCGTGCTGTGGTACGAGGCGAAGAACGTGCAAGGAATAGACAAGGAGTTCAACTCAAGGACTATGCTGAACTTCGAGACAATGCGAAGCCTAGGCGGGTCTCTTCTATCCACAGGTACTTGAGAGGCTCTCTGGGACTCAAAGGTGGTGGACTAGAAACAACGCTGATATTGTGTAGAACTAGTTGGGGAATTACAGGAGTGAAACAACAAGTATTTATATGGTAGGCCCCTAATTTAGATGAAGGATATAAATGGGATGTGCAGCATCCACAGTCTAAAGGCTATGTGTGTGCAGTAAGGTGCAGTCACAAGGCAATGAGTGTGCAGCACAAATCAATAAAATAAAAGGAGGCTATGCCACAGCCATGAAGTCTGAACAAGGGGCTGTGGTGGGAATGGGACAGAAGTCTAAATAAGGTATAGGCAGGGGGCCATGTGAGACGAAAAGAGAGATGGATCGAGAGAACATATCTGGTACATACAGTATGTGGAAGACGACTCCACTACAAATACAGCCGCATACGGCAAGAGAACGAGTCTGAGGATGAGTGAACGAGAAAGTCATAGGAAAAAGTGGTACCCCCTTCGTAGACCATAACAGATGGCTGCTAGTTCCTCCAACAGGGACAGTACTTCTGGCTTGGGAAGGTGGGCAAGCTGCAGGAGTCAGTGGAGGTGGAATAGGGAGTGGCTCAGGCAATGGGGTGTTGGAGAACAAGGAGGAGGAGAGGCTGGGGGTGATGGTGGAGTTGTAACGCACAGCGTAGTGTTAACGTAGCGTGCTGCGGTACGAGGCGAAGAACGTGCGAGGTAAATGACGAGGAGTTCAACTCTAGGACGGTGCCGAGCTTCGAGACGATGCGAAGCCTAAACAGGTCTCTTCTATCCACAGGTACCTGAGAGGCTCTCTGGGACTCGAAGGTGGTGGACTAGAAACAACGCTGATATTGCATAGAACTAGCTGGGGAATTACAGGAGTGAAACAACAAGTATATATACAGTAGGCCCCTAATCTAGATGAAGGATATAAGTGGATGCGCAGCATCCGCAGTCATGAAGGCTATGTGTGCGCAGTATGTGCAGCTACATGGCGATGAGTGCGCAGCACACATCAATGAAATATAAAGAGGCTATGCCACAGCCATGAAGTCAGAACAAGGGGCTGTGGCGGAGATGGAACAGAAGTCTATAAATGGTATAGGTGGGGCGCCGTGTGAGACGGAAAGAGAAAGAGATTGAGAGATGTATCTGGTAATACATGTGGAGGACGACTCCACTACGAATACAGCCACATATGGCGAGAGAACGAGTCTGAGGACGAGTGAACGAAAAAGTATATGGGAAATTGAGTACCCCCTTCGTAGACTGTAACATTACCCCCTTCGTACGGTCGAAGCACCTGCGAGACCCTTATTCTACTGCGTCCCCTTCATTGACTTCGTAGTCGGTAGGGTCGAAGTCGTCCAGGGGGTTCCGACGAGTTGGGCAGACTTCGTCAGAATGGCCAAGTTCTCCACAGAGGAGGCAGCGTCAACGAGGGCACCAGGCCTGGATGTGGCCAGGGGCGGTAGTGCCACAGAGGGGACATTCGTAATAGGCGCAATTGGCGTGAATGTGTCCTCGTTGGTTGCAAGTGAAGCAATGGGCGAGAGAGGGACGAGCGGGAGTAGGAGGGAGTAGAGGAGAGGGGAAGTGGTCTACGTCAATGGGGTTTGACGAAGATCCTGCCATCGGCGAGGGCGTCGCAAAGAAGTCCTTGTCATAGCGACCGAAGGAGGGGAACGGAGTTGTCTGTCTCTGTTTTCCTCGATTTCCCAAAGTACGTTTGCCCACAGCTCGTGCTGCGGAGCTGGGTAATCCGAACGAAACCTTTCCACGACGCTGTTGGAGGTTACGAGAACTGCCAGAGGGAGTGGGAGTTGTGGGATGGGGTCGAGCGGGAAGGACATTCTCTGGTTCTGGGGTCCCAGATCCGATGAGTGGGATAGTAGAGAGGAAGGCGAGGACATCTGAGTGGTCCCTAAAGATGGGGGTACCATCTCAGGTACAAGGATTGCCGCCAGTTCCTATAACAGGGCTAACACTTCCGGCTCGGAAAGGTGGGCGAGTTGTGGAAGCCGCTGGAGGTGGAACAGGGAGCGGTTCTGTGGATGCGGAGTGGGCGGACATGGTTGGGGAGTTGGGGGTGACGGTGGAGTCATTGTCCCAGATGGGGACGGGTTGGTATCCATGGCCTCCAGGGTGATTCCTGGCCCAAGGATCCCGATCCCATGGGTGGTTGGGACGTTCGTCCAGGTAGTACTGTCGGAGATTGGCGGGTAGAGTGTTAACGACGGGGCGCAGTACGTGCATGAACAAAGGGGAGGGGAGTCCGCGAAGGACATCATCGAATCCGTGTTCATGGAGAGCATCCAGAATTGACTCTCTGGAGGCGTGGATGGCCTGTCCCATCGCTGCGGTATAGACAGGCAAGGTCCCATTGGGGAAGAGTTGTGTGTGGAGGGTGCGAGCGGTGGCATATGTGTGGTAGATGACCACCAGAGATTTGAGTATCAGTCGATCCCGATAAGCGGGTACCGAGGGAATGGCGAGAGCAGCGGCGGGGTTCTCGAGGACGGAGGCGTAAAGATTGCGTCGGGATTGGTCTGGGAGGTGGTGAATGTGGATGGGATACTGGACATTGAGTGAGGAGTGCGACATAAGCAGTTCGGTAAGAATGACAGCGAGTTTATAGAGGAGCAGCGGCTCGACTCAAGGGTGGACAGATTATGGGAGTTAGGACGAAGGAAAGGCGACAGGATCTCTGGCCTTATATTCCCTGAGGAGGTCCACAGCATGTCCAAGATTGGACTCGGGTTCCCAGGTGTTTTCGGAGGAAGGGTATCCTTTCCACGAAACGAGGTAGTGGCGGCGGCGAGCGGAGCCCCGATGGGCGAGGATTTGATCTATTTCAAATTCCTCTTCTCTGTCTATAGTGTCCGGCGGAAGCGGAACAAAGTTTGGTCCATGTTCCACAGTTTCCCTATATGGGGTTAGGAGGGAGGTGTGGAAGGCATTGTGGATCTTCCAGGTCTTTGGCAGGCGGAGTTTGTATGAAACAGGTGATATTACCTGCGAAATTTCAAATGGGCCTTCATGGCGTGGTGCGAGTTTTCGAGGGGGTAACGGAGTCTCAGGTTGCGGCCTTCGAGCCACACCTTATCTCCGACCTTCTAGTGTTTGAATTTTGATGTAACGCATTCTTTCATGTAATGTTGGGCTTTTTCGTGGGCGGCGTGAGCTTCCAATCAGGCCTCATCGAGGTCCCCAAGGTGTTTTTCTAAGGTGGGGATGAAGGTTGTTTTTCCTATATTGGGATAAGCCCTTGGCTCATAGCCCATCATTAACGAAAACGGGGTCTTTCCCGTTACGGAGTGTATGGCAGAGTTGTGGCAATACTCGGCCATTGGCAAAAGATCCGACCATCGGGTGGCGTCGCCTTGACAAAAGATCCGTAAGTAAGTCTCTAGTCTTGATTTACCCATTCCGTTTCGCCATCCGTTTGTGGGTGATATGCGGAGTAAAGGAGCGGATCATAATCCAAGAGTCTAGCCAGTTCCAGGGCAAAGGCCGAGGCGAACTGCAGACCAAGATGATCTTGTCGTGTAGCCTGAAGCGAGGGAAAATCTTCTCAAAGAAGAGTTGCGCAACCCCGCAGGCGTCCACACTCTTATGAGTTGGGGTGAAAATTACCCCCTTTGTAAGCCCATGGTCGACCACGACCATGACTGAATCATAACCATTGGATGGTGGCAAGTCCGTGATGAGATCGACCGAAAGTGTGGCAAAGGGACGAGTGGAAGTGACCGGAAGAGGGGTGAGAGGTGGGACGGTGGGATGGGTGTTGACCTTGTTGGCCTGGCAGACGGCACATCCTTGGATGAATCGTCGGACAAACGCCGTCAGACCTGGCCACCAATAGTTGCGTTGTACCGCATTTACGGTTCGGTAGTAACCGCTGTGACCACCCGCGGGTGAGTCATGGATGGAGTGAAGGAGGTCGTTCCGGTGAGCTTCAGGCACGTAGGCCTGATCCTTGAAGTATAGTAGTCCTTCATCGAAGCGCCAGTCGTGCACCGATGAGCGGGGAATACCCGAAGCACCATCGTGCAGCTTGTGTAGTTGGTCGATGATGAAGGAGTCGTTAGAGGTTGACCGCTCGATAGTGGTCCGGAGGTCGAGGTCGATTCTCTTTAAAAATAGCTCTCCCGGAAGTAGGGTAACCTCAGTGTTGTTGACCGAAGTATCCAGGGCGTCCTTCCGTGAAAGAGCGTCCACCAGGCCCATATTGGCGCCGGGTACATGTTGGAACAGGAGGTCATAGTCCTGTAGCGTTAATAGCCATCTCGCTTGCCGCCGAGATAGCTTCCTAGGGTCTTTAAAGTAGCACAGATTTTTGTGGTCTGTGAGTACAGTAACGGGCCAGTTGGTTCCGGTGAGGTAGTGGCGCCACTCTTCAAGTGCGCGTATGGCAGCAAGTAATTCTTGGTCATAGATGTCGTAGTTTCGTTCCGCCAGAGAGAACGTTCGCGAGATGTAGCAGCAAGGGTGTAAGTCGCCATTGGCGTCCTTCTGCATCAGCACGCCTCCCGTGGCAGTGAGGGAAGTGTCTGTCATAACGAAAAATGGTTTGGAGTTGTCCGGCATTGCGAGTACGGGTTTGGAGGTGAAGGCCTGACGGAGGAGGTCGAAAGCCTGTTGTTGCTCGTGCATCCAGGACCACGGCTGCCCTTTCTTAGTTAAATCCAAGATCGGCCTGGCAATTCCTGAGAAGTTCGGGATGAACTTGCGGTAAAAGTTGCAAAATCCGATGAACGAATGGACTGCACGAACCGACGTGGGTGGCTCCCACATAGAGATTGCCGAGAGCTTGGTAGGGTCCATCGCAATGATACCATCTTGGATGACCATCCCTAGGAATTTGACCGAGGATGCGTCAAACGTACATTTTTCTAGTTTGAGGCCGAGACGGTTTTCTCTCAACCATTCCAGAACTCGCCTCGTTCTTTTGTGATGTTCGGTGAGATCCCTGGAATGGATTAACATATCATCCATGTAGATGATCAACCATCCTTCCACTACCATGTCCTTGAAAATGAAGTCCATAAACGACTGAAAAGTCGCAGGACTGTTGCACAGGCCAAAAAACATGACGAGAGGCTCAAAGAGGCCGAAGGGCGTAATGAACGCCGCCTTCCAGGCATCCTTAGTCTTGATACGGACGTTGTTATAGCCCCAGCGAATGTCCATCTTCGTGAAGTAACGAGATCCCTTAAGCTGATCCATCAAGTCTCCAATGAGCGGGAGAGGGTAAGCGTTCTTGATGGTATGCTCGTTGAGATAGCGGTAATCTTGGCACGGGCGAAGATTACCATCCTTCTTTGAAATGAAGAAGAATGGGGAGGCCATGGGGGAATTCGATGGGCGAATACGTCCGGCCTTCAAGTGTTCATCAATGAAATCTTTACATGCCTCTCGCTCCTTAGGATTAAGCGGGTAGGCCTTGGCAACCTTGGGTAGGAAAGAGTCGTCTAGATCTATGCTGTGATTGAATGACCGGTAAGGCGGAAGGGGACCATCGTCCTTCTTTTGGAAGACGTCCTCGAAGTCTTGGAAGTCCCGTGGGAGTTCCTTCTTGGTTTTCTCTGTTGATTGGGCCAGAGAAGTCGAAATAGTAGTTTTTTGAATGGAGGGTCCAGTTGGCTTGTCTTCGTCATCCTTCTCACAATCTATGAGCGCTGGTATTTCCTCCCGCTGCATGGTCGGCTCCACGTCAGGTACCTTCAGATGAGCTGTATATGCACGTTTTGGATCAAAGTTATGGCCCCACCACAGAGCTTGTCTTCGCTGAAGTTTACTCATCTGGCATTTCCTGTTGAAGACAGTGATAGTGTGGACTGCAGCCGCTCTGTCTTGTCGTATACGCGTGTGCTCCTGTATGGTTGGTTCCGTATCTCAGATTCGGACGGTCCCAGATTCCCAGTTAATCTCCGGATTTCGGTCCCAGAGCCAGGGCAAACCTAGAATTATGTCATCCTTGCCACAGTCAATAACAAGGAAGTCTCGGAGTTCGTTTGTTTCTCCGATCTGCATTAGCACCGATGCCTGTTTTCGTATCAGGCTGTTTTTGTTGGGAGTTCCATCAACATTGCTCGCCCGCAGGGGAGTCTTGAGTCGGATAGTGGGAATGTCGCATGCCACTACGGTTGCATAGTTGATAAAGCAACCTGTTGCCCCAGAGTCAATAAGGGCTTTTGTGTCAACGCTTTTGAACGCAGTGCGGTCAGGTGGGTAGATGGTGATGGGAATAGATATGGATTGCGAAGAACCACCTGACACAAACACTGGGGCGCATCTAAAACAAATAGTATTGGCAGGGTATGACGTTGACCCAATGCTGCCTTTCAAAAATCCTCGCAGCAACCGGTCTTATTCTGTATGCGAGATCCACAGCAACTGTTGATCGACATATGTGGTTTGGCGTGGTCGATTCCACGTCCGAGCGAGATGTTCCAGTCGGTTCCGGATATCGCATCTGCTCCTTCCCCTTCTCTCACTGCTTTTACGACCTTGGTCGGTTCCAAATGTCGTACCACTCTGATTCCATGTTTGACTGTGTTTCTTGTGGCGGTCTCTTGAGAAGAAGGTTGCGGTCCAAGCCCCATCCCTTGACTCGTGGGAGTAGCTGCGTCCGCGTCCAGCATTGATTGGACTTCATCATATGCGTACGTGCCAGGATAATGATCCTGGGCTTTCTCTGAGGTGGTGTCCCAGAGCTCCGCCAGCGCGATAGCGGAGAACCTATTGTTCCATGGTCCAGATCGTACAGCCCTGGCTCGTGGTGCTGCCCAGATCGCTTCCTTTTGGCGCTCTTGGTAAGTGGCCGTTCTTACCTCAGCCATGGCTTGGTAGCCAGCCTCCTCGTCATCGGACGAGCTGCCCTCCCCGAAAGCAGTTTTGAGGATCTTTATTGCGGCGCCTTTGTCATCGCTACCCATGGTCTCGAGGTAAGCGGACAGTTCATCATCCTCCTCCGTTGTGGTGGTGGTGCATGCCCGTCGTTGTGGGACTTTGTAAGTAGGATGTGCGGAGCGTCCGGAGGATGTGGTTGGGTGGGGACGTGTTGTCCGGTCGGTTCCGGATCCGGTGTGGTTGGTAGACCTACAGCCAACCTTGTGACAAATGAAGCATTGGTTCTTCCACAAATACTCAGTGCGCTGAGTCGGCGATAGTCGTACGGCATCTACGTCCATCGTGTACGGGTCCTTGTGTGATCGAGAAGAGGGAGCTGGAATGTGTGGCACTCCCTTTTGTAAATCTCCAATCCTCCTTAATTGCTGGGAGAATTGTCCTGCTTTCTTAATCCAGTCCTTGTAGTCATCAGGGATCTTGTCGCACGAGAGGATCATCGTCACAAGCTTGGGACTGAGGCCGTGGATAAACCATTCCACGAGAGCATGTTTGTCAGTGATACCGAACTTCTCGGCGAGAAGTTGGAATTGCGAACCGTAGGTGGTGAACCCATCGCTCCACGTTCCTTCGGTATCCTTTCCAGCATTTTGACGGAGTTTGGAAAGGTCTATCCTAGCCTTGGCGGCTACGTCGTAGGGGGAGAAAGCAGTCTTGAAAGCTTCTTTTATTTTGTTGAAGGTCTTTTCTGCATTATCAATAGCTGGGTTTGCGAGCTTCATCAGCCATCCTTCTGCAAAGGTCATTCCCCGGCCCTTGCTAATCTTGTTAAGAAAAGTGAGGGACTTTGTCGTGTCGGAGAAGAGGGCGTGATTGATGGTGAAGTACGCATTCATTGAGAGGAGCCATCTATTAGCATCCTCTGCCTCCCTGGAGAAGTCTTCGGGAAGGCCGGCCTTTATTTCTGATACCATTTCGTCTACTGGAGTCGTGTCAATGTCAATGTCCTTCTGCGCGGTCGGTTCCGGGTCAGGGTCATGAAAAACAAGAGGAGGTTCCTCGTCTAGAGGGATAGGGGAGTCGGGTGGAGGTTGGAGTGCAGCAGCTAATTCAGAGACGGAAGGAAGGGCGCCCGCGTTTCGTCCTTGGCTCCTATTAAGATCTGCAAGCTCCCATTGAACTTGTCTGTAATGATTGACGGCCTCCGGGTTGGAGAATTGATCAGGTAAGACAATATGGAAAGGGTGTTCGTTGGGGAGTAAGTGGATCCGAGGAAGCGGAGAGGATGAAGACATGGTGGGTGGAGGGGAAGGAGAGTCGGAGGGTGCTCTGAATCTGCCGATGCGGGAAATGTCGGAGTGGGGGGGTGTCCTCTACTTAAAAGTAGGGACAGATGGAAGAGCTAGTTCTTTTGTAACGCACAGCGTAGTGTTAACGTAGCGTGCTGTGGTACGAGGCGAAGAACGTGCGAGGTAACGACGAGGAGTTCAACTCTAGGACGGTGCCGAGCTTCGAGACGATGCGAAGCCTAAGCAGGTCTCTTCTATCCACAGGTACCTGAGAGGCTCTCTGGGACTCGAAGGTGGTGGACTAGAAACAATGCTGATATTGCGTAGAACTAGCTGGGGAATTACAGGAGTGAAACGACAAGTATATATACGGTAGGCCCCTAATCTAGATGAAGGATATAAGTGGATGTGCAGCATCCGCAGTCATGAAGGCTATGTGTGCGCAGTATGTGCAGCTACATGGCGATGAGTGCACAGCACACATCAATGAAATATAAAGAGGCTATGCCACAGCCATGAAGTCAGAACAAGGGACTGTGGCGGAGACGGAACAGAAGTTTATAAATGGTATAGGCAGGGCGCCGTGTGAGACGGAAAGAGAAAGAGATCGAGAGACGTATCTGGTAATACATGTGGAGGACGACTCCACTACGAATACAGCTACATATGGCAAGAGAACGAGTCTGAGGACGAGTGAACGAAAAAGTATACGGGAAATTGAGTACCCCCTTCATAGACCGTAACAGGAGTCATCATCCCAGAGGGAAGGGTCTTGAGGGTTAGAGATGTCTCAAGCCCAAGTGTTAGAGTCCCAGGGATGATTGGGATTGGAATCAAGATAGTATGTCCTGAGATTGGCTGGGAGGCTGGGGGTGATGGTGGAGTCATCATCCCAGAGGGAAAGGTCTTGAGGGTTAGAGATGTCTTGAGCCCAAGTGTTAGAGTCACAGGGATGGTTGGGATTGGAATCAAGATAGTATGTCCTGAGATTGGCTGGTAGGGATTGGAAGATTGGATGCAATATGTGCATGAACAATGGTCCAGGAAGTCTGCAAAGGACGTCGGAGAATCCGTGATCATGGAGGGAATCCAGGATGAGGTCTCTGCAGGAGAGGATGGCCTGCCCCATGGCAGCAGCATAGACAGGCAGAGTCCCATTAGGAAATAGCTGGGCATGCAGGGTACAAGTGGTGGTGTATAAATAAAAGATGACTCCCAGAGATTGGAGTATCAATGAATCTCTGAACACAGGTATGGATGGGATGGTGCAGGCGGTGGCAGGATTCTCAAGAGTGGCAGTGAAGAGAATTTGTCAGGAGCGATCAGGGAGTCTGTGTATGCGAATGGGGAGTTGGAAGGGGACTGCATCAAGCAAGGAAGACAACATGTAATGGTGAAGGTGGCGAGGAATAAAGGTAGAGGAGCAGTGGCTCAACTCAAAAGTAAGTGAGGGCTGAGGGTTTATGATGGGGGGAAAGCAAGGGGATCCCTGGCTTTATATTCTGTGAGGAGGTCCACAGCATATCCTAAATTGGACTTGGGTTCCTGGGTATTTTTGGAAGGTGGATGGCCTTTCCATGAAACGAGATAGTGGTGATGGCGAGTGGAACCCCAATGGGCCCAGATTTGTTCAATTTTGAATTCTCCTTCTCCATCAATGATGTCTGATGGGAGTGGAAGGAAATGGTTCTGTGTTCCACAGTCTCTCTATATGGGGTGAGAAGTGATGCATGGAAGGCATTGTGGATTTTCCAAGTTTGGGGAAGGTGTAGTTTGTATGAAACAGGTAATATTACCTGTGATATTTCAAATGGGCCTTCATGGTGTGGAGGGAGTTTGTGTGAGGGGTAGCAAAGTCTCAGGTTATGGCCCTTAAGCCATACCTTATCTTCAACTTTCCATGGTTTGAATTTTGAAGTGACACATTCCTTCATGTATTATCATGCTTTTTCATGTGCAGCAGTGGCTTCCTTGTGAGCCTCATCGAGGTCTCCAAGGTGTTTTTCTAAAGCAGGTAAGAAGGTGGTTTTTCCTAAATTGTGATAAGCCCTCAGCTCATAACCCATCATCAATGAAAATGGTGTCTTTCCCATTACAGAATGGACAGAGGAGTTGTGACAATACTCTGCCATTGGTAAGAGGTCCGACCATCAGATGGCATCTCCTTGGCAAAAGATCTGAAGATAGGTTTCCAATTCCTAATTGACCTGCTCCGTCTCTCTGTTGGTTTGCGGATGGTTGGCAGAAGAAGGAGCAGATTAAAATTGAGAAGTCTAGCCAGTTCCAGGGCGAAGGCCGAGGCAAACTGCAGTCCACGGTCCAAGATAACCTTGTCATGGAGTCCAAAGCAGGGAAAGATCTTTTCGAAGAAGAGTTGCACGACCCTGCAGGCATAGTATGCCATCGTCATATCACCAATCATGAACAGAGGAGTGGGGAATTCCCAATGCTCCCTTGTGAAGTTTGCAAAGCTAATCGATGATGAAGCCATCTGATGTAGTGGACATGATGATAGCTTCCTGGAGGTCAGTGTCAATTCGTTACATGTTGGAACAGGGGGTCATAGTCCTGTAGTGTCAATAACCATCTAGCTTGCTGCCTAGATAGTTTCCTTGGATCCTGAAAGTAACACAGATTCTTGTGGTCTGTGAGCACAGTGATGGGCCGGTCTGTTCTAGTGTGGTAATGCTGCCATTCTTCTAATGCGCATATAACTGCTAGAAGTTCCCTATCTTAGATGTCATAATTATATTCCACTGGTGAGAACGTTCGAGAGATATAGCAGCAAGGATGTAAGTCTCCATTACCATCCTTCTGTCTCAGTATGCCCCCAGTAGCAGTGAATGAGGTGTCTGTCATAACGTAGAAGTCTTTTAATGTATCCAGCATTATGAGTACGGGTTTGGATGTGAAGGCCTTTTGGAGGAGGTCAAAAGCCTTCTATTGCTTGTGTGTCCAAGATTGGCTTAGCAATTTCCAAAAAGTTCAGAATAAACTTGTGGTAAAAGTTGCAGAATTCTATGAATGAGTGGACTGCACAAACTGAAGTAGGTGGTTCCCAGGTGGGAATTGCCAAAAGCTTGGTAGGATCCATTGCAAGAGAACAACTCCACTATGAATACAGCTACGTACAGCGAAGAGATGAGTCTGTATATCAGCAAACCTACATTTTTTCTGGGTGATTTAGATCAATGACAAGACTGACAGACTTGAATGGACTAATTAATGATAGATTGACCTCACTGACTGGACTGTTTTACTGACAAGCTGATACGCTGATATATCAAATGGACTGGTTACCTAACCAACTACCTAGCTGACAAATTGACAAACCTGACAAACCTGACTGACTTACCAACTGACCAACTGATGTGACTGACAGACATGTCAGCTGATGGCCTGATAGGGTGAATTGGCTAATTGACCGACAACCTGACTGACTGATAGATGGACATGACTGACTGACTGATTGACTGACTGACTGATGGGATGACAAGACTGACAAGACTGACCAGATGTTCAACTGACTTACTGGGTGGACTGATTGGACTGTGTAATGTACAGCATCGTGTGACAGAGCATGCTGTGTGACTGAGCAAAGAAGCATAGCGTGAGTAACGATAGTGGGGACGAGGGAACATTAGAGTTCAAATGCCGAGCTTCAAGACGATGAGAAGCCTAAGCAGTCTCTCCTATCCAAGGTATCACTAAGTGCTCTCAGGGACTCGGAGGAGTGTAACTAGAAACAACACTGATATTGTGTAGAACTAGCTTAGGGGAAAGTACATGAGAGAGACAACAAGTATTTATAAAGGCTATGAGTGCGCAGCACAAAATAGCAAATAGAAATGTGAAATAAAAGGCGATGCCACAGCCTTACGAAGTCCAAATAAGATGGCTGTGGTGGAGACAGAACGGAAGACTAAATAAGGGTATCAGTGGGGCGCCGTGTGAGTCAAAAGGGAAAGTGAATCGAGAGAACATATCTGGTACATGTGGAGGATGACTCCACTACAAATACAACTGCGTACAGCAAAGAGACGAGTCTGTAGTAAGACGGAAGACAAGGACAAGGAAAAGACAAAGGAAAAAGTGTACCCCCTTTGTAGACCATAACAGACTGATATCACTAATGAATTGACAAGCTGATATGCTGATAGCCCTGAGAATGCTGATAGCAATGAATTACTTATGGATGATAGCACTAATAGCATGCTATCAGTCAGGTTAGACAAGTCAGAAAGGTCATTGATTTTGATAACTCAGAAGAAATGTAGGTTTGCTGATGTAGAGAAACAGAAGACGAGTCAAGGAAAAAGGACAAGGAAAAAGTATACCCCCTTTGTAGACTGTAATAGATATAGGATCAGCACATTTTGATTTTGATTGTTGCACAATGGCATTGATCAAGAGTCACCTTTGGGTGAATGCTCATCATGATGTCTCCCTTTTCATATGTATGCATTGCATACTGGAATAATTGCTCTTTTGTGGCCACTGTATCTATAGCAGGCATGTATATCTTAGGCTGTCATGTATTCCTTCAACAATTAATCATCAAGTTACCATGAGGCATACTGATGATGACATTGTCAGGATAAACAGTAACATTCCATGGAATAGCCTGTAGCAACAGATTATTGATTTCTGTCAATTTGCACACAGTTCCATTCCAATGGACCTGTGTGAATCCACCTAATCCATGTGAATTCAAAATTGAAATGACAATGTACACAAGTATGATACCTGTTACATTATCTATCAGAACAAGCCCAGTGACAATGTACACATGTATATCTGTTGCATTACCTCTCACTATGAACCCAGTGACATTGTACACATGAATGATAGAACCTATTGCATTTTCCATTAGAATTAGCCCAGTGACATAAGGTATCATACTTGTGTACTTGGTCATTGAGCTCATAGTGAGAGGTAATGCAACAGATATCATACTATTGCATTATCCATCAGAATGAGCCCAGTGACATTATAGAGAAGAGTAAACATTGATATATGATCAATTTACATACTTATCACAACTCTTAACACAGACAAATAAGTGTCTGTATAACATCAAACCTAGAATATCCCGCAACATGTCAGTGTCAGTGTCAGTACAACATCAGTATACCTAGAATACCCCTCAACATGTCAGTGTCAGTGTCAGTACAACATCAGTACACCTTGAAAACCTCTCAGCATATTCTGGTAAGTGTAAGTACAGCACAATACTATGGATTTCCCCTTAGCAACCAGTTAGTATCAGTATAACATCAATACAACTATATTTCTAAGCACATGCAACAACTGTTAGTACATACTCTGTACATACAAAGGCTTTAACTCTAAGTACACTTCAGTAAGTGTAAGTGCAACATCAGTATATCTGCATTGCCTCCTAACATAAATTGGTAAATATCAGTACACCATCAGTACATTCATCAGTATATTAGAACTATGCCTTACATGATCAGAACATAGTCTAACTAAAATAACAGAAAAACTTAGTTATCAGAACATCAGCATGCCAGGACATTTCTGGGGGTAAAAACTAGCATGATATGTGTAGGCTGTGTTCTCCTCCAAATTCGCAACCTGGCTGTGCTACACTCTTCCATCTTCCTTTTTTGGAAATCATGCCTGGAATTTCCTCATTAGGACAGTGTTTCCTTCGCAATTACTCTAAATCCTTGTCTGGCTAGATTTGGCCTTGTTTTGGTAATGATGATACTCTCCAACCCTTAAAAGGTGTTTGGTACACTTTTGGTACATTTCCTAGTCAAGGGTAAGGCCAGAGTCTAGTGAGATTAGCATCTGATTAGCGCTAAATTTGTGTAGTCAAGTGTAGTCAAGTGTAGGATATTGAATGGTAGTGATGTGCTCCTGTTTCCTCTTTGGTATGCTCAGGTCATCGTGGCTGTGTTCCCCTCTTTTTTCTCAATTTGATAGTGCTACTTTCAACCACTTTCCTTTTTTGGAATAATGCTGTCATCGTGGCTGCATTCTCCTCCAAATTCACTTCCTGGCTGTGCACTCTCCCACATTCCTAGTCATTCCTAGTGTCCTGATACTGTCCTGGTGTACAGATGGTAGTGAGTCTGCCAAATTCCTACACCAGAACAGTGTCCTTGTGTATCCAGTACATTTCTACCAGCAGAAATGTGAACTCATATGTGTAGTTTTTCGATTTTTTATGCATCCCAGGAATATTGGAGTCCTCAGCCTGTCAACCAAGCGATTCGGCATTCGGTCTCAGACCCGAATCACAACATAGATTGGAGGGGTGATGTCATAATCGTTAAGCATGGATGTCATTGTGAGTCGTGCATTGCAGACGTAGCTAAAGAAGACAGAGCCTTGTGCAGTGCTATCGTAACTGCAGCTATTTGTAATGGGAAAATCTAGAAGTGATGTAGTTTCATGGTGATGATGCTGTGCTATATGGCGAGTGAATAAAAAAAAGCGCAATAGTTGACGTCATGTATTTACCTCTGTGTGTGATTGATCCTTATGTATGTTGACGTTTCATAAACTTAGATTCATTGGAAGCCGAAGACCCCAACGGTCTGCCATGTTTAACTGGTTTGGCAGGAGTGACAGACGAGGAGCGGGATTCATCTGTAAGTTTCTTGACAGGATCAACCAGGCGACCTCCTTTGATCCATCACACCATTTCTTCGAAGGCCCATGTTGCATCGTGGACGTATGTAATGTACGTGTGAAACAGAGCATGTTCTGAACGAATTTCTTTGGACATCCAGGTGAGACTTAAAACAATCAATGTGATGCCGTTGGGACCGGTATGGCAAAGCTTTGACCAGTCAGAATGAGAAGGACATGCTTTGCTGAAAGGCTTGCTGTGGAGTGTAGTACACCAAGACGGTTGCAGTTCTGACCACCATAATTGGAATTTCGGCAGGAATTCATGATCAATGTCAATGTCAGGAATGCTCTTTCGTTTGAGAGGACGGTGGCTTTCAAAGAATCGAGGTCTATTGATTATGGACAGTTTTTGTTCGATGTTCTATCTAAATCAGCTAGAGCCCTATTATTGATTTGCAAAAACAAACATACCCTGCCGTCGACAATGTGGAAATTATCCAGTTCTTGAATTTGATACCAAAGACGGATAAGACAATTGAGACGTTTGGTGGTCGGAAGCCCTCGAACGTAAGATAAGGCATCGATGAACCAGTTGAATTTAGTGGGACATTTTTCAGCAATGATGTCAAATTCAGTAGTTGAGATGCGATCATCACTATCGATCTCGATTGCACTTTTGCTACTGATGTTGATGGGGTAAGCACTATATGATTACAGTTAAGTAAAAGTATACAGACAATGAAGTTGCTCCAATGTTGTCATCTTCGTTGAGTTCATTCACGGCAGCCTTCGGACTAGGAGTTATGGAGTTGAGCGATAATACAGATGATCGGTCGTGTTCGACTTCGAGCCTGTTGTGCAGTCCCACGGGAATTGATTAGGGAATTGTGTGATTTTTTTAGGGTTACGTAGTTCTTACAGAGATTCGTTGTTTACGAGATTCTAATTATTTAGAGAGTGGATCGCGTTGATTGTTGCGTTCTGTTGTGCGGCCATGGCAACTGCAGTTGAATTGGATAGCAATTGATCTACAACCGATGGTTGAATTAACGACATCTGTTGTGTAGAGGGATCATATATACTCACCATCTGTTACCACTCTTTGATTATCGTTTGGCTTCCTAGCCATTTAATGTTAGTGCGAGTAGAGGGCGCAGCCGAATGAATAATAGAATCACGGTGTAAAATGGTCAACTAATTGGGATGTAGGTATGAATATGGAAATCTCTGGATGTTTTTTATTTCAACTCACGAGAGGTGAGCAATTCACATTGAGTTATGAAAGTAAGATGCTCAAATTATTTTTATTACATTCGATGGGTGTTTGTATCGCAATATGGAAACAAAGGAAAAGGTAGAATGCGTAGCAAAGGAAATGGAGGCGAGTAGTAGCGAATTGTATGCATTAACTAATGTACCTTATACCCATAAATCACGAATATCTCTCTCTTCCACGTCTTCATTCATATAGGGTTTGATTGGTCAGGTTAAATGGAGGTTAACGACGATGTCGCTTGACATTAGTACGTTAGCAAATCAGATAAGGCCAGAATGGCCTAGATGAAAGCACAGAATATGCTCGCTTGATACAAATACAACGGTTGACGCTCTGGACAGTTCTCATAATCAAATCCACAAATCTTCAATGTCCTTTGCATCCGCTACATCCTTGTCAACTTCTTGATATGCACTGTGGAGCAATGATATTCCCACCATTTCGAGTTGAGCACGCTGCCCCCATTTATCAAGCCTTACATCCTTCATTCGGTGATGAGTAATCTTCGCTTTGAGCAATACAAGGTCATTTTTTTTCAAGTCAATTGGTGACAGCATCTCCATTTCAGACTTGGCCTTTAAGATGTCACGAGCGTCGTACACTGTGGAAAACAAAATCTGATACGTTCATTAAATGGACACAAACATTTTGTTGAACCGCATGCGTGCTTACCAGGTTATCTTTGTTCTTAGCGGTTTGCCATTTGATCGCTCGGACAGTCCTCATAGAAGTGTCGATAGTTGCTAAAGGAAATATGAATTGTAAAATCCGCTGGATAGTGAATGTACGCTCTCGCGAAACAGAAAAGCCTGCAAGCAACTGAGCCATCTGAATCCGCAATTCGTCACAGAGAGGCATAACAGTGATTGAGGCTTGTTTATCTGGATAACCATCCTTCTGAAACCACGTAGACACAATGTGACTGAGGATCCAAACAACAATGGTCTCATTTGTAGTCGGATTGCAAAGCTGCTTGCTATGATCACTTAAAGGATGATACTTTCCCTAAGTGGCAGTAGGCAGAATGTTTCTGAGTGAGTAGATGTTAGCTTGCTTGTTTACGTACTGGGACAACGCCTGAATCCTCCTTCAGAATCCCAACTATCAGTGACAGATCGGTGGCGACATCGAAAAAAATAAATAACACACCTTTTCAGCATGTCTGAATACTGTTTGATCTGCTTATCATTGATCAAACATTTTGTAGCGTTTGGGGGAATCAATTGAATGCATAGTGTCTTAGTGGAGAAACTGGCTTGCAAAGATGTCACAGCCGGAGCTCACACTACAACCCGCTCCACTTTGCTACCTTCTTTTTGAATGGGTAAAGACATGTTTGTGGAAGATAGAGCAGCATTCGAGTCTTGCTGTAAGTTCTTCTCTGTTACTTCTGTTGGAGTGATACTTTCCATCTCTGGAGTTTCTGGTAATGGATGCTCGATAAGTGATTCTAAACCCAAGAATGTGCTCAGTAAACGTTGTAACATGAATCGAACATTCTACCGTCGTGTCCTCTCCTATACACAGTATAATGTTTTCGAAAGCAATGATCAGTGAATAGTGAATGAAGAGTGGAATCCAGTATTTACTTAGCCTTCTTGTTCAGCGATTCTTCAGTACGAGTAGTGGAGTCGCATTTTGTCATGCTAGGGGCATGGGTTGTATGTGAGTAACCCGTCGTAAAGGATCAAAATATGGTTAAGTATGCGGCTCAATTATGAATCTCCCTCCCCTAAATGAAGTGGCATAATATGCAAAACTATAAGATGCTCATAGTGGTTGAATACAAATTAACTAGTCAATCCTCTCATCAGCATCACAAGAGACATACGCTCGCTCATCTATATGCATATTCTGCATCTCTTCTACAAGCACTTTTTCAGTGCTCGGGGAACGGAACGTCTGTTCAGTCGGATTGTTGGACATTGTTTGATCAGGCGAACGGGAGATCACGTCTTGTTGATTTGTAGCTGAAAGAGGAGGTGAACCGAAACGAATAGTCACTTGATGTTGCTTGACAGCGTGGGCAGAAGAATTGCCAGACAACTTGGAAAATTAATGTTTCTTACTAGTACTCTAATCGACTGTTATTAATATGGAAAGAGAACATGTAGTATTAGAAAAATGCACAATATCAGGTGGCCACAAACAGCCTGGTACAATAAGTGAGCTACACAGGTGACCACTCGTGGACTATCTGATGATTTGTTGATCGTGAACAGGTGTGGAGCATAGCCCAGGTTATCCCAGGTGGGCTTCGTGATTGCATTTGGCTGATTTCTAACCATTGATTCAACCATTAGCCCTTTCATCCTTCCGACATCATCAAGCATTTTCTCCTGAGCAGGGTTCGTCACACGAGACCTTTGTCGTACTATGCTGGATTTCTTATTACATCGGCCAGAATTCAAATGCCAAATTCACTATCACTCATGATGACCAATGGATTGATATGATGAAGGTAGTCCTCTATAATGTACTCATCTTACCATGTCTTACTTGTCCACTAGGAGGGATTGACGCACGAAGACCTTCTCCAAGAAGACCCGCCTTGGAACATTCTTAGCATGGTACTACAACGACTCGATCAACCCAGAACATGAAAATAGTAAATCGTCCATCAGCAAAATCACTAGTCATTGCTAATTACTTCTCTTTATCTGCTGTATTTCTGCAAGACAAGGGGTACATTCTGTGTTCTCACATATGGTCATGGACATTCAAGACTGCCTTGATAGTGATAGCTCCATGTGTTCCATTTCCTCCACTGACAATCCATGGACTGTTATTACATGCATGCTCCCATTTTTTCAATGTCCTTCGTGAGGTCTGACAGTTCGCAGGTATCTGCCCTCAAAATATACCCTTTGGCTGCAAGCAGATCCCGGTTGGATCCTATGTTTCAATCCAGTCGGACAGTGCCCAACAAAGGACTCAAAATCGGCCTATACAGTTACACGACAACGATATTGAATGGGAAGATGTGATCTTTCTGTGAGTTTATGACCTGCTGCTCGTACATGGTTGCTAACTATTGCTAGACCCTCTCAAACCTCTGGCAAGGTCTGATTCACGCTTTATACCTCCTTCGAACTAAAACCGATGTTGGGCAATGGAGAGGTCCTTTATATGCCAGATCCCATCGACATAGATGATTTGGCCAAGGTACACATCGTGAGTGAACCCCTCTGAGTGTGTCCTACCAAGCCGCAAGATTCTAATTCCAAGATAGTAATTAGTTTCTCTCAGGAAGAACTGGGGACTGCAACTCCTGATCCGTCACTGCTTGTCACCCTCTGGCAGTAACCCCGAACGGCGACGATAGTAATGTGATTGGTCCCCTATATGTCCATGCCCATTGGTTGACAAATTGTTGTTGGCAGATGGAGTTGGATAAGACCTCCGACCTCATTCGCGAGACAAATTTTGGGCAAGAAGCTCTCCTCTGCTACCATGGTGAATACCAGAGAGATTGTCTCGAAGCTGTCCAATATTTCGAATGCGCCTGGCGTAACTGTCATTTAACACACCCGTGTCATGCGGTGGTGCTCGTTAACCTAGCAAAGGCAAGATTCGCAAGCCACCAGATTGGCCCAGGAAACAGGTTTTGATGAACTCATCCAGCTTTATCGAGAGGCCGTCAAGCTGCGTCGTCCTGGTCATCCGGACCAACCAGCAACATTACTGAATCTCACTCAAATTCTGCTATTTCGCTACCAGCAGGAGTATACTGAATCCATCGCAGAGGAGATCAAAGATCTCATGGCCGATAATGTGTTCTCTGAAGACACGCATGAACGCCGAGCTGCAGACCTCGTGCTCGACACGTTCGAGCAATATAGAGTTGTACACTCTGGTGGCTTAACCGAACTTGATGAATTGGTCCAAAAATTGAAGCAGAATGCAAAGGTCTCTCTAGAAGGCTACCTTAACAAACTGCAGAGATTGATCAACCTCAGCGCTGCATTGTGGGAGCGTTATGAGAAACGCGGCGAGCTCAGTGATCTTGATGAAGTGTTGGAAGTCAATGAGCAAGCTTTGCAGCTACTCCTGAGTCGTCATCCAGACCGGCTTCCTTGTCGAAGAACCCTCCATGCTGTGTTGCGGAAGCTCTTCAAGATCCGTGCGGACCATGGCTACCTCGTAAAGCTGTGTCCACTTAGTGACGAAGCTTTACAGCTCATACCGGATGGACATCCAGAACGTCCTCAATGGCTCACTGGTGAGTTGCCATGTTCCGATTTTTTGACACACTGTTGACATGCAGCTCAGATTCCACAAGCCACCACAGTCTTTGACGCTCATACATACAACGAAGCGATTGCACAGTACTCTCAAGCTGCAGTTTTATGGTACAAGTTATGCCAGAGTGAGGAGCCTGTATGAGATGTCTTTCCACTATCTTAATCGACTAGTTTTGTATCTGGATTCGACGCAAAATCATGTATTCAGGTTCTTCTCAAATGTGCACATATGCCCTTCACCCGCGCCAACCCTTGATTACAAATGGAATATGTCTACCGATCAAAGCGGAAGTAGACCAGAATCCATACAACCGGATCAGTCTTCCTACCCGTATCACCGAGGATAGCATCAAGAATGTACATTAGCTCGGGAACATGAGCCGCAAGTGAGAAAGGTAGTACCTCGCTGCATCATTATGTTCATGATTGCAGAGACATTTTTGGGCGCACAATCCGCCTCCCAGTAACCTCATCACCTTAGCAAACTATCTGACACCGTAGACAAATGAAAAAGGTGACAACACACACATGTTATCAGCACGTAGATGTGTGGATCAATGTCCAGTCACCTCCCCACCTTGAAGAGGCCCAAACACGATATTCCTTGTGGTGCCGTCCATCCCACTCAAGTCACTGTAAGAATAGAATCAGAGAGATGTCACACTGAAGACTGCTTCCAAACGGGGATTGCGATATAGTCGGCATAAAGACAGGCTTCAACGCCGTCATGGTTGTACTCTATAGAAGAAATGTCAGAAAATGCATAGATGGATGTGAGAATGTACGATAATTTTGTGTGAGGGGTCTACGCTTGCTGCGAATGCTTGTTGTATGCTTCATGTCGTGAGTATTATAGCGCTTGATTGCCACCCATAATCCATTTGTTTTCTTCTCGCACATCACAATGCTGTTGACCTGTGCGATCGCCACCATCTGTTCCTTTGTGTGACACAAGGAAAGTTGCCAGCTGTCCTAGGCCATCTGAGAGTGGCTGACAGACGGCGAGCAGGCAGAGATCATCGTTGGGTACTGCATGGAGGTTAGGTGACCATGTGAGAATGCTAAGAGTAGAGACATATGAGGAGATGACAAAGTTGAACACTTTGTGGCCGGGTAATGAATACTGGGGATCATAGAAACCGGCTGCATGGATAGGTAGAAATACGAAGGGTCCAGTGGGACACCAAAAAAATGCGTGACGTGTTACCAGGGGACTGTTTGGAGACACCAATGAGCAAATCACCTGTGAATCGAGATAACATGAGATCATGCACTGAGAAAGCTAATGCATCTAGGACTGGTTTGACGATACCGTTCCATAAGGGCACCAAGAAGGTTTCCCAGCTACTGTGGTCCCATATTACGGGTTTCCCATCCCTTTCGTAGTGTGAGCCTGATGAAGGAAAGTCTTGAGCAGATTTTGATGGTTAGTGGCTCGCTTGAGAGTGAAATGGGGAAGTGGGACATGAATGACATGATCTACATTGGCAAGAACGATCAATGCATCACATCGACGTTCTGCAGCATTGAAGATAACGACCGGTCTGGAGTATGCTGAAGCATGGAGCTGAGAGAAATCTCTCGGCAGGAGGAACCGCTCAAAACCAGGAAGGCGTCGAATTTCCTGAAGCAATTTATCTCGTTGGATCACAAACATGATCGCAATCGTATGGTGACTATCAGCTTCCTGCTGCAATGTCTGTGTTGCACGATGGATTGCACCACTGGTCGACTCCAAGAAGGTGGGCAATGATTTTTCGCGAGAGGCATCTAATGCGGCAAATAGATCGCAAAGTCTACGAGGTGCATCAAGCACGATAATCTATGAGATCTGTGGCCTAGTTTCCAGCGATTGCTTCTCCATAAGGAGTTCTCTCAGCTCCATGGGTCAACACACTCCAGACCTGTAGTCGTGCTCAACGTTGCAGAGATCGACTACAACACATTGGTCATTCTCACCAACGTGATTGATCATATAATCCACGTCCCTCTAGGCCCTGATTCTGCCTTGAGCCTGAGGGTGGGCTTCATATCTTCAGAGAATGCTGCAGAACTTGGTTGCCCACACTAGTGTCATCCATTCTGAGGATGAAAGGATGATTTTGCATCATGGAGCCACACTCAGACCACTTCTAGTCTGATGCCTATCTTAGTGGCACATAGTGACCCCCCATGCCCTTTAATTGAAATTAATTCATAGTCAAATTGTTTATCTGTGTCACTGCACAGACTCTTATGCACTGCAAGTTCCCAATGGTGCCGAGAATAATGTGCAGAGTTCACACTATCTCCAAGAACTACTGTGTAAAGTACGTTTGCGAAATACGGCGATAGAATGAAAACATCATTGTCTGTCCGAATATTCAAAGATTTACATGGATGAATGGAACCCACTCGCTGAACAACACTTGCCCACTATCCTGAAGATCCCCGATAGCTTCATGCAATGCCTGTGCTGCCTCCCAGTAATCCGGCCTTGTACCATTCCGCAACAAGTGTCCATAGACATCCCTTGCCACTACAGGCGCAATCCTGTCTCTGATCGACCACATCGTACCCACGACACCTCCATAACCAGCAAATAACATTCCAGAAAGGCAAGCCCACCAAGAGGACGGGACAATGAGAGCATGCCACGCAGTGTCAAACAGTGTCTATCAGCAAGACAAAGTCCACTGTCCACGCCGTCTTGGATTCCGTGGCATGCAAATGGACGCAATTTGCCTATTCATCTGACCGAGTATTTCTTCGGCTGTTCCCAGAAAGGACTCCAGGATGGTGGTGTGGGCTAAAGGTGAATCCCTGACTACCTCCTTGATATGCGCTATTTGGGGTCTAGACCTGGCAGCTGGTCGAGGCCATCTGAGGGTGGCTGACGAACAGCAAGCAGGCGGAGATCATCGTGAGGTACAGCATGGACGTTAGGCAAGCGTGCGAGAATGCTAAGAGTAGGGATGTATGAGGAGACGACAAAGTCGAACACTTTGTGGCTGGATAATAAATACTGGGAATCGTAGAAACCGGCTGCATGGACAGGTACAGAAATACGAAAGGACCAGTTGGACACCAAAAACGTGTGATATGGCACCAGGGGACTGTTTAGAGACCCCGATGAGGGAATCAGCTGTGAATGGGGGTAGCGTGAGGTCACACACCGAGAAAGCCAATGCGTGTAGGACTGCATCAGCAAACCTACATTTTTTCTGGGTGAGTTAGATAACTGACAAGACTGACAGGCCTGAATAGACTAATCAATGATAGATTGACTGAACTGACTGAACTAATTTAGTAACAAGCTGATAGGCTAATATATTGAATGAACTGGTTGACTAATCAACTATCTAGCTGACAAATTGACAAACCTGACAGGCCTGACAGACTGACCAACTGACCAACTGATGTAACTGACAGAAATGACTGACTGATCAGCTGATGGCCTGATAGACTGAATTGGCTGATTGACTGACAACCTGACTGACTGATAGATTGACATGACTGACTGACTGGTTGACTGACTGACTGATGGGATGACAAGACTGACAAGACTGACAAGATGATCAATTGACTGACTGACTGGACTGACTGGACTGATATCACTGGTTGACCGACAAGCTGATATGCTGATAGCTCTGAGAATACTGATAGTGATGAATTACTTATGGATGATAGCACTGATAGCATGCTGTCAGTCATGTCAGCCAACTCAGACAGGTCATTTATTTTGATAACTTAGAAAAAATGTAGGTTTGCTGATGTGGCTTGACGATGCCATTCCACAATGGCACCAAGAAGGTTTCCCAGCTGCAGCAGTACCATGTTAAAGTCATCCCATACCTCTCATCAGAGCATATAGCATGAGCCCGACTAAGAAAAGTCTTCAGCAGAATTTGATGATCAGCGGCTCGCTTGAGAGTGAAATGAGGGAGCGGGATGTGAACTGCATGATCCATGTCGGCAATTATGATCAATGCATCACATCAATGGTTTGCAGCATTGAGGATAAAGACTGGTCTTGAGTGTGCTGAAAGACGGAGCTGGGAGAAATAATTTGGCAGAAGGAACCGCTCGAAACCAGGAAGACGTCGAATTTCTTGAAGTAGCTTATCTCGCTCGATCGCGAGCATATGGTGACTATCAGCTTTCTGCTGCAACGTCTGTATTGCACGACGGATTGCACCATTGATTGAGTCCGAGAAGGTGGACAGGTGTTCTTTTGCTCGACAAGATGAGGACATTCTGGGGAGTGAGCGCCGGCGGGGGAGGTGAATGCGATCTCGCTCGAGAATGGAACATAGAAAATGCTGCAAAACTTGGCTGGTTCCACTACTATAAACCAAAAAACACTGCGAAGGATGCGGGGGTGCCATTTGTCCAAGTGGTCCAAGTGTAGTCTGGGACCCAGCCTGTCTACGAGGTTGCCACGTTGAGAGGCAAACCGGCAATAGATGTAGACGGTTAGGTCTCCAGACATGTTGACCCGGCTAACTCCGTGTCGGATCACATGTTGTCACTGCGTTAATTTGAGTGGTTCTCAATAGCGCCCATACCAGCTAGGAATTATACTATGGATGGTAACAGTCTCGAGCCCCAGTGAATCTACATATCAAATTCGTTGTGAGCTGCAGAACCACACTGGGTAGTGATAAACATCCTGGGATTAAACCTGCACGTAAGTGGCGCTTCGCAGGCTTCTCCATAGGTTCCATTTTGCAGAAGGATCAGGATCATATCTGCTCAAATGCTTCACGGTCATTAACAGCATTTGTTGTCCATCAAACCCTAGACAACCAAATGGCCGAGCAAGGTGGGTGATATGATCGCTTCGTCACTCATTATCCAACGGGCGTCTTTCGCAGAACATTTCCCTGCCTTCTCTTCATCAGGAAACCTACATTTTTTCTGGGTGATTTAGATAAATGACAAGACTGACAGGCCTGAATGGACAAATCAATGATAGATTGACTGAACTGACTGAACTGATTTACTGACAAGCTGATAGGCTGATACATTGAATGGGCTGGTTGACTAACCAACTACCTAGCTGACAAATTGACAAACCTGACAAACCTGACTGACTGACCAACTGACCAACTGATGTGACTGACAGAACTAACTAACTGGTCAGCTGATAGCCTGATAGGCTGAATTGGCTGATTGACTAACAACCTGACTGACTGATAGACTGACATGACTGACTGACTGGTTGACTGACTGACTGATGGGATGACAGGACTGACAGGACTGACAAGATGATCAACTGACTTACTGGGTGGACTGATGGGACTGATATCACTAGTGAATTGACATGCTGATATGCTGATAGCCCTGAGAATGATGATAGCAATGAATTACTTATGAATGATAGCACTGATAGCATGCTGTCAGTCAGGCCAGACAAGTCAGAAAGGTCATTGATTTTGATAACTCAGAAAAAATGTAGGTTTGCTGATGTTGGCTGTGTTGCCTCCTCCAATTGCCACCCACGAGGCTGGGGCTGTTCCCTTCCTGCACGCAGTTGGTGCTTTGGGATGGACTCTGCAGCGTGCTAGAGGGTAGGCTTCGTGGATAACTGCACCCGCGTTCCCTATATCTAACTTTGGACGATCAGCTTTCAGTGACATGGAATCACCTCAACCCCCTGCGTCCCCTACGAACTTTTGAAAGTAATCAACATTACCTGTATGCGGCCAAACTTGATCCACGTCGAGTCTCGCAGACCATGTTCCGCTGTCCCACAATTGCTGGACACATGCCCCTTCAGCGACCCTTAGTCCCATTGTACGCTGTTTGCCCATATCATTCTCCACATGGCTTATCAAATCTGCAGGTTTGCATTGATCATTGGAATCAGTAACTATGCCAAGTGGGGCAAGCTTCGTGGAGTGGTCACCGGCACGAAAGCGATAAAACATTATCTGGAAGTTGACCTCCAAGTGTCTGAAGATCATATCTTCGACGAGAAGGCTACTTGTGCTGCGATGATCGAAGCCTTTCAGAAGTGTCCTTCTCATCAACACTGTTGTCTGGCATACCATGAAACCGCGACTGACCACAGCCAGTCCCGCCACCAAATGCCTCCTTGCCTCCGCTGTCCTCCAATGAAAACACCAGACCCTTCCAAACCATTTATCACTTGTCCGTTGTTCCTACATCTCCTTCTCCAGAATCACTGCAAACACTGTCTCGGGGATCTTCACACCATAGTGCACGCTCAATACCGACCCGTCTCGTACAACGGCGCCTCTCCTCCATGCCAGAAGAAGATAGTGCTCTTCTGGAGCTTTCAACATCTGCCTCGCCATCGAGGTTGCAAAGCCAGGTCACAAGTGATAGGATTCCGTCGAACTACGATGGACCAGCAGGACATCAGATATTTTATGCTGATGTACCACCGAAGCAGGCTATCACGGATTTACCCGGATTTGAAGGCGGTCTAGGGACCCCGTTTATCGCTTTCTACAAGACTTCAAAGCTTCACTGGTCAAGGTTCGACTTCCAGTAATGAAAGAGCAAAACATTCTAGAGCAGACCAATAGTGGTCATCAGCATGTACACAGGAAGACACAACTGCACAAGAAATTCAAAGGGCCTGCTGCTACGAACGAACCAGCAACGACGCATGGACTACTAGGTTACAGAGCATACGTGCATGAGAATATTCGATGCATCCTGTTTTCTGCAGCTGTAGCACTGTCACTCTACAATCCGTGTACTACATGTATCAAAGTTGATTCACTTGAGCATTGGCAATCTGCAAACTTGTACATGGTTTAAGCAACGGACCAAGGGTGGATTTTCGGGATATTGGACGTTGTTTCCGATGCAAGCACCCTCTCCAAGCTTCATGCGGATCAATTTACCAACCTGTTTGTGAAACAATAAAGTATCACATTGGGTTGCTTAGACCGTGACCCGCCAGACTCGAACAGAGAACGCACTTCTTTTGATGGGCTGCACCATAATGGTATGAAATATGTCGCTTGAACTTGTTGATCAAGAGAGGGGTGCCTTCTGCACGCCAGCATTTGTGACGCAAGGATCAGCCACAGGTGTGTCTGTGTACGACTTGGATGTGAGTTGGCCAAAGATGAGAGGGTATGCGACCATGTAGCTGATGGGGTGACTAGATGGATGTGTTGCTGCATATTAGACCCAATCATGGAACGCAAACGCAGGGATGTACTCACGGTCGGTCGGCAAAGTTGTCCAGGGAACCTTGCTTGTCGATGATACAAATGCCAGCTTCCTGCGTACGGATATGTATGCTCTTGATGTCGTCCGAGGATTTGCCCAGTGCTTTGAGCTGTGCGTGAACTGTGTGCGCAGCCTCGACGGTGGGATAGGAAATCTTGAAGAGGGGTGTCCGTTTGACTGTGATGGAAATGTTGACGCGTGCCCGTTATGCTCCCCTCTGCCAGCCCTCTATAGGGACAAAGATACTGGATAAGTTTTGACTGGAGAATGAAGAGTTGTGTTCCGAGGAGAGTTGCCGTATGGAGGTCCAAATGGTGCAAAATCAGCATGCACAAAATGAGCGACCGCGCACAAAACGGGACCGAATGACGAAGGTAGCATGCACAAAGAGATGTTGAGCCCCAGTTTCTTCCTCACTTGCTTTCTCTAGCACCACCTCTCTTCCCTCCACCCCCTCGTTTTGTGTGCACGGTCGCTCATTTTGTGCGCGCTGATTTTGCACCATTTGGACCTCCATAGACGGGGCCTAAGTCAATCCAACAAACAGGTAAGGAGCGTGAAGTGTAAAGCGAAAATATGCATGATCAAGCTTTTCCAAAGACAAGCTTGCCCGTGTAGTGACCGTTGCCATGCTTCTCTACCTCAATGCCGATCAGCCTCGTTGTTCCGTGTAGCTAGTCGAGGCGACGGATGCCACCCTCCCATCTGCCACCCATCTTGGTGCATCGCTCTTCATATGCACGAGTGACCTTGTGCTGGGCATGGCTACTGTGGCTGAGTGCCTCCCACTCCTGTGGAGCGACCCACATCAAGAGGGTCGTATGGAGAGAATAGAGCAGGTCCAGGTTGGTAATGTTTGGGGACCAATTTCCTGTTGGACGACCCGGCAATATAGAATGAAGCACCGCTCGGAGATGAGGTAGAAGGACCGACGATGACGGGCTATGGGAACTTGTCCGAACGGAGCACCAGACGCGAAGCTGCCGATGTCGGTGTGTCTGTGGCCGGCTGCGAAAGCGTATGCGCAGGGATGGCTGTATGTGTCGTACAGTCGAGGACGGTCCGCGAGGAAGGAGTGTACGTCATGTCATATGAAATAGGCACGCTATGCAACCGTGTGGACGCGAATAGCGGATGCATGTGGAGCGAGGTTGAGTTCTGCGGAATCTTGAGTTCTGCGCTGCCTGCATCTGATGAATGGATTTGGTGGATCAGTGATAGCAGGCGAATCTCCGCGAGTCTGACGTACGAGAATGCATGGATCCTACTGACGACATGCTACCTTGCCAAGGTGGATTATGTCAACGACGACCGCCGCTCATATCGCACATGGTGCGAAGAGCTGCCAGCCGATGATCCAGGACGTGCAGATCCAGGGCAGAATAAAGATCAAGTTAGTCGAAATGACAGTGAGAACCCATCAGGAAAAATCATCCCACGACATAGTGCTACATTGTTATTATTGCATGATTGTCTTCCCCCAAGTACAGGATTTGTGTGCTAATAGTGATATATCACTACATATACCTAACAAATACAAGCAATGTAATAGCTCTTATACCACATAGTCCAATGTGTCCAACAGAAAGCAGAGCAATCACACAACATAGCATAACACTCCAACTCAGGTATATTCTCAACAGCCATCACTGTTGAGCACATCAGGAATCACATTCTAGTAGTACATATTAGCATCAGCATCAGAAACCGAACCCTCAGCCACTTCCTCGTCCTCAATCTCCTCACCCTCAAGTTCCTCGTCCCCACCCTCATCCTTGTCCTCATCCTTGTCCTCATCCTCATCCTTGTCCTTGTCCTGATCCTGATCTTCTTCAGCACTGTGAACATCACCTCCATTTACCTCCTCCAAATCATCTATGTTGAAGTCGTCTGTCAGGTCTGCTACTGAAACCTCCTGCATGCTGTCCACCAGGTCTGCTACTGGAGTCTCCTCCATGCCGTCGAATGGCATTCCTGAAAGCTGTATTTGGGATGGCCTTCTTCTCCTTTTTCACGGTATTCGTTGTCAGGCCCGCATGAGCACTAGCGTCAAGCGTATGATCAGTATTAGAGGGTCATGGTAATCACTAGTACATACCGTCCATTGTCAAAGACATGCTTCAATATCACTGACAACAATTTGTATCCGGATGTTGCCTTGTCGAACTCATCTAAAGCTTCGTCATGGCCAACATATGCATTAACATACTCTTCTTCTGTGAATGCAATAGTTTGGCGCACTCCCGTAGCCCACTCGTCAATAGCACATTCAATCTATGTTATTGTTACTAGTGGAAAAGAAAATTTGATCCAAATGGGCTTACCGCTGTCAGAGTGAGCGTGAAAGCGGGACGAGGGAATGGTGAGTAATACTTGGTCCAGCGAGGTCCATCGTCATTCCTGTTCTTGAATAGGACTTCATTGATCACTTGTTGGATTGCGGGGTTGGCATAGATTCCTGTGTGTTCATCGATACAAGAACCTCGGGTCTTAATAATCTCTGAGTCAGTGGGCATAGCATTGATATTAAAATTTGAATGCTTACATGGTAGATGAATGCTGATTCAGTCTTAAGCTTGGCAGAGAGAGCCTGATTCTTTAGGAGTACCACTTCATCTTGACCGCTCTCGAAACCGTAAGTTGTCTTGACAATGCTGTGTGCCCTCAACTTGAACTGCGATTGAATGTGGGAGGTTCTTGCAGTAACCTACCACAACATCACGTCAATGAGAGAAGTCGGAAGTAAAACTACTTACAAGTTTCATTAGACTAGTGGTATGATCCTTGTCCAGTGTGTGGTGCATGCAGGCAATCTTCCATGCCGATACCACCCACTGCTCTCCTTGGACTGCGGATGGGTAGGGGTTTTGGGTAAGTAGGGTAGAACAGTAGACTTGAATAGCCGTCTGGAGAATGGTGTGTGTCTCCATATCATAGTCGGCTACCTTGGGTCGACCTCTCATACCCACATCAGATGTCTCAGTCAGAGCAGGAGTGTTTGTAGATGCTCCGGGTGCCTGACTCAGAGCGGGGAGGGCCTCAAGCGAGCCTTCCGGCTTCACTGTAAGTGGGTCCTCGCATACCCCATCATCATTGCCGGGTTCACAACGTATGTGCTTCCTCGGGGTTTGGCGGATGGAGGCAATACTAGTACTGCTAGCATCGCATGGCTCAGTATCGTCACCCTTGAGTGAGGCAATGTCATCACTAGATAAACTTAAGTAGATTGTTGTAATGAAAAGAGAAAGAGAAACTTACTTGGAGACAACTGCTGCCTGACGTTTAGGTCCCCTTTTTGCAGTAGCATTTTTTACGCCGTCCGCAAGGGCATTGTGCTCACTAGATAATATTAAGCTGGTTAGAATGCAAAGAGAAAGCAAAACTCACTCGATCAAAACTGTTGCTTGATGTTCAAGTACCTTTTTCGGAGCAGCACTTTTCAGCTTCTGTACAGTGGCTAGCTGGCCTGGAGTGAGGGCACTTGTACGCGCTGGAATCATGCTGGTAGCCTGAAGATAGTGAGCCGGGAGATTTTCTCTCAACGGCGGAGACGTGCCTTTGAGTTTCCTAGGCCCATGCCAAGCGGTGAAGGCTTGAGGGTCGCAGCCATACGGGGCGTGGCTGGTGTGCATACTGCCGGCGGTACATTTCCCTTGTGGGCAATCAGCTGTGTGGCTAAATTTGCCCGAGTGTTGGTGCTGGTGCTATGCACCAGTCTGGAGGCAAACTAGTTGGCTAGTAGTTAGACCACAAACGACTCCAGAGAAAGGCAAAAAAAAATTACAGCAACATCTGGCGCCAGCAGGAGAGCAGCAGTTGTCAAGTTCGTGACTGCTGTATTGCTGCGAGCCTTCTTTGCAGAAGATTTGGTTGGCACGTCCTGCTGTGCTGCCTTACTAGCTTGGCCTTCGTGAGAGCACGCTGCTCAGATACCTGCTTGTTCTGTTCGTGTTCTTCTGTAGGAAAGAGGTAAGTAATATTCTTGAACTCCGAGACCTAAGGCTTTGAATTGCTCACCTAACATGACTTGTACTTTTTCGCTGGGACGCTGGATGCGACCATGGCTAGAGTCAGTGGTAGACTGGGTGCGCAGTTGCTCGTCTGAAGCCTGAGACATAGTTCTGCAATTAAAAAATTGACAGTTTGAAAATGGGAGCAGGGAAAAGTTTAAGTTTGCACGGAAAATGGGTTGTGTGTTGTCGGAGAGTATGCAGGCGGTGAGGTGTTATATACCTGGCGGCTTGAATTAGTAGCATCACTTTGATTAGCGACACGGGCAGTGACACATTAAATGCCTGCGAGGACCAGAATGGATTAGATTGACTCAAAAAAAAAAGGTACAAACTAGATTTGAGGGTCATCTTATTTGCATCTCTTCAACATGCCACGCATTGCATCTATCAGGACCCATGGGGCACATACGTGCGGCCAGTGTGGCCAAGGCTTTCCTACACCCAGTGGGGTGCGCCGACACATTGCTCATTCAGCTCGCTGCCATGCAGGCATTGAGGCTAATAATCCAGGTCAAAGAGTCCCAACACACCATGACGAAAACGATGACAACATACCTGGATCTGGAGAGGATGTCGAGGGACCAGACCTGGCTTCTGAGCATCAACTGGTTGAGATGGACACTGGAGAAGATAGGGAGGTTAATCCAGATGCCGAAGAAGAACCCGACAGCGAAAAAGCTTACTTTCCACGACATGCCATGGAGTTCACCAAGCATCCAGTGGACATAGTCTTTGATGACACTAAAACATCCTTCCAAGTGATGTAGGACATTCAAGAGGCTGCTGGATGGGGTACCTACGCTCCATTCGCAGATGCAGAAGAATGGGAGTTGGCTGAATGGTTGATGAAGAATGTCAATCAGCAGGGTATGGAGGACTTTCTGAAATTACCAATTGTAGGTGAATGTACTTGATATGATGCTCCGAGTCACTCACCGTTGGCACCGCAACCAGACACGTAATCAGACACAGCCTAGTTATTGCAGCAAGTACCTCTTCATGAAAGCGATTGACCAACTGCCTACGGGTTCAGAATGGTCTTGTGAGCTGATACGAGTCCATGGAGATGCCGACCTTGATGAGCCGATGGGAAATGTTGAAGCAAATGGTGAGGATGATGCCGAGGAGCTGGAGCTTTGGTTGCGGGACCCGGTTGCCTGCGTTCGAGAGTTGATCAGTAACCCCACCTTCAAAGGTGATACAGTACACTATCTCATACTGCATATGGTCGGGAGACAAAAAAAGTCATCCATTATGAGAAAGTTGCAATACCAGAATGTCACGCTTGTGATGGTCACAGGATGTAACTATGTGACTATCGTACCAGCTTGGTCTAACAAGCAAGAAATGCATCTAAAGTAGTCTGTTTGGCATGGAGAAGCTCTTCACGACGAAGATAAACACAGAAATGACAAAGGTTTGTCAGTAAGCTGAGTGGAAGGTCAGACGACACATCTCCATGCTGTAAACATACCTTGGACCATCAGTTTCTTGCAAAAAACCAGTGTCTCGCTGCAGGAAACAATGGGCTCGGTGGGCTCGTCTTCTTTGTCCGAGTCAATATCAATAATCCCACTGCTCTTTTCCTCCATCTCTCGAACCACCTCAGCAACAATTGCCTTGTCTCCTTCAAAAATGTTGGCCATTGAGTCTGACCATAAGCCAGTCACTGAGTGTGAGATTTTGCCGTGATGTCTGAGTCGCCATTTGAGCTGACATTCAGGGAATGTCGACACCATGACTGATGGCCTTCGGCTTCTTGGGCTGCCAGTTGTGTAGAAGAGGAGTGTTACAAGGTTTATGTTTCTCAGTGGCAGGCATGATTGTGAGACTCAAAGCCCAACAGCAGAGTGCACACCTGGGGAAGTGTTTTCTAACAAGGTTGGTAAGGTTCTGGTTCAATTTTGGGCCCTGCCATAGTGCATAATAGGCGGGTCAGATCAATGCACGATGCATTATGCATAAATTGCTAATTCTACACTGTACCAATATGGGATCCACAGAATCCAATGCAATACAAGATTTATGCAGCACGACCGCATGCAATCTGAGATAGTGTACTGTATAGCATACGCACCTGAGAAAGTTTACGTCGATCCACAAGGGCAAACTCGATGGTATGATGAAATGTGGACTGGTGATTGGTGGTGGGAGACACAAGTGAGTCACGGATATGATGGTGGCCAAAACATACCTCACACGTTGTCCAGCATCACTTGCCAGCTGGTGCAACAATTGCACCTATGATCCTGGCATTCGATAAGACAGAACTATCGCAATTCAAGGGTGATAAGAGTGCATGGCCCGTCTACCTAAGCATCGGGAACACCTCTAAGCAAACTCGTCATCAGCCTGCAAGTCATGCTTCAATATTGCTGGGTTACTTACCTGTATCCAAGCTGCATTCCTTTGAGGACAATTCCCTCGCCGGTTATTGACTCTTTCATTACTGCATGAAGAAGATACTTCAGCCTCTTGTTGTGGCAGGTCAGGAAGGGGTCGAGATGGTTTGTGCGGATGGACAAGTTCGGTGAGTCTTCCCGATACTTGCAGCCTACGTTGCCGATCACCCAGAGCAGTGTCTCATCGCATGTTGCACAGAGAACAGGTGCCCCAAGTGCCTGGTGCGCATTGATCAACAAGGCGAACACATTGAATGTCCGCATCGCAATCAAGCACAAACAACAAACATCCTACATGCACAAGCCACCGGCCAGTACCCACCTGAATTCATCGCCCATGGCCTTCGTGCCGTCTTCTCACCGTTCTGGTCAGATCTTCTCCATACCAACATCTTCGCATGCATCTCCTCCGACATTCTACACCAGCTCCTTCAAGGCCTCCTCAAGGACTACATGAAAAAGTGGTGTACAGATATTGCCGGGAAGCCAAACTTTGATGCCCACTTTTGTGCTATGCCCTACTTCCCGGGGCTGCGTCACTGGAAGCGAGGCATTTCAAAAGTTAGGCAGTGGACTGGAAGCGACCACAAGCAGCTCCAACATGTATTTGCGACAGCCCTCGTTGGGGCGATCCCGCACCAAGATGTTATCAAGGCCAGTTGTGCTCTCATTGATTTCATCCACATCGCTCAGTTCCAATCTCAAACCGATGATACTATCCTTGCTCTACAACATGCCCTCATCGACTTCCATCGTTACAAGGATATTTTCATCGAGCTCGGATGTCGCGAACACTTCAATATACCCAAGCTTCATTCGCTGACTCACTATGTCAGCACAATCAAGAACTTTGGCAGCCTTGACGGTGTCAATACGGAGCACTCAGAACGGTTACATATTGACTATGCCAAAAAAGTGTATGCAAAGAGTAACCACAAGGACTATACCATTCAGATGACGAAGTGGCTTCAGCGCCAAGAGGCAGTTATTTGGTTCTGTTCATTCCTGAACTGGCGCCATCACAATGCCTGTGATGACATGTACGATGATCCTGATGCCAGCCCGCTAGGTGCTTTCCTAACAGGTCCTCGGTATCGCGTTGCAAAGCGGCCTCATTTTGCCAAGAAAACCATCAAGTACTTGATTGAGCAGCATGGCACAGTTGGGTTCATTGAAGCCCTGAAAGCCTTCGTTGATACGCTACCCCATGGCCATCAATTCTTTGAGCCGAATATCTATGATCACTTCGACTGTTTCAGCAACATCGTGATTACCTTGCGGCCTCATGAACATGTATCAAATGATAGCTCTGCAAGGATTCGGTGCCATCCACACCATCTCAATGGACCACACAAGCCTCTGACTCCAGCACAGTTTGATACTGTGTTGGTACTGGTTGACGAAGAAGAACATGTTCGCACTGGTGGTTTCCATGGCAAGTCCTTTCCACCTTGTTCTATTAAATTGTCTAATCTACCGATAGGACTGCGCACAGCCGAGATTCGTGCAATATTCACACTCCCTCCTCATCTAGGGAATTTCCATGAACCTGTGGCATACGTCCACTGGTTCAAGCCGTTCAGCCACATCGACAACACTATTCGGATGTTCCGAATTTTGCGCTCAACACAAAACCGTCGGCCAAATGCAGGTATTATCCCAGTGTCGCAACTAATTCAACCTTGTCATTTAGTGCCCAAGTTTCCGAGTGGGGCTGTCAATCCACTGTGAATTCGCCATCATACTGTCCTACCTGCTGATACATTTTATTTGAACCGCTACATTAACCTTCACACCTTTGAGCAATACAGGCAACACGAGGCATAGAGTTTCATGGTGGCAGGGTGCAGGTGGGCGGGCGGGCAGTATCTGTTTTATTGTATCATTGACAATGAGACTAACTGTTCCGGTCACTGGCAGTATTCTTCTCCCTATTTACACGACGCCATTCTTATTGTAGCCAAGCATGAAAACTACTATAGTTGTCCGCTGTAGCACGCCCATAGCAAAATAGAGTCATTGTATGTTGGCGCACTGGCTCCATTGTTGACGTTGCCACCATAGAAGTAAGCTTTGAGGCTGTTGCTGATGTAGGTAAACAGCTATGGCATTGTTGACTACAGATTACTACATGTACAATAGAGTGGTACTAGGGTGCAACTGCCATAAACCTTTTTTGCAGATGGATACAGATGGCGTCATGGAAGGAGTGTGTGGCATGGTGCAATGGGTGACTTTACCCACGAAACCAGTGAAGACTCAAGACGAATGTATGTGAACACATACAATGTTCAGAAGACTTGTAGCTGGCACGCCAGTACAATGGTGCCCGTTCCATCTTGGACGGAGAAGCGCCAGGTCCTTGTGCAGGCAAGTCGAAGCCATTGTACCGCAATGGTGAGAGATTGGTAGAGCGAGCAAAGTAACTGTCGCTATGCTTGGTCTTCAAGTACAGTGGGGAAGTGGGTCCACCAGAGCTCGGAGTTGCACAGATATAGTTTGGCATTGGTTGGAAGCGAGAATGCCAGTGAGACTTTGAAGACCATTGGCTGGAAGATTCCAGGAGAGCTGTCATGAGAGTATCTGCCAAAGATGTAGCCCAGGTAGGAAATCATGGTATTTCATTAAGTGAGTCGTGAATAAAAGAACTGTTACGCTTGGTCCAGGTAGGAACGAGCGTAGCCTTTGATAAGTCGAGGAGGGAGACAAGCGTTGAGTCAAAAGCACGACGAAGGCTTATAGAATCAAAGGGGGTTCAGAGGTTCAATGCCCAAGTGAGTCGTTCACGAGGGGTTCGAGGTTACTGGGCTTAATACCAGAGGTTTCAAGGGAAGCTAGAGCGATTGATTGAGACAAGGAAAATACAAAGGAGCTCAAGTGTGGGAAAACGCCTGAGTCGTATCTAAGGCTTATATATGTTGGATATATAAGCCTTTAGGGCAAGTAGAGAAACTGATGGAATACGATGGAAGGAATGATGACTAAGCAATTGGAAAGAGGCGGAACGCCAATGGAACAATGGAAGGAAGAATGAGTTATCAATGATAAGTAAAAGATAAGTCCGGGGAGATAAGGGACAAGTTGTGTGAGTCTCGTGTTATACAAGCAAAGAAAAAGAGAATCGTAACAAGAACGAGGTCTGAATCCACTGGGTAAGAGATGGATAAGCCCCATGGTAGTGTCAGACTGCTATATACGCGTGGTAGGAAGATTCCAGGGCACGATTAACATTAATACTTGAGGTTCTAGGCATGTCCCAAAATGATGAATTGAAGCAAGAGGACCCCTAGAAAAAAATAGCATGAGGCTCCGCCATGATGTTGAATGGTTAGGAAGTCAGGGTCTCGCGCCAAAGATGCGACACGGGTAAGATTGGCGTTTGGCGGTCTGACCAATTATCAACCCATTATCACATCTCCAATTTGTCTGGAGGGTCTGTGCGGTTGATAAGCAGCAACGTGGGGCTGGCTGGAGTAAACATGAAGCAGGTTGTAGCGAGCTGAGCATGATGACTCGGAGGATGAGGCAACGGATTCCCATGTAGGATGTCGTTTGGTGCGGGTCAACTCCATTCCTCTAGTAACGTGCATTTCAAAGCCGTTGCTTCAAGATACAATCAGAATTGTCGGCGTAATAGTTAAGCCGTGTACTTACTGATCATCAAGCAGTCAAGTACATCACACTCCTTGCAATGGTCAAAATAATACCTACACATCCGAAATGACTCAGAGTCACAGAACTTATCGGGATACAATTCTTGCTACTTGTGTCAATGACGAGGCCATTAGTATCTGAATGCCAGCTCCTGATCTCATGACAGCTATTCCAAACGTACAGTATATATCCTCACACAATGCAGGTGACTCGACACAACTTACAAACCATTGTCCAGCAGCTCTCTCGTTCAACCTGAAGGCCCGTCTTTTCCTTCGGCACTTTAATCACTGTCTCAACACGCCATTCCTTCGATCCCCGCTAAGGTCCCTTTTACCATGACTGCGAGCAAGGCTGGTCCTATCTTTGATCAATCCAGTCCTGGTGAATCGTGATAGCTTTTCTCAGATATACAATTACATACACGAAATACAACAGATTAATAGTACTTGTTTCAACAACCCTCCGATTGTCATGCTCTTGGAGTCCAGATTAATATTGAGTACATGCCCGCTGCAACTTGACACAGTTCTGAGATCAAAACAAAATGTAATGAATCATAAGAGATCATGAGGGCTGGTTGTGGATATATCATTTGTGATATCATCCTATAACATAAATGTAAATGACACAGACATATAATGAAAGAATGGGTCACAATATGATGAGACAGATGGATACGAACATATGGATTATTTAAACTGAGGCTCGATGATTGACACACGCTTGAGGTTTTCCGAGGATGAGGGGTCATCGGCCCTAACTCAACCGTTTTCTCAATGGTAATTTCAAGCTAGTTCAAGGATTGGACTTGAGTATATGTAGATGAAAAAGCAACTGATCCAATACCATACCTTGGTAGGTGTAGGGTGCTCATTTCGTGTCTAGATAAATGGTAGGGTTGGACCGCATGGTAATGACACGGATCGACTCACCGAGAACTTTCCTGTCATTCTCCGTGGTATACTAGAGAATTGAGGGAACCCTGCAGGGAACTCCACGGAGGCACCACGCTGTCATTGGTGTTGAAGGTGTTTACGTGTGTTCAGTCTGGTGGGTGGGTGTGGGTGGTACGCTACGACATGACGCGCAGGTTCAAGACTCACGTAGCAAGCAACAAGTTTGCATACACTGTAGAAACGTCATCAGCGATGAAACAGAGCTCAAAACAAGAAAGATGTCTGCATACACTTGCTAATGAAAGAATGCAGTCCCATGAAAACAAGATTGTTAGGCATGACTTACTATAGATTTGATCCTGGCGGAATCCCGAGGGAAGAGCTTGAGGTAGAGGAGGGTCTTGATAACAACCCCTAACAAGCTAGAGTTTGGCAAGGTTGGCCATGTCAATGAATCGACACAACTCGAACGCTAATCGGTACTTACGCTGCAGCAGAAAAACCGCCGAGTAGAAGGGCACCGAATGTTGTATCCGCTTGGATGACAGATGTCATGTTAGCACTTGTGCGATGGGTGGAAGGGTGGGTATGCAAGTCGTAAAATGAAGAGGAGGAAGATAGAGGAGGAAGAGGGTGGGAAGGAGATGGAATCCCAATGTTTTGTGGTGAAGAGCACTCGGGATATTTATTGCCGTCCTTGCGGCAAAGAGTTGTTGATGATAATGGTCCTGGATGACTTCCTAATTTTAATATGTAGTGAATGAGACCCCCGTCCCTGACGTCGCTACACTCACTTCTAAGTCTATACATAGCTGGCCACTGAATTCTCATTTAGGTGAACAACTACACGATGGAGAGGAAGCAAACACCTACAGACACTGACATGCGGCATAACAAACATGAGGGTGAGTCTCTGAACACTGGCATCACAGCGAATCCGAGGATCGTACACATTTTGGTAGCTTTGCACTTGTTAGATACGAAGGCATATCACAAGTTCGTCACGTGTTACAGAACGTACCTGGAGTCGCTCCATTTCAAGTGCTGGGACTATGGCGATGATCCCAACAGCGTATTCTTCGTTGATATTCCAACGACCGGGACCATAAACCTTAAAGAAGCTATCAAGGCCAAGCAACCCACCAAGTTCCGTGATGTTGAACCCAATGATCTCAAGCTCTATGCGATTCTGAGTCCCACGGACGAGCACATCGAAGCGATGCCCTCCCATTGGACCTTTGGTGGAAAATCACATCTCAACTCACGACAAAAGCTTGTGAGACTATCAGGTAACTTGCTTCTTGTCCATGTACCTCATCCCACGGTTCCGGACATGACCCTCAACTGGTACTGTGGACAGGGACTCGACAATGCCTTTCCTGTCGAAATTTCAAGTACAACTCTTGTCAGAACCCTGAAGGAAATCATCAAGAACAAGACATCGCTGAGCTTTCACGATGTACCTGCCCAGGCGCTCACCCTCTACGAAGTTTCTATCCCTTTTGATGATCGCATCGAGGAGACCGTCAAATCTTGTGTTGAGAAGATTCCCTACTACCTTTTAAAACACCCTCATATTATTTCCCTAAAGTTCCTCCTCGTGAACATATTCATTTAGTTGTCGAAGCCCCATGTGTGTCTCATTCTTGTTCCATTACTGTCATTGACAATGCCTGTTTTGGTTAGTGCAAAATCACGCATACCCTCCATCTTTGTCGTCGCAGCATGATGTCAAAACACAGCGACTCAAGTTTCTTGGAGATTGACCAACAGAGGCCCCATCCTCTGCTGCGAAGTTCTCAGCATTCGCTAAGCATCAAGCTACCTCTTCGAAAACTGTATACTGTAATCGCCCATCCAACGCCTGTGAAGTCATTCCACCGACATTGCTTCATCGCGCATTTGGCGAGTTCCTCAATGACTGCGAGACGCTTGAAACAACCGCGGTCGACAACTCTTTGACAGAGGAACTACACGTCGCAATGTCCAACATACACAATAAGGAATTAGATCAGGCCAAGGAAATCCATGAAATTTTGAAAAACAAGGGGCTTCTCTTCAACATCACCCAGATAGGTCAGGATTACACAACAGATGGTGATATGTCTGTTGGCGTTCATCACTACGCTATTGCCGAGTTCAAGAACGAGGTTTGCTCTATGGGAGCTGAGCCCTACTACCAAGTGGGCTTGTACTACCTGGAAGCAACGAGGGATCATGCTTGCCATGTATTTTCATCCTTCTATTTGGTATGTTCAATTGTTGCTCGTTGTTAACCCCATGAATAACTTGATTTTCAACCAGGGCCATATACTGCCTTCACAGGAGCAATGTGGAACACGCGTCCAGTGATTGAGCCACTCTCTGTCGTCCTCTCCATGCACTACCATCATTTAAATACAAGCCTGAAGAAGAATGCAGCACGTCACCTTGGGGCATTCAAGAAAGCAATTGACACACTTAACACTATGAGGCTCTCGTCAAACCAAACCATCCCGCCTCCTCTCCGAAACAATCTGACTTATTATTCCCGTACCCCACCAATTTCACTTCTCTTTGCGATAATATGAACCGACGCTTCGAATACGTAGCACACATCCATCGCAGACTCCTCTTTAAGGGAACTCTCGACGATAAGAAGCGCATTTACTCTTTACAGCCGCCATCCAAGATAGCCCTCCTTGGACTAATATTCATATCCGTTCTCCTCTTTGCAAACTTGGGACCACACGACCCGCTCTTCAACTCGACGGGCTTGCACCAAGGTGGCAGTCTCGCACAGTCGCTCGCCATGGAGGAGTACGGTACCAAAAGTTCCTTCACCGGCGTCAAGATCTCATTAGGAAATGGGGCCCGACTCCGGACAAAATTGACCTGTAAGCCGTGTGACCCTCTACGTCGTTCTGCATGTACCCATCACCCCTTGGACAGTTTTCCCTCTCATGGCGAATTCTACACACTCTGTGACTGTGTGTCATGTCCCAGGCTGGTGCGGCAGGCTGATGTTGGTTCACCAGGAGACTTTTTTTCCTCCCGTCTTTCCGTTGTCCCCTCACGTAGACTGCATCGGAGTCATGGAGGATGGTGGCAAATGAGCATGTGGATTGGAACACATTATCCCCAAAAAGAAGTGTGCGATGTACTTCTTTGGTGCGTATCTCGGATCCTTGCCTACGGACGGGATCTTCATGTATGCTCCTCAGGTATCACTGGCAAGTCATCGTTCAAAGCGGATATCATGAAGGTGGCCCTAGGCTGCGAGCTCTATGGATATAACTTTAGCGTCAATTCTGTCCATGTGTCGATTTATACAAAACTTGTCGGCACTCATTATTCACTTCCATTAGTTTGACCCAGAGAGATCTGAAGCGCTGTTCCCATTTCTTCTCTTATGGTCTCGGTTCCAAGGATGCATGTACCCCTGCCGACAATCCAAAGACTTGTTCCCTACGTACGCTAATGGAGCGGAATGGCCATGACTTTACCAACATGCCCAAGTCGACATTGAAGGTGGCGAATTCGACTTGCTCAAGGTGTTTATCGACAGTTTCCATGGCACACCACTCGCTCGAATTGCACGTTTGATAGTATCAATACAATCAGTGGGAGCACTTTCCCACATTTCTCGGATGGTCACGCCCAGCTTGAGCGATAGCAACTCCAATTAAACAGCGTCGGGAACCTCTACATGCCATCAAAGCAAAACATCACACTTGCTGGTCTCTCTGTCATGAGGTACATGTTTTCCGAGCATCCTTTGCCTCATTACATCAACAAGTACACCGGAGGCACCATCTGGGGTTATAGTACGATGTCTTACAACTCGGATGTCTTTTACCAAACGGAAACTGTGAATGGAACTGGTAAGCAGGGCGTTGTATTCAAATCCGTTGTTGGGTTTGTGTTTACCTATGTCTCCCCAATGCCTCTCGAATTCCCATACCAAGTACATACCCCCCATCCTGCCCTCCAAGACTGACAATCCCGACACACAAAGTGGCCAAGTGCTCATGGGGTTATCAGAGACATGTCTCTGGGATTGTTTGCCATACTTGGACGTTGGGGATGCGTTTGTGGTGCTCGGCCGGCCAGCATTGGTGGGCAGGGGGTCAAGATGTGGAGACATCACCCGCAGGGTGCTTGTCGACATTCTGAGTGGGCACGCAGTGCTGAGTCATGTCCATGGATGGCCAAGCCACGCTCCGTGGTGGCTTTCATACAGCAGGCATCAGTTTGGGAGCTGGGTTGGTCAGCTTGGGGACGGGCGGGCAATTTCGATACGTGAGTGATGGACAAACATTATGCTGCACTCAGTCGAGTGAGGTGTGACGTATGAACTTCAACTCAAGGGGGCCAGTCGTACTACCCCGTTTTCTAGAACCACTGATGGGCTGACCATGCTATGTTCTTCGACCCGGGAGTTTCTCTGCTCTGAGGGTAAGTCATGCCTACCTCCAAGTTTCTGTTGTGCCTTATGAATTCTCTATGAAGCAATACTATCAATACCCACTACTTGTTCACTCAGCCTCGTCTATTTCCCTGAACTATCCATCATACGCGAGAGGATAGAGAGAGCTTGTATATATACTGGTGTTTCCGAAAGTTTTATCCGGACGGGCAATTTCGAAGTGCTGTCTCCACCCACGAAAATGTTTTCTTTGGCGGCAGGCAACAAGATACCAATTACAATGCATTGCACTTCTTAGGAGTACGTCAAGATCAAGAAGGAAGCTACATACTAAAGCTTGAAGCTGTCAAAGTTGATGTGGGTGACACGTGGGTAAGGAATTGGTCTTTGAGATGGCCCGCAGGAACACATGGATGGTGGCAAGTATGCAGATTCATGCATGGGGTTCTTTTAGCTTGGATGTGTCGTTGTCTGACATGATATCAGTGTGTCCATCATGGGCCTCATGATCGACTATGGTACCCTCAGCCTTCAGACTGGTGAGCAGATTTGCAATCATCCATGTTTTTGACTGTGTTTCGATTAGAGTACACATGTAAGTATTTGGTGCTTTGTCCTTTACAATGATACTTATTGTTGTGGTTTATCCCTAGGTTGCCGTACCTATGAATGTGAGATTTTCCTTTGTGTACAGATCTAGCTACTCATAACAAAACTCACAGTATGTGATCACTTTCGTTGTACAATGGTTCACAGGAGTATTTGTTGCACCTGTTTATTTTACCTGATATACACTTTTCAGTTTCTATTGCCAACAAGTTTGGATAAGTAAGCCCCCCCTTTTACCAGTGGACTAGTGGTCCAGACAATTCCCTCTAGTTACCAAGAACAAATGTGTTACCACAACCATTGTGAGTATTTCATTGTTTAAGATGGGGTTTTTCTGACATTGCATAGCTCTTTATAGTATTTGTACAGCTTGGTGAGTGAATCTGGAGAAATACAGTCTGTATCGAATGGCAAAGACACTCATCGTATGGAACTCAAGGTGGAGATGATCCGAAACCTCTAGTTGTACCTCCCACACCTAGTATAATATAGTTTGATGATTGAACAGTCCCACCACCTGTTACGATCTACGAAGGAGGTACTCAATTTTCACTATGTTTTCTCGTTCACTCATCCACAGACTCGTTCTCTCGCCGTACGCGGCTGTATTCATAGTGGAGTCGTCCTCCACATGTATTACCAGATATGTCTCTCGATCTCCTTCTCTTTCCGTCTCACACGGCGCCCTGCCATACCATATCTAGACTTCCGTTCCGTCTCCGCCACAGCCCCTTTATTCAGACTTCATGGCTGTGGCATAGCCTTTCTCTATTTCATTGATTTGTGCTGCGCACTCATCGCCATGCAGCTGCACACACTGCGCATACATAGCCTTTTAGACTACGGATGCTGCGCATCCATTTATACCCTTCATCTAGATTTGGGGCCTACCGTATAAATACTCGTCGTTTCACTCCTGTAATTCCCTAGCTAGTTCTACGCAATATCAGTGTTGTTTCTAGTCCACCGCCTTTGAGTCCCAGAGAGCCTCTCAGGTACCTGTGGATAGAAGAGATCCGCTTAGGCTTCGCATCATCTCGAAGCTTGGCACAGTCCTTGAGTTGAACTCCTCATCTATACCTCGCATGTTCTTCACCCCGTTTCGCAGCACGCTACGTTAACACTATGCTGTGCGTTACACCACCTCCATAGATGTCAACACATGTTGGTAAAAAAAGGTTGTGTGCAAGTGAATTTCAAAACAGATACCTCTAGTGCCTTTAACAGCTCATCATATGCATTCTCAGTCTGCAGTTATTTATCCAGACATCGAGACACTTTAAAGTGAGGGCAGACTCATGATTGAATGAGTCTATGTCTGTGTTTGGGATTGACTCAAGGATGGAAATGAGATGATAGTACTCTGTGAGTCGGGCCTGGAGGTGATGGCACAGACTCTGTTCAATCATGCCAATGGCGGAGTTGCAGTGACTGTCCTTGACGAACATGCCAACTCTGGAATAGAGATGGCCAACTTCGGCAAGTCTGTGTATGAGAGACCTCATGGGGGAAGGGATGATGTATCTCTGTGGATGGGTGAGGAGGGGGACAGGAGAAGGAGACACGTGTGTACCCTATTGTCGAGGAAGACGAGCTTGTTGGTGTCATCCAGGTTGGAGAAGGATAGCTGTACATATTTACCGGATATGCCCTGGAGGAGATAGAGGGTGTCGTGCAAGAGAAGATGCTCCAGGAAGTGTGCCTGGACTAGTCAGGTGAGCTCGTGGGGAAGACGAGGGAGCAGGGAGTACCTGTTCTGGCATGATAGTCATGCAGAATGTTGGCCTTTGACCTATGTTTCGATGGATGGAGATTGACTGGGCTTGTTGTGGTGGAGGGTGGCCTGGTGGTCGGGGGATGGAGTGTGGGTAGGAAGGGTGTGGGGTGAGCATGGGAGGAGGTGGCAAGGGTGTAGAGGAAGAGGAGGGCTTTGTGTTTGCAGGTGAGGACAGACTGTGGAGGGGATGAGAGTGGAAAGGGAGAGAGATGAGATGAGATGGACCTGGTTGAGGAGATGGACGAGCAGGTATGTGAATGAGAGGGGTGGTGGAGGACTGTGTGGGTGAGCAGGGCATTGGGATGGACGAGATGGGCAAAAGTGGCAAGTTGATGTGGCTAGCTGGAGTCAGAGAGTGAGAAATGGAGCGGTGGTAGGGACTGACCTGGTGAGGATGTCGGTCGCATGGGCTGTGAGGTCATCTCTTAGGCCTTCAGATGTCAATCGTTGCGCGATGCAGGCATGAGCATGCCGACGAGGCATCAAGAGCCATAAGCAGTCGCTGTGTCATAGCTATATCATGGAGCTGTTCATGTATCAGACATGTCTCCTTGAGTGCATCTCCTCTTTCCACTCAGAAACACCTACAAGACAACGCTGGATGCCATTGCACTGCATCGCTCCAAGTCTCGACACTGTCTGGGACAAGTGGGAGGAGCACGCCCACGCTGATGCCACCATGCCAGCACTATCCCTCCTCAACTCCCTTCTCCTCAAATACCACTTGCATATCTGTCGAGAACCCTGACTCTTCCCATTCACTTCCCCCACTCCCCACCACATCCACTTGCCAACCTCCTCTCCATCCATACCCGCATCATCTTCAGATACCCCCTCACCCCACTCACATTGCTCAAATACCCTCGATAGCTCCACCATCAACTATGCAGCCGCTTGCCAGTCATTGAACAGGGTTTCTGACTCCCCTTCATTGCCCATCTCTAGACCCTTGCTCACCCCAAATGTGTCTGCCCCCACCCTCCATCGTTGCCCTACCTCTCTCTACGCCACACCACACTACAGCACACCAACTCCATCAGACAGGCTTTCTCATCATATTCTCCCTCTTCAGTTATGTCCCCATGCTATACAAGAGTTCATACATGGCCAGCAGAAAGGCTTCCACATATGGACAGTTTGGTGTCTGCAGGCTTGGTCGCCATCTTCCTCGTATAGCCAGTGGAGATGGTGATGATGCTCCATCAGACCACAACCAGGCATCTTCACCACCAGTCCAATCCAGCACACATAAGGGAAAACCTCTTCCTCAACCTCCCCTTTTCCCGGTCACTCAAGACCGTGTCACATCTGGTCTTGCTGGTTCAGATGATGTTGCTGGAGTACCAGATTGCCTTTGTTTGTTCAGAAACGCAACCCCAAAGACCACTCATACCTCACCTCTGCTGTCCTTGTGCTTGTAAGGGGCCTTTGGGCCGATACACGAGGGCATCTACTGCAAGTCTACAAGTATCTATGCCATGTCGGTGAGGCCTGGCAATGGATAGAGGGTTGTCTGGGCGAGGAACTCGGATTCAGTGTCGTTCTCGCCAAGCTGGTCAGAGCCTTTCAAGGTGGACCAGTTGTTTGTCGCATCTACGAGGTAGCCTTCTCTCTCTCTCCTTCCTATCTCTTGTCTTGACCTGTTTCCCAGTCAAAGTCCTCCAAGCTAGATTTCCAACACTCAGACAATATCAACCATTTTTTGTCTTTGTTCGTCAGGTTGATCTTCCAGAGGCAGGTCCCTCATTTCCTCATCATCAATACTCTTCATTGTTTACCATCCAATAGTGCTTTATCTTTGAGCTCACCAACTTGTACAAGAAGAAAAATCTTCCAAAGGTCATTTATTGCATTCATGCCCTCAGGTACAATACCAGCATTGCATGACCTTCAACAGCTTATCCTGCCTAGTCATCTCCTTGCGAGGTGAGGACTAGCTCAATGCATAGGCAACTTGCTTGGTCAACTACAGGTCTCAGACAATCAACTGTCAAAGACCCAGAAGGGCCTCAGTGATGCTGGCATTCCAATGCCTAACCGTGGCAATGTTGGTCAAGAACTCACCAAAGAGCTCAGTAAAGACCCAGAGGTTGAAATAGAGACCGAAGATGAGCATGAGTGTCACTGCACTGTATCATTCTCATACCTTATGTGAATGTTAGGACATGACCGCTTGCTTGTGGAGAGTGAGGATTCCATTTGTGCTTTGTGGTGTTTGGCATGTGGTTTTCTAGCCTGAAAAGCGCAGGCCACCTGATACACTCGACTCTGTTTTGCAGGATCGCACGACCTCATGTTTTTGATCTCCACAGGGAGACCGCCAGTCTCACTCCATGGGCGATTTACCTCCAAAGCATGGCTTGTGTGCCGGTGACATGTAGACAATGGTTTGCCTACCTTGAGGGTATGTGGGCATCCACCCAGTATGTTGTTAAAACACAGGCACAGATTTGGGGCATGCTCTGGCAGTGGCGATTTGCTCAGCTCAAAGTTGCACTGCAGAGCAGTTAGGTATGTACTCTTTGTGAAGTTGCAATCTTTTGTGCAGGCCAAGATTGTGAGACAAAACATCAGCAAAGCATACAAGATATTCACCAAAGTCAACATTTCAATGTCCAATGTGTCTGTTACAATATCTGAACAACTGAGGAAGCTTGATCTTGTGGAGGATAGCATTGTTGCTTTACAGGCCCAATGCTATGGTGTACTCGTCCGTAGATGGATCCAGACACAGCTTGCGAAACTGGACGACGTATCTTCCACCATCATCTGCATTCAAGCTGCAGCTTGAATGCATAGTGCTCGTAAATGCCTCCTAAACTTCATTCATGGCCTTCATTGAGTGACCCCAACGTTGATTGGTCTTCAATCCCGCGCTCGTGCCAGTCTTGCCCGCCAGCAACACAAGAACCTCAACAAAGTGCTCTCCGAGGTCAAAGTTGTTTTCTTCTTAGGCGGTTTCCAAGTGCTTGCCCTTAATTGGCACCGGGAGCAACAGAAGAAGCTTGAGTTCATAGCATCCAATGTGACTGGCTTGCAAGCCATTGCAAGAGGCTATCTAGTACGCAGGGCCTACACAGCATGGTGCAATCATCTGCAGTATAGTTAGCCTGTCGTGACAATGCTACAGGTGCTAGGACGACAATTCAAGCTGCTGTCATGGTCATTGTTGCTGTATGGTCTTACACTGGCGTTCTTCTGGATCCCCATTGCCAGTTTGTTGGCAGTTATCATACATGCTGTCATTGATCTTCATTGATCTTATGGCTTCACCTGCTCAAGTATACTCATATTGGCATGTGGCATCTCTGGAATTCTTCATCTGGCTTGCAGTAGTGTTCGTCACTGTTTTCACTACCACAGAGAATGGTATCCCTACTTTGATTGCTGTGTTCCTGGTCCTTTTGCTTCTCCACGTTGCCCCATCCTCACAGATCCTACACTGTTTATAATTGGCTTTGCTCTTTTTCTGGTAACTGCTGGCCTTATCAAGCTCATCTGTCCCTGCCCGTGAAAGTAACCATAAAAGTGAGTTTGTCATTGATGTTTGCTTGTCTGCTCCTAACGTGAGATAGTGTGGCCTGCCAGGCTTTGAGAGTTGGGAGATTTGTTTGAACTGTTGACTGCTGACATGGTGTCATATGCAGTTTTGTGCCACAATTTTGAGTTCCCCCGAATATTGATGGGAGTTGTTCACCAGTGAACATTGTTTCCTTCTGGGCCTAATCTGCCCATCTTCTGTTACGGTCTACGAAGGGGGTACACTTTTGTCTTTTGCTTGTCCTTGTCTTCCGTTTCTCTGCAGACTCGTCCTTCGCCGTACGCGGCTGTATTCGTAGTGGAGTCGTCCTCCACATATACCAGATACGCTCTCCCGATCTCTTTCTCCTTTGGCTCACACGGCGCCCCGCCCATACCATATTAGGACTTCCGTTCCGTCTCCGCCACTGTCACCTTATTCAGACTTCGTAAGGCAGTGGCATAGCCTTTCCTTTTACATTCGTAGATCGCTATCTCGTGCTGCGCACTCATAGCCTCTTACTGCGGATAGCTGCGCATTCAACTGCGCTTTACTGCGGATGCTGCGCATCCCATTTATATCCTTCATCTAGATTAGGGGCCTACCATATAAATACTCGTCGTCTCTCCTTGTATTTCCCCTAAGCTAGTTCTACGCAATATCAGCGTTGATCTTGCCTCACCACCTCCGAGTTCTAGTGAGTCCTTAGGATACCTAGAATAGGAGAGACCCGCTTAGGCTTCGCATCGTCTCGAAGCTCGGCACTCGTCCTTGAGTTAAACTCCTCGCTACCCTCGCTTATTCTTCGACCCGTATCGCAGCACGCTACGACAAGTCTACGCTGTGCGTTACAAAAGAACTAGCTTTTCCCCTTGTCCCTACTTTCACGTAGAGGACATTCCCCCACTCCGACATTTCCCGAATCGGCAGATTCAGAGCGCCTTCAGACTCCCCGCCACCCTCTCCACCCACCGTGTCTTCTTCTTCCCCGCGCCCCCGCATCCACCTCCTTCCTGACGGACACCCGTTCCACGTTGTCTTACCTGACCGATTCTCCTCTCCGGATCGAATCGCTCATTACAGACAAGTCCAACAGCAACTAGCGGATCTCAACAGGAGCCAAGGAAGGGACTTAGACGCTCTCCCGTCCACCTCTGAATTAGCTGCCCCCTCTACTCCCGACGTTGTCCTTAGCGAGGACCCTCCTCTTGTTTTTCACAACCCTGACCCGGAACCGACCGCGCAGGAGGACATTGAACTTGACCCGGCTCTAGAAGACGAAATGGTTTCAGAAATAAAGGCCGGCCTTCCCGAGGACTTTACCGGGGAGGCAGAGGATGCCAACAGATGGCTCCTCTCGATGAACGCGTACTTCACCATCAACAAAGCACTCTTTACCGACACGACAAAGTCCCTTACTTTCCTCAACAAGATTAGTAAGGGCCGGGGAAAGACATTTGCTGAAGGATGGTTGATGAAGCTCGCAAACTCGGCTATCGCCGACAGTGAAAAGACCTTCGACAAGATTAAAGAAGCTTTCGAGACCGCCTTTTCCCCCTACGATGTAGCAGCCAAGGCAAGGATAGACCTTTCCAAACTCCGTCAAACTGCTGGAAAGGATACCGAGGGAGCGTGGAGCGATGGGTTCACCACCTACGCTTCGCAATTCCAACTTCTCGCCGAGAAGTCAGGTATCACTGACAAGCACGCCCTTGTGGAGTGGTTTATCCATGGCCTCAGCCCCAGACTTGCCACGATGATCCTCTCGTGCGACAAGATTCCCGACAGCTACCAGGACTGGATAAAGAAGGCGGGCCAATTCTCTCAACAACTGAGGAGGATTGGAGACTTACGAAAGGGAGTGCCACACATACCGGCTCCCTCTCCTCGATCGCACAGAGACCCGTACGCAATGGACGTAGATGCCGTACGCCTATCGCCGACTCAGCGCGCTGAGTACATGCGGAAGAATCAATGCTTCATTTGTCACCAGGTTGGCTGTAGGTCTTCCAACCACAAGGGATCCGGAACCGACCGGACCACACGTCCCCGCCCGACCACATCCTCCGGACGCACCGCACGTCCTACTTACAAAGTCCCGCAACGACGGGCACGGACCACCACCACAATGGAGGAGGATGATGAACTCTCGGCTTACCTCGAAGAAATGGGGAGCATCGAGAAAGGCGCCGCAATAAAGATCCTCAAAACTGCTTTCGGGGAGGGCAGCTCGTCTGCGGACGAGGAGGCTGGCTACCAGGCCATGGCTGAGGTAAGAACGGCCACTTACCAAGAGTGCCAAAAGGAAGCGATCAGGGCAGCACCACGAGCCAGGGCTGTACGATCTGGACCATGGAACAATAGGTTCTCCGCTATCGCGCCAGCGGAGCTCTGGGACGCCACCTCAGAGAAAGCCCAGGATCATTATCCTGGCACGTACCCATATGATGAAAATGTCCAATCATTGGTGGACGCGGACGCAGCTACTCCCAAGGGTCAAGGGATGGGGCTTGGACCGCAACCTTCTTCACAAGAAACTGCCATCAGAAACACAGTCAAACACGGAATCAGAGTGGCACGGGCAGGAGTGAGTGAAGAGGCAGGGGCATTTGCGATATCCGGAACCGACCGGAACAAGTTGCTCGGACGTGGATCCGACCATGCCAACCCACATACGGCAAACAACGGTTTCTGTGGACACCGCATACAGACTACGTCTGGTTTCTGCGAAGGAGCATGTGAGATACCTGGATCCGACCAGGACACGTGGCTCAGAACACCTGGAACCGACCAGGGTTTTTGAAGGGCAGGGATGGGTCAACGTCATCTCTAGCCAATAACAATTTTTCTCATAGATTATCTCCAGTATTCGTATCGGGTGGTACTTCGCAATCCATATCTATTCCTGTCACCCTCTATCCACCCGATCGTACTGCGTTCAAAAGCGTTGACACAAAAGCCCTTATCGACTCCGGGGCAACCGGTTGCTTTATCGACTATGCTACGGTAGTGGCGTGCGACATTCCCACTACACGACTCAAGACTCCCCTGCGGGCGAGCAATGTTGATGGAACTCCCAACAAAAACGGCCTGATCAGAAAACAGGCAAGAGTAGTGATGAAACTCGGGGAAACGATAGAGACCCGTGATTTCCTTGTTATTGACTGTGGCAAGGATGACATCATACTAGGACTCCCTTGGCTCCGGGACGTAAACCCGACCATAAACTGGGAGAGAGGAACGGTTTGGATACAAGAGGCGGAACCGACCGTCGCCAGCCGTGAAGACGATGTGGCTGCGGCCCATACTATCAACGTCTTCAATAGGAAATGCCAGATCACCAAATTACGCAAACGCAACGCTCTGTGGTGGAAGCAACGCGTCGACCCGCCGAAATGTGACCTGATGGTACCTGACGTGGACCCGACCACGCAGCGGGAGGACATGCCGGAGCTCATACACTGTGAGGAGGATGAAGAACACGAGCTGGACGGGCGCTCCATTAAGAAAACCACGATATCGACGTCTCTAGCCCAAGGGGCAGAGAAAATTAGGACGGAACTCCCGCGGGACTTCCAAGACTTTGAGGACGTCTTCCAGAAGAAGGACGACGGTCCCCTTCCGCCTTACCGGTCGTTCGATCACGGCATAGATCTAGACGACTCATTTACACCAAAGGTTGCCAAGGCCTACCCGCTCAACCCTAAGGAGCGAGAGGCATGTAAAGATTTCATTGACGAACACTTGAGGGCTGGACGTATTCGCCCATCGAATTCCCCCATGGCTTCTCCGTTCTTCTTCGTCTCAAAGAAGGATGGTAATCTCCGCCCTTGCCAAGATTACCGCTATCTCAACGAGCATACCATCAAGAACGCTTACCCTCTCCCGCTCATCGGAGACTTGATGGATCAGCTCAAGGGATCTCATTACTTCACGAAGATGGACATTCGATGGGGCTACAATAACGTCCGGATCAAGACTAAAGACGCCTGGAAGGCGGCGTTCATTACGCCCTTCGGCCTCTTCGAGCCTCTCGTCATGTTTTTTGGCCTGTGCAACAGTCCTGCGACTTTTCAGTCGTTCATGGACTTTATATTCAAGGATATGGTGGCGGAAGGATGGTTAATCATCTACATGGATGATATGATGATCCACTCTAGGGATCTTACGGAACATCACCAACGAACGAGGCGAGTTCTAGAGCGATTACGGGACAACCGTCTCGGCCTCAAAATAGAGAAATGTACGTTCGACGCATCCTCGGTTGAATTCCTAGGGATGGTCGTCCAAGAGGGTATCATTGCGATGGACCCTACCAAGTTATCAGCAATCGCCACCTGGGAACCACCTGCTTCGGTTCGCGCAGTCCGCTCATTTATAGGGTTCTGCAACTTTTACCGCAAGTTTATTCCGAACTTCTCGGAAATTGCTAGGCTGATCTTGGATTTGACAAAGAAAGGGCAGCCGTGGTCCTGGATGCACGAGCAACAGAAGGCGTTCGACCTCCTCCGGGCGGCCTTCACATCGAAACCCGTACTCGCAATGCCGGATACATCAAAAGACTTTTACGTCATGACAGACGCCTCGCTCACAGCGACCGGGGGCGTGCTGATGCAGAAGGATGGTAATGGAGACTTACACCCTTGCTGCTACATATCCCAGACGTTCTCACCGGCGGAACGTAATTATGACATATATGACAGGGAACTACTGGCTGTCATCCGCGCACTCGAGGAGTGGCGGCATTACCTCACCGGAACCGGCCGGCCCGTAACTGTGCTCACAGACCACAAGAATCTGTGCTACTTCAAGGACCCCAGGAAGCTCTCTAGGCGGCAAGCTAGATGGATGCTCACGCTACAGGACTATGACCTCCTGTTCCAACACGTACCGGGTGCCAACATGGGCCCCGCGGATGCTCTCTCGCGCAAGACTGATATGGACACCTCGGGCGATAACGCCGAAGTGGTCTTGTTGCCAGGAGAGCTGTTTTTGAAAAGGATCGACCTCGACCTTCAAGAGGCCATCGTCACGTCCACTGCGGTGGATGGCTTTGTCATTGACCAACTGCGCAAACTTCACGAGGGTACACCGGGCATTCCCCGTTCCTCGATTCATGATTGGCGGTATGACGATGGTTTGCTCTATTTTAAGGATCGGGCTTATGTGCCTGAGAGCCACCGGAACGACCTCCTCCACGTTCTCCATGATTCACCTGCGGGTGGTCATGGCGGTTATTACCGAACCGTTAATGCGGTACAGCGGGACTATTGGTGGCCAGGTCTGACGGCTTACGTCCGGCGTTTCATCCAAGGATGTGCCGTCTGCCAGGCCAACAAGGTCAACACCCATCCCACCGTCCCTCCTCTCACCCCTCTTCCGGTCGCCTCCACTCGCCCTTTCGCAACACTTTCGGTCGATCTCATTACGGACTTGCCGCCGTCGAACGGATATGATTCAGTCATGGTCGTGGTCGACCATGGGCTTACAAAGGGGGTGATTTTCACTCCAACTCACAAGAGTGCGGACGCCTGCGGGGTCGCGCAGCTCTTTTTCGAAAAGATTTTCCCACGATTTGGCCTCCACGATAAGATAATCTCTGACCGTGGTCCGCAGTTCGCCTCGGCTTTTGCCCTGGAACTGGCGAGACTCCTGGATTATGATCCCCTTCTTTCCTCCGCATACCATCCGCAAACCGATGGAGAAACGGAACGGGTCAATCAGGAGCTAGAGACGTATCTTCGGATCTTTTGCCAAGGGGACGCCACCCGATGGTCGGATCTTCTACCAATGGCGGAGTATTGTCATAACTCCTCCGTGCATTCGGTAACAGGGAAGACGCCATTCTCACTGATGATGGGGTACGAGCCGAGGGCCTACCCAAGTTTAGGAAAAACTACCTTCCTCCCCGCACTAGAAAAACGCCTTGGAGACCTCGACGAGGCTCGTAAGGAAGCCACCGCTGCCCACGAAAAGGCACAACGATACATGAGGGAACGCGTTTCCTCCCGCTTCAAACCATGGAGGGTCGGAGATAAGGTATGGCTCGAGGGCCGTAACCTAAGACTTCGATACCCATCTCGAAAACTCGCACCGCGCCGCGAAGGCCCATTTGAAATTACACAGGTAATATCACCTGTTTTGTACAAGCTGCGGCTCCCACGAACGTGGAAAATCCACAACGCCTTCCACGCCTCCCTTCTCACCCCATATAGAGAGACTGCGGAACACGGAGCGAATTTTGTTCCGCTTCCGCCAGATCTCATCAACGGAGAAGAGGAGTTTGAAATTGAACAAATCTTAGCCCACCGGGGCTCCGCACGTCGCCGCCACTACCTCGTCTCGTGGAAGGGATACCCGTCCTCCGAGAATACCTGGGAACCAGAGTCCAATCTTGGACACGCCAACGCCCTACTCAAGGAGTATAAAGGCAGGGACCCCCTGGCCTTTCCCCCATCTTCGTAACTCCCACCAGTCGTCATCTTCGAGTCGAGCCGCCGCTCCTCCCATCTCGCCCTAACAGAAACCCCTTGATGTCCCACTCGCTCAATGTCGCAGTACCCCTTCGACTCCACAGACTCCCCATCGTATCGCGCCGCATCCTCTACGCTTCCATTCTCGAGAGTCCCGCCGCTGCCATCGCCATACCCTCAGTACCCGCTTTCAGAGACGTTCCAGTACTCAAATCTCTGGTGGTCATCTTTCACACATACGCCACAGCCCGAACCGTCCACGCCCAGCTCTTCCCAGATGGGACCCTGCCTGTCTATACCGCAGCAATGGGACAGGCCATCCACGCCTCCAGAGAGGCAATCCTTGACGCCTGTGCCGACCATGGAGTCGACAATGTCATTCGCGGACTCCCCGGTGCTATGTACATGCACATACTGCGCCCAATCGTCCACTCCCTACCTACACACCTCCGACGATACTACTTGGACGACCGCCCGAACCACCCCTGGGATAACGACCCCTGGGCCAGAGAGTACCAACGAGGACACGGATATTCCCCCGTCCCGATCTGGGACGACGACTCCACCATCGCCCCCGCCACTACCCGTTCGCCCTCCTCGTCCTCCCACTCCTCATCCACAATTCCACTACTCTGCGCGTCCCCTTCTGAGATCTCTCGCTCACCTTCCCGAGCCGGAAGTGTTGGAGCTGTTGAACGAACTGGCGACCCTCCTGTTCCCGGTGCCGCCCTATCCGACGTTCTCTCCTTCCTCTCCTCCGTCCCACTCCGACCTCGAGGGACTCCTACCCCAGAGCCCTCCGACATACTCCCCGCTCGAGAACATCCCTCCACTCCAACTCCCACTCGAAGGACTGCTCGTAATCTCCAACGGAGTTACCGAACTGTTCCATACGGACTGGCCAGTTCCTCAGCAGGAGCTGTGGGCAAACGTGCTCAGGGAGATCGAGGAAAGTCGCGACAGACAGCTCCACTCCCCTCCCCCTCTATTTCCAATGGTAAGGCCCGCGCGTCAACGCCCATATCCGCGCCGGGTACTTCAACCAACCCAATAGACGTGGACCGCTTCCCTTCTCCTCTTCTCCCCGTTACCCCCGCTCGCCCAACTCGCCCTCTTCGTTGCTTCACGTGCAACCAGACTGGCCACGTCCGCGTCGACTGCCCTCATTACGAGTGCCCGCTCTGTCGGATGACCGCCCCCGGCCATATCCAGGCCTGGTGCCCCCGACGCGTCTGTCTCCTTTGTGGCGAATTTGGTCATAGCGACGAATTCTGCCCCAAACGACGCAATCCCCTCGACGACGTCGACTTGACCGACTACGAAGTCAACGAGGGAGATCAGAGTAGTTGATGAAGTCTCGCGGGTGCTTCGACCGTACGAAGGGGGTAATGTTACGGTCTACGAAGGGGGTACACTTTTTCCTTGTCCTTTTGCTTGTCCTCGTCTTCCGTTTCTCTACAGACTCGTCCTCTCGCCGTACGCGGTTGTATTCGTAGTGGAGTCGTCCTCCACATCTACCAGATACGCTCTCTCGATCTCTTTCTCCTTTGGCTCACACGGCGCCCCGCCCATACCATATTAGGACTTCCGTTCCGTCTCCGCCACTGTCACCTTATTCAGACTTCGTAAGGCAGTGGCATAGCCTTCTCTTTTATATCCAACGATCTGCTATCTCGTGCTGCGCACTCATAGCCTCTTACTGCGGATAGCTGCGCATTCAACTGCGCTTTACTGCGGATGCTGCGCATCCCCTTTATATCCTTCATCTAGATTAGGGGCCTACCGTATAAATACTCGTCGTCTCTCCCTGTATTTTCCCTAAGCTAGTTCTACGCAATATCAGCGTTGATCTTGCCTCACCACCTCCGAGTTCTAGTGAGTCTTCGGATACCTAGAATAGGAGAGACCCGCTTAGGCTTCGCATCGTCTCGAAGCTCGGCACTCGTCCTTGAGTTGAACTCCTCGCTACCTCGCTTATTCTTCGACCCGTATCGCAGCACGCTACGACAAGTCTACGCTGTGCGTTACAGAAACTCAGGATGATGGTTTGAGAGCATTTGTCGAACATGTTGATGTGGTTATCACGGGTTTTAACCGTCATACACTTATCATTGAGGAGGGTGCCCATTGAAATGAGCTTTGCGGTGCACGAAGGCATGTAAATAACTGGCGATAACTGCACAAGTTTACCCTGGAAGCGCACAATGGTGGTTCCTTGTCCAACAATGTTGGCGCAGCCATTTGCCATTTGTGAGTACCAGGGAGTTGTGAACTTTTGGAATTCGACTAGGTCGTCCAGGTCATGTGTGTAATTGTAACGCACAGCGTAGACTTGTCGTAGCGTGCTGCGATACTGGTCGAAGAATAAGCGAGGGTAGCGAGGAGTTCAACTCAAGGACGAGTGCCGAGCTTCGAGACGATGTGAAGCCTAAGCGGGTCTCTCCTATTCCAGGTATCCGAAGACTCACTGGAACTTAGAGGAAGTGAGGCAAGATCAACGCTGATATTGCGTAGAACTAGCTTGGGGAAAATACAGGGAGAGACAGCGACTATATATACGGTAGGCCCCTAATCTAGATGAAGGATATAAAAGGGATGTGCAGCATCCGCAGTAAAGCGCAGTTGAATGCGCAGCTATCCGCAGCAAGAGGCTATGAGTGCGCAGCACGAGATAGCGATCTACGAATATAAAAGGAAAGGCTATGCCACTGCCTTACGAAGTCTGAATAAGGTGACAGTGGCGGAGACGGAACGGAAGTCCTAATATGGTATGGGCGGGGCGCCATGTGAGCCAAAGGAGAAAGAGATCGAGAGAGCGTATCTGGTATACGTGGAGGACGACTCCACTACGAATACAGCCGCGTACGGCGAGAGGACGAGTCTGTAGAGGAACGGAAGACGAGGACGAGCGAAAGAACAAGGAAAAAGTGTACCCCCTTCGTAGACCGTAACATTACCCCCTTCGTACGGTCGAAGCACCTGCGAGACTCCATCAACTACTCTGATCTCCCTCGTTGACCTCGTAGTCAGTCAAGTCGACGTCGTCGAGGGGATTCCGTCGCTTGGGGCAGAACTCGTCACTATGACCGAATTCTCCGCACAGAAGACAGATGCGTCGGGGGCACCAGGCCTGGATATGACCGGGGGCGGTCATGCGACAGAGCGGGCACTCGTAATGAGGGCAATCGACGCGGACATGGCCAGTCTGGTTGCATGTGAAACAACGAAGGGGACGAGTGGGGCGAGCGGGGGTAACGGGGAGGAGAGGAGAGGGGAAACGGTCGACGTCTATTGGATTGGCTGAAGTACCCGGCGCGGATATGGGCATCGACGCGCGGGCCTCAGCATTGGGAAGAGAGGAGGAGGGGAACAGAGTTGTCTGTCGCGACTTTCCTCGATCTCCTGAAACACGTTTCCCCACAGCTCCTGCTGAGGAACTGGCGAGTCCATACGGAACTGTTCGGTAGCTACGCTTGGGAACACGATTATTCCGTCGAGCGGGAGTTGGAGAGGAGGGGTGTTCTCGAGCGGGGAGTACGTTGGAGGGTTCTGGGGTAGGAGTCCCTCGAGGTCGGAGCGGGACGGAGGAGAGGAAGGAGAGGACGTCTGATAAGGCGGCACCGGGAACAGAAGGGTCGCCAGCTCCTCCAGTAACTCCAATACTTCCGCTTCGGGAAGGTGAGCGAGAGACCTCAGAAGGGGACGCGACGAGTAGGGGAATAGTGGATGAGGAGTGGGAGGACGGGGAGGACGAACGGGTAGTGGTGGGGGCGATGGTGGAGTCATCGTCCCAGATCGGGACGGGGGAATATCCATTTCCTCGACTGTGTTCTCTGGCCCAGGGGTCGTTGTCCCAGGGGTGGTTTGGGCGGTCATCCAAGTAGTATCGTCGGAGGTGTGTAGGTAGGGAGTGGACGATTGGGCGCAATATGTGCATGTACATAGCACCGGGGAGTCCGCGAATGACATCATCGAATCCATGGTCGGCACAGGCGTCAAGGATTGCCTCCCTGGAGGCGTGGATGGCCTGTCCCATGGCGGCGGTATAGACAGGCAAGGTCCCATCTGGGAAGAGCTGGGCGTGGACGGTTCGGGCTGTGGCGTATGTGTGAAAGATGACCACCAGAGATTTGAGTACCGGAACGTCTCTGAAAGCGGGTACTGAGGGTATGGCGATAGCGGCGGCGGGACTCTCGAGTATGGAAGCGTAGAGGATGCGGCGCGATACGACGGGGAGTCGGTGGAGTCGAAGGGGTACGACGACATTCAGCGAGTGGGACATTAAGGAGTTTCTGTTAGGCAGGAAGGAGGAGCGGCGGCTCGACTCGATAGTGATGATGGTGGGAGTTATGATGATGGAGGAAAGGCCAGGGGGTCCCTGCCTTTATACTCCTTGAGTAGGGCGACGGCATGTCCAAGATTGGACTCAGGTTCCCAGGTGTTTTCGGAGGACGGGTATCCTTTCCACGAAACGAGGTAGTGGCGGCGACGTGCGGAGCCCTGATGGGCTAAGATTTGTTCAATTTCAAACTCCTCTTCTCCGTTGATGAGATCTGGCGGAAGCGGAACAAAATTTGCTCCGTGTTCCGCAGTCTCTCTATATGGGGTGAGAAGGGAGGCATGGAAGGCGTTGTGGATTTTCCACGTTCGTGGGAGCCGCAGCTTGTACGAAACAGGTGATATTACCTGTGTGATTTCAAATGGACCTTCGCGGCGTGGTGCGAGTTTTCGAGATGGGTATCGAAGTCTCAGGTTACGGCCCTTGAGCCATACCTTATCTCCGACCTTCCATGGTTTAAAGCGGGAGGAAACGCGTTCCCTCATGTATCGTTGTGCTTTTTCATGGGCAGCGGTGGCTTCCTTGTGAGCCTCATTGAGATCTCCAAGGCGTTTTTCTAGTGCGGGGAGGAAGGTGGTTTTTCCTAAACTTGGGTAGGCCCTCGGCTCGTACCCCATCATCAGTGAGAATGGTGTCTTTCCGGTTACCGAATGCACGGAGGAGTTATGGCAGTACTCTGCCATTGGTAAGAGGTCCGACCATCGGGTGGCGTCCCCTTGGCAAAAGATCCGAAGATACGTCTCTAGCTCCTGATTGACCCGTTCCGTTTCTCCGTCGGTTTGCGGATGGTATGCGGAGGAAAGAAGGGGATCATAATCCAGGAGTCTCGCCAGTTCCAGGGCAAAAGCTGAGGCGAACTGTGGACCGCGGTCAGAGATTATCTTATCGTGGAGGCCAAATCGTGGGAAAATCTTTTCGAAAAAGTGCTGCGCGACCTCGCAGGCGTCCGCACTCTTGTGAGTTGGAGTGAAAATCACCCCCTTTGTAAGCCCATGGTCGACCACGACCATGACTGAATCATATCCGTTGGACGGTGGCAAGTCCGTGATGAGATCGACCGAAAGTGTTGAGAAAGGGCGAGTGGAGGCGACCGGAAGAGGGGTAAGAGGAGGGACGGTGGGATGTGTGTTGACCTTGTTAGCCTGGCAGACGGCACATCCTTGGATGAAACGCCGGACGTAAGCCGTCAGACCTGGCCACCAATAGTCACGTTGTACCGCATTAACGGTTCGGTAGTAACCGCCATGACCACCCGCAGGCGAATCATGGAGAACGTGGAGGAGGTCGTTCCGGTGGCTCTCAGGCACATAAGCCCGATCCTTAAAATAGAGCAAACCATCGTCATACCGCCAATCGTGAATCGAGGAACGGGGGATCCCCGGTGTACCCTCGTGAAGTTTGCGCAGCTGGTCAATGACAAAGCCATCCACCGCAGTGGATGTGACGATGGCCTCTTGAAGGTCGAGGTCGATCCTTTTCAAAAACAGCTCCCCTGGCAACAAGACCACTTCGGCGTTATCGCCCGAGGTGTCCATATCAGTCTTGCGCGAGAGAGCGTCCGCGGGGCCCATGTTGGCACCCGGTACATGTTGGAACAGGAGGTCATAGTCCTGTAGTGTAAGCATCCATCTAGCTTGCCGCCTAGAGAGCTTCCTGGGGTCCTTGAAGTAGCACAGATTCTTGTGGTCTGTGAGCACAGTTACGGGCCGGCCGGTGCCGGTAAGGTAGTGCCGCCACTCCTCGTCCGCCGGTGAGAACGTCTGGGATATGTAGCAGCAAGGGTGTAAATCTCCGTTACCGTCCTTCTGCATCAGCACGCCCCCGGTCGCAGTGAGCGAGGCGTCTGTCATGACGTAAAAGTTTTTTGATGTATCCGGCATTGCAAGTACGGGTTTAGATGTGAAGGCCGTCCGGAGGAGGTCGAACGCCTTCTGTTGCTCGTGCATCCAGGACCACGGCTGCCCTTTCTTTGTTAAATCCAAGATCGGCCTAGCAATTTCCGAGAAGTTCGGAATAAACTTGCGGTAAAAGTTGCAGAACCCTATGAATGAGCGGACTGCGCGAACCGAAGTAGGTGGTTCCCAGGTGGCGATTGCCGATAACTTGGTAGGGTCCATCGCAATGATACCCTCTTGGACGACCATCCCTAGGAATTCAACCGAGGATGCGTCGAACGTACATTTCTCTATCTTGAGGCCGAGACGGTTGTCCCTTAACCGCTCTAGAACTCGCCTCATTCGCTGGTGATGTTCCATAAGATCCCTAGAGTGGATCAACATATCATCCATGTAGATGATTAACCATCCTTCCGCCACCATATCCTTAAAAATGAAGTCCATGAACGACTGAAAAGTCGCAGGACTGTTGCACAGGCCGAAAAACATGACGAGAGGCTCGAAGAGGCCGAAGGGCGTAATGAACGCCGCCTTCCAGGCGTCTTTAGTCTTGATCCGGACGTTATTATAGCCCCATCGAATATCCATCTTCGTGAAATAACGAGATCCCTTGAGCTGGTCCATCAAGTCTCCGATGAGCGGGAGAGGGTATGCGTTCTTGATGGTATGCTCGTTGAGATACCGGTAATCTTGGCAAGGGCGAAGATTACCATCCTTCTTCGAAACGAAGAAGAACGGGGAAGCCATGGGGGAATTCGATGGGCGAATACGTCCAGCCTTCAAGTGTTCGTCAATAAAATCTTTACATGCCTCTCGCTCCTTAGGGTTAAGCGGGTAGGCCTTGGCAACCTTTGGTGTAAATGAGTCGTCTAGATCTATGCCGTGATCGAACGACCGGTAAGGCGGAAGGGGACCGTCGTCCTTCTTCTGGAAGACGTCCTTGAAGTCTTGGAAGTCCCGCGGGAGTTCCGTTGTAATTTTCTCTGCCCCTTGGGCTAGGGACGTCGATATCGTAGTTTTCTTGATGGAGCGCCCGTCCAGCTCGTTTTCTTCATCCCCCTCACAGTGTATGAGCTCCGGCATGTCCTCCCGCTGCGTGGTCGGGTCCACGTCAGGTACCATCAGGTCACATTTCGGCGGGTCGACGCGTTGCTTCCACCACAGAGCGTTGCGTTTGCGTAGTTTGGTGACCTGGCATTTCCTATTGAAGACGTTTATTGTATAGGCCGCAGCCACTTCGTCTTCGCGGCTGGTGACGGTCGGTTCCGCCTCTTTTATCCATACCGCTCCTCTCTCCCAGTTTATGGTCGGGTTTACGTCCCGGAGCCAAGGGAGTCCTAGTATGATGTCATCCTTGCCACAGTCAATAACAAGGAAATCACGGGTCTCTATCGTTTCCCCGAGTTTCATCACTACTCTTGCCTGTTTTCTGATCAGGCCGTTTTTGTTGGGAGTTCCATCAACATTGCTCGCCCGCAGGGGAGTCTTGAGTCGCGTAGTGGGAATGTCGCACGCCACTACCGTAGCATAGTCGATAAAGCAACCAGTTGCCCCGGAGTCGATAAGGGCTTTTGTGTCAACGCTTTTGAACGCAGTACGATCGGGTGGGTAGAGGGTGACAGGAATAGATATGGATTGCGAAGTACCACCCGATACAAATACTGGAGATAATCTATGAGAAAAATTGTTATTGGCTAGAGATGACGTTGACCCATCCCTGCCCTTCAAAAACCCTGGTCGGTTCCAGGTGTTCCGAGCCACGTGTCCTGGTCGGATCCAGGTATCTCACATGCTCCTTCACAGAAACCAGACGTAGTCTGTATGCGGTGTCCACAGAAACCGTTGTTTGCCGTATGTGGTTTTGCGTGGTCGGTTCCACGTCTGAACGACTTGTTCCGGTCGGTTCCGGATATCGCAAGTGCCCCTGCCTCTTCACTCACTCCTGCTCGTGCCACTCTGATTCCGTGTTTGACTGTGTTTCTCAGAGCAGTTTCTTGTGAAGAAGGTTGCGGTCCAAGCCCCGTCCCTTGACCCGTGGGAGTAGCTGCGTCCGCGTCCACCATTGATTGGACATCATCATATGGGTACGTGCCAGGATAATGATCCTGGGCTTTCTCTGAGGTGGCGTCCCAGAGCTCCGCTGGCGCGATAGCGGAGAACCTATTGTTCCATGGTCCAGATCGTACAGCCCTGGCTCGTGGTGCTGCCCTGATCGCTTCCTTTTGGCACTCTTGGTAAGTGGCCGTTCTTACCTCAGCCATGGCCTGGTAGCCAGCCTCTTCGTCCGCGGACGAGCTGCCCTCCCCGAAAGCAGTTTTGAGGATCTTTATTGCGGCGCCTTTCTCGATGCTCCCCATTTCTTCGAGGTAAGCCGAGAGTTCATCATCCTCCTCCATTGTGGTGGTGGTCCGTGCCCGTCATTGCGGGACTTTGTAAGTAGGACGTGCGGAGCGTCCGGAGGATGTGGTCGGGCAGGGACGTGTGGTCCGGTCGGTTCCAGATCCCTTGTGGTTGGAAGACCTACAGCCAACCTGGTGACAAATGAAGCATTGATTCTTCCGCATATACTCAGCGCGCTGAGTCGGCGATAGTCGTACGGCATCTACGTCCATCGCATACGGGTCTCTGTGCGATCGAGGAGAGGGAGCCGGTATATGTGGCACTCCCTTTCGTAAGTCTCCAATCCTCCTCAGTTGTTGAGAGAATTGGCCCGCCTTCTTTATCCAATCCTGGTAGTTGTCGGGAATTTTGTCGCACGAGAGGATCATCGTGGCAAGTCTAGGGCTGAGGCCATGGATAAACCACTCCACAAGGGCGTGCTTGTCAGTGATACCTGACTTCTCGGCGAGAAGTTGGAATTGCGAAGCGTAGGTGGTGAACCCATCGCTCCACGCTCCCTCGGTATCCTTTCCAGCAGATTGACGGAGTTTGGAAAGGTCTATCCTTGCCTTGGCTGCTACATCGAAGGGGGAAAAGGCGGTCTCGAAAGCTTCTTTAATCTTGTCGAAGGTCTTTTCACTGTCGGCGATAGCCGAGTTTGCGAGCTTCATCAACCATCCTTCAGCAAATGTCTTTCCCCGGCCCTTACTGATCTTATTGAGGAAAGTAAGGGACTTTGTCGTGTCGGTAAAGAGTGCTTTGTTGATGGTGAAGTACGCGTTCATCAAGAGGAGCCATCTGTTGGCATCCTCTGCCTCCCCGGTAAAGTCCTCGGGAAGGCCGGCCTTTATTTCTGAAACCATTTCGTCTTCTAGAGCCGGGTCAAGTTCAATGTCCTCCTGCGCGGTCGGTTCCGGGTCAGGGTCGTGAAAAACAAGAGGAGGGTCCTCGCTAAGGACGACGTCGGGAGTAGAGGGGGCAGCTAATTCAGAGGTAGAGGGGAGAGTGTCTGAGTTTCTTCCTTGACTCCTGTTAAGTTCCGCTAATTGCCTTTGGACTTGTCCGTAGTGGGCGATACGATCCGGGGGGGAGTATCGGTCAGGTAGGACAATGTGAAACGGATGTCCGTCAGGAAGAAGGTGGATACGGGGGAGTCGGGGGGAAGACACGGTGGGTGGAGAGGGTGGCGGGGAGTCTGAGGGCGCTCTGAATCTGCCGATTCGGGAAATGTCGGAGTGGGGGAATGTCCTCTACGTGAAAGTAGGGACAAGGGGAAAAGCTAGTTCTTTTGTAACGCACAGCGTAGACTTGTCATAGCGTGCTGCGATACTGGTCGAAGAATAAGCGAGGGTAGCGAGGAGTTCAACTCAAGGACGAGTGCCGAGCTTCGAGACGATGTGAAGCCTAAGCGGGTCTCTCCTATTCCAGGTATCCGAAGACTCACTGGAACTTAGAGGAAGTGAGGCAAGATCAACGCTGATATTGCATAGAACTAGCTTGGGGAAAATACAGGGAGAGACAGCGACTATATATACGGTAGGCCCCTAATCTAGATGAAGGATATAAAAGGGATGTGCAGCATCCGCAGTAAAGCGCAGTTGAATGCGCAGCTATCCGCAGCAAGAGGCTATGAGTGCGCAGCACGAGATAGCGATCTACGAATATAAAAGGAAAGGCTATGCCACTGCCTTACGAAGTCTGAATAAGGTGACAGTGGCGGAGACGGAACGGAAGTCCTAATATGGTATGGGCGGGGCGCCATGTGAGCCAAAGGAGAAAGAGATCGAGAGAGCGTATCTGGTATACGTGGAGGACGACTCCACTACGAATACAGCCGCGTACGGCGAGAGGACGAGTCTGTAGAGGAACGGAAGACGAGGACGAGCGAAAGAACAAGGAAAAAGTGTACCCCCTTCGTAGACCATAACAGTAATGTGCTGAAGCACCTGAGTCAAGTAGCCACATATCAGGTGTGCGGGAGTCATGTTCCTCCTTTTGTTTTCCTTTACCTTTACTGGTTTGGTTCTCACAGTTACTGTATCACACATAGCGAGGGGGAACGCAGTAGCAGGAATGTCCATTTCATCTACTACACGTATACAAACAATATGATTACATATTTTCTGAGGTGAAATAATCCGCATGTCAGTACCTGCGAGTGAGGGACAAAGGAAATTGGGGACTGACCAATCCAAGGCTTCGTCAAAGAACCGTTCCACATAGTCGTTGACCTCCATCTCCTCACCAAGGCTGACAACATCTTCATCATCAGAGTCAAGCTCAACGATGCGAGGAGTCTCCATGCACTCAATGAGAGAGGGCGTGGAGGGGCCAGCGTGGTGGCGAGAAAGAGGGTTCATGCCGAAGGGGCTGTCCTCTGTGAAGGCGGAGTGGTCGCGGTAGTGGCGACGGTGAGAGGAGACAGGTTCGAGGGTGTGAATTATCTTGGGAGAAGGGGTGGCGCCAATGCAGTGAGCGAGGGAGATGGCCTCTTGGGCCTGAGGGAAAGCGGGGGGGCTGTAGTGGGCGGCACCGGGAGTGTGTGTGAGAGCACGAGGGTTGGCAATAGGCTCGTTGAAGTTGGTGGAGGTGGGATCCATGATGGCGGGCTCCATGAGGAAGTTTGCAAATGCGAACGAGGCGGAGGACACTTTGGTGGCAGTGGCCGCACGATCCTTGCACTTCTTTTCACCTTCTTCAGAGCATTTGCCCTGACAACATTTCTTCCCCTTTCCTTCCTCCTTCTCCTCCTTTTTCTCTGTGGTATTCCCCTTCTGCTGCTGTTGCTGCTTGAAGGAGGGGTTGCCTTGTTGGCAGTGCACGTTGGAGACCTTGTTTGCCTGCTGTTTAGGTGGGGGGTGGCGTGTGAGATAGTGCTGCCAGGCAGCAGTAACGATGTTCTCCAAGTCAGCCATGGAATGGACCTTGTTCTTGGTAGGGTCATTGTTGATGGCGCCATTAAGGTTCTGATGGAGGGTTTCGGCATACTTGGGGATCTTGGCCATGGTGATAAGGGCCTTGAGGTTGTCTGGGACCTTGTGTTGGAGGTCCTCGAGACAAGCAAAAGTGGCATTTAACTTAGAGAAGGTGGGGCCAGGATGCTGGTTGTTGGGAATGGTGATGGCGAGCATAATCTTCCACTCAGTATAAGTGGAGGTGAGGGAGGCAGTGTCATACACCTTTTTAAGGGTGTCCCAGAGATCTTTGCCTGTGCCGTGGGTGACGAGGTGGGTGGAGATGGAGGGCTCAAGACGGAGGGTGATAGACCCAAGGGCCTTGTCATCATTCTCATCCCATTTCTCCTGGGCTTCAGCTTCAGAGTTGGCGGGGCAAGATTTGGTGTACATTTTGTTCCAGACACTGATGGCTCAGAGGTATGCTTCCATGTCCTGGCTCCAATGCTTGTAGTTGGTGCCATTAAGTTTGGGAAGTGTGGCGAGAGTGGAGCTCATGGTTGATAGTAGGTTCTGTAAAAAGGTGATGTGTCAGCATGGTACCAGTGAAGGGAGCAAGTAAAATGTTCGCATTGCTGAACAGTGTCAGAGCTTCTAGAATATAGGGTCATAGCGACCCCCTACATCCAGAGTCTGATGGCAGTTACATTGAACATTTCCATGTCGAGATGTGTCTGGCATTTCTGCACAGGACAGCCAATGTCCAAGGTGTTTCACCTAGAGCAACGACAGTGTTTCTGCACAGTCGGAGCTCAGGGCTCATAACCTGTTGCAATAGCAGGGATCCAGCGTTGCCGCACAGGATCCCTAGAAACTGGTCTAGGGTACTTACCTTTGGGACAGGAGAGTTCTCAGAGATGATAGCAGTTGCAGATCAAGAGAGATATATTATATTCAGACTCAGCAGAGTCTTATATACACTTTGTAATGCTTACTTAATATAAGGTCACGTGACCGTTGGTACGTGTCCTTTCAACAGTCTCCGCCACAGCCCCTTATTCAGACTTCATGGCTATGGCATAGCCTCCTTTATATTTCATTGATTCATGCTGTGCACTCATCGCCCTGTGACTGCACCTTACTGTGCACACATAGCCCCTGGACTGCAGATGCTGCACATCCCATTTATATCCTTCATCTAGATTAGGGGCCTACCATATAAATACTCGTCGCTTCTCTCCTGTAATTTCCCAGCTAGTTCTACGCAATACCAGCGTTATTCTAGTCCACCACCTTCAAGTCCCAGAGAACCTCTCAGGTACCTGTGGATAGAAGAGACCCGCCTAGGCTTCGCATCGTCTCAAAGCTCAGCATAGTCCTTGAGTTGTACTCCTCGCCTATTCCTTGCAACATTCTTCACCCCGTTTCGCAGCACGCTATGTTAACACTATGCTGTGCGTTACAACCACCTCTCATACACATCTCACTCTCTCGGACTGGCTTTCAGCTTTGTTGACACCCAGCCAGATGCAACACAATCTGATGTTGTCTGCCATTTCATCATTTTTAAGACTGGTGTCCTTGTCTTTTATTAAGCCACACTCTCACAGAAGGATGGACAAGGGAAGTGAGTTGGATGGAAGTGTGAAGGGGATTGCTGATCAGGTGTGGGAGTTATTCTTGGATGAATGGGACAATGGAGTTGAAAGTGAAGACAATGTGGATGACAATGGACCTTCAATTTCCCATGCTGAGCTGATTTTGCTCTGTCAACAGCTGGAGGGAGCATGCATGCAGTTTGATGACCCTCAGTTCTTGCTCATCCTGACCAATCACTTGCACAAATATTGGGCAATGTTACGACATGAGGAGATGCTGAATTGTACCCAGGCTACTCTAGATACCTTTGTTACTAAAGCTAAGAACTAGGAAGTAATCTACATAGTAGCACTTAAGAATGTCACAACATGTCACAAATGTGTGACAATCTCCTCATGCATAAACCTGGCAATGCATAAGCATTTGGGCCATCCCAACTGTATGCAATATGAGCAAATCTACTGTACTTCCTCTCACACATGTATATACTGCATGCATCTTATCTCCCACATTTATTCTTCTTGTTCACATTACTTACATGCTCCTCCCTCATGCTGCCACATACAAAGTTCATCATGCACATCATGCATGTATGGCTATACCTTTCATTCTGCCACACCTCATGGATATTTAATGTAGATATGACTACAATAGGTACAGTAAAAGAAAATGGATTGAGAAACATATCTGATAGATGTGGAGGATGACTCCACTATGAATACAATTCTGTAGAGTGTGAGAATGAGTCTGTAGATAGGTGAACAAAACAATATAGTGAAAATTGAGCACCCAACCATAACACCCCCCTCCATCTCCTTGGTAACTCCAGATGTTAACGCCAGCCAATAGTTGATCTGGATGCTTTCTGGACTTTGGTCCACCATCTCTGGACTTCCATTTATAGATCCTCTGACCTCCAGAGTTCCACAAAAGACAAGAACAGGAGGAATAAGGACCATGACATCAGGTCCAAATGAAGCTAAGCATCACTCCTTTTTTTTTTCTACACTTGTTTTCAAAAAAATGTCACTTCAGTCTTATCTTTGGGATTCACTACAAATTATCTCATGTCAAAGGCCATTTCAAGAATGAATATCACTGAAAGCCAAAATGCTTTGTGTAGACCTTGCCAGTGATGGACAGATTGGACAAATAGCTCAGTTGTCATGTGGGAATGACAGACTAAATTGGCAATTACCTATTGAAGGACAGTGTTTAATGTGCACATCAACTTAAGTGAAATACAAAGGTAAGTGGATCACCTCAGTTGTCATCTAGGAACAACAGACTGAGAATTCTTGCCATACAGAATCTGTATTTTACTATATTCATCAGTAATATCACAAGTTACTTTTCATGTGCTTTTTGCCCTGCTATTCTACCTGCTTTTCTGCTTTTACCATGCCTTTACTATTGTTTGAATGAAGCCACTGGACCAAAAATCATTAAAAAAGCATGTGGTAAGTTACGCAGAAAGCAGTAGTAATCTGATTCTGTGGCACAAAAAGCATGGAAAAACAATTGGCTGACAAGTTTGATGGGAAATAGACCAAAACAGGTATATAAGCCATTTGATAGACTTATGGCATGAATAAACAAATGATGCAACTTATGAATGACAAGATCTATGAAGACAAATAATTAGTGGATAGGGAGTGAATGGAATGGGTGTGAAACAAATGGAAAGGGCAATGAGCAGAGTCCAAGCACAGATATCAGTTGACAAAACAAGTGATTCAATTCATGAATGATGGGGTCTAATGAAGTGAAATAATTAGTGGATAAGGGAGTGGATGGAATTGGTGTGAAATGAATGGGAAGGGCAATGAGTCCAAGCATGCCAGGTATTCAAACTTGAAGTAGAAACAGTTTAGCCTTGGAGGCAGGGTTTGTTTATGAAGTCATTGTTACAGACACTACATTTCTCAATTACTTTTCACTTCTTTCCATTTTCTAATCATCCATGCTAGACCCTCTAGCCAACCTGGACACTACCTGTAACGCACAGCGTAGTCTTGATGTAGCGTGCTGCGATACGGGTCGAAGAATAAGCGAGGTAGCGAGGAGTTCAACTCAAGGACGAATGCCGAGCTTCGAGACGATGCGAAGCCTAAGCGGGTCTCTCCTATTCCAGGTATCCTAAGGACTCACTGGAACTCAGAGGAAGTGAGGCGTAGAAATAACGCTGGTATTGCATAGAACTAGCTTAGGGAAAATACAAGGAGAGACGACGAGTATTTATACGGTAGGCCCCTAATCTAGATGAAAGGTATAAAAAGGGGTGTGCAGCATCCGCAGTAAAGTGCAGTTGAATGCGCAGCTATCCGCAGCAAGAGGCTATGAGTGCGCAGCACGAAATAGCAAATAGCGAATATAAAAAGAAAGGCTATGTCACTGCCTTACGAAGTCTGAATAAGGGGACAGTGGCGGAGATGGAACGGAGGTCCTAATATGGTATGGGCGGGGCGCCGTGTGAGCCAAAGGAGAAGAGATCGAGAGAGCGTATCTGGTAGTGGTGGAGGACGACTCCACTACGAATACAACCGCGTACGGTGAAAGGACGAGTCTGTAGAGAAACGGAAGACGAGGACAAGAAAAAGGACAAAGAAAAAGTGTACCCCCTTCGTAGACCGTAACATTACCCCCTTCGTACGGTCGAAGCACCGGCGAGACCCTATCAACCACTCTGATCTCCCTCGTTGACCTCGTAGTCGGTCAAGTTGATGTCGTTGAGGGGGTTGCGCCGCTTGGGACAGAACTCGTCGCAATGACCAAATTCTCCACACAGGAGACAGATCCGTCGCGGGCACCAAGCCTGAATATGGCCGGGCGAGGTCATCCGACAGAGGGGACACTCATAGTGAGGGCAGTCAACGCGGACGTGACCAGTTTGGTTGCACGTAAAGCAACGAAGGGGGCGAGTAGGGCGAGCGGGAGTAGCGGGGAGGAGAGGAGAGGGGAATCGATCAACGTCTATTGGATTGGCTGAAGTGCCCGGCACGGATATGGGCGTCGACGCAGGGGTCTCACCATTGGGAAGAGAGGAGGAGGGGAACGGAGTTGTCTGTCGCGACTTTCCTCGATTTCCCTGAGCACATTTGCCCACAGCTCCTGCTGAGGAGCTGGCCAATCCGTATGGAACTGTTCGGTAACTCCGTTGGAGATTACGAGCAGTCCTTCGAGTGGGAGTTGGAGTGGAGGGATGTTCTCGAGCGGGGAGTACGTTGGAGGGTTCTGGAGTGGGAGTCCCCCGAGGTCGGAGTGGGACGGAGGAGAGGAAAGAGAGGACATCGGACATGGCGGCTCCGGGAACAGGATGAGCGCTAGTTCCTCCAACAGCTCCAATACTTCCGGTTCGGGAAGGTGAGCGAGAGATCTCAGAAGGGGACGTGACGAGTAGAGGAATTGTGGATGAGGAGTGGGAGGACGGGGAGGACGAACAGGTAGTGGCGGGGGCGATGGTGGAGTCATCGTCCCAGATCGGGACGGGGGAGTACCCATTTCCTCGGCCATGTTCTCTTGCCCAGGGGTCGTTGTCCCAGGGGTGGTTCGGGCGGTCGTCCATGTAGTATCGTCGGAGGTGTGTAGGTAGGGAGTGGACGATTGGGCGCAGTATGTGCATGTACAGATGACCGGGGAGTCCGCGAATGACATCGTTGAATCCATGGTCGGCACAGGCGTCAAGGATTGCCTCTCTAGAGGCGTGGATGGCCTGCCCCATGGCGGCGGCGTAGACAGGCAGGGTCCCATCTGGGAAGAGTTGGGCGTGGATAGTTCGGGTTGTGGCGTATGTGTGAAAGACGACCACCAAAGATTTGAGTATCGGAATGTCTCTGAAAGCGGGTATTGAGGGTATGGCGACTGCAGCGGCGGGATTCTCGAGGATGGAAGCGTAGAGGATGCGGCACGATACGATGGGGAGTCTATGGAGTCGAAGGGGTACTGCGACATTGAGCGAGTGGGACATCAAGGGATTTCTGACGAGGTAGGATGGGAGGAGCGGTGGCTCGACTCAAAGATGGCGGCTGATGGGAATTACGATGATGGAGGAAAGGCCAGGGGGTCCCTGCTTTTATACTTCTTGAGCAAGGTGATGGCGTGTCCAAGATTGGACTCTGGTTCCCAGGTGTTTTCGGAGGACGGGTATCCTTTCCACGAAACAAGGTAGTGGCGGCGACGTGCGGAGCCCCGATGGGCTAAGATCTGTTCAATTTCAAACTCCTCTTCTCCGTCGATGAGATCTGGCGGAAGCGGAACAAAATTTGCTCCGTGTTCCGCAGTCTCTCTATATGGGGTGAGAAGGGAGGCGTGGAAGGCGTTGTGGATTTTCCACGTTCGTGGGAGCCGCAGCTTGTACGAAACAGGTGATATTACCTGTGTGATTTCAAATGGGCCTTCGCGGCGTGGTGCGAGTTTTCGAGATGGGTATCGAAGTCTTAGGTTACGGCCCTCGAGCCATACCTTATCTCCGACCCTCCATGGTTTAAAGCGGGAGGAAACACGTTCCCTCATGTATCGTTGTGCCTTTTCATGGGCGGCGGTGGCTTCCTTGCGAGCCTCATCGAGGTCTCCAAGGCGTTTTTCTAGTGCGGGGAGGAAGGTGGTTTTTCCTAAACTTGGGTAGGCCCTTGGCTCGTACCCCATCATCAATGAAAATGGTGTCTTTCCCGTTACCGAATGCACGGAGGAGTTATGACAGTACTCCGCCATTGGTAAGAGGTCCGACCATCGGGTGGCATCCCCTTGGCAAAAGATCCGAAGATATGTCTCTAGCTCCTGATTGACCTGTTCCGTTTCTCCATCGGTTTGCGGATGGTATGCGGAAGAAAGAAGGGGATCATAATCCAGGAGTCTCGCCAGTTCCAGGGCGAAGGCCGAGGCAAACTGCGGACCGCGGTCAGAGATTATCTTATCGTGGAGGCCAAATCGTGGGAAGATCTTTTCGAAAAAGAGCTGCGCGACCCCGCAGGCGTCCGCACTCTTGTGAGTTGGAGTGAAAATCACCCCCTTTGTAAGCCCATGGTCGACCACGACCATGACTGAATCATATCTGTTGGACGGCAGCAAGTCCGTAATGAGATTGACCGAGAGTGTTGCGAAAGGGCGAGTGGAGGCGACCGGAAGAGGGGTGAGAGGAGGGACGGTGGGATGGGTGTTGACCTTGTTAGCCTGGCAGACAGCACATCCTTGGATGAAACGTCGGACATAAGCTGTCAAGCCAGGCCACCAATAATCCCGTTGTACCGCATTTACGGTTCGGTAGTAACCGCCATGACCCCCCGCAGGCAAGTCGTGGAGAACATGGAGGAGGTCGTTCCGGTGGCCCTCAGGCACATAAGCCCAATCCTTAAAGTAGAGCAAACCATCGTCATACCGCCAATCGTGAATAGAGGAACGGGGGATCCCCGGTGTACCCTCGTGAAGTTTGCGCAGCTGGTCAATGACAAAGCCATCCACCGCAGTGGATGTGACGATGGCCTCTTGGAGGTCGAGGTCGATTCGTTTCAAAAATAGCTCCCCTGGCAACAGGGTCACTTCGGCATTGTCGCCGGAAGTGTCCATATCGTCCCTGCGCGAGAGAGTGTCCGCAGGGCCCATGTTGGCGCCCGGTACATGTTGGAACAGGAGGTCATAGTCCTGTAACGTAAGCATCCATCTAGCTTGCTGCCTAGAGAGCTTCCTGGGGTCCTTGAAGTAGCACAGATTCTTGTGGTCTGTGAGCACAGTTACGGGCCGGCCGGTGCCAGTAAGGTAGTGCCGCCACTCCTCGAGTGCGCGGATGACAGCCAGTAGTTCCCTGTCATATATGTCGTAGTTACGTTCCGCTGGTGAGAACATCTGGGATATGTAGCAGCAAGGGTGTAAGTCTCCGTTACCATCCTTCTACATTAGCACGCCCCCGGTCGCGGTGAGCGAGGCGTCTGTCATGACATAAAAGTCCTTTGATGTATCCGGCATTGCAAGTACAGGTTTAGATGTGAAGGCCGTTCGGAGGAGGTCGAACGCCTTCTGTTGCTCGTGCGTCCAGGACCACGGCTGCCCTTTCTTAGTCAAATCCAAGATCGGCCTAGCAATTTCCGAGAAGTTCGGAATAAACTTGCGGTAAAAGTTGCAGAACCCTATGAATGAGCGGACTGCGCGAACCAAAGTAGGTGGTTCCCAGGTGGCGATTGCCGATAACTTGGTAGGGTCCATTGCGATGATACCCTCTTGGACGACCATCCCTAGGAATTCAACCGAGGATGCGTCGAACGTACATTTTTCTAACTTGAGGCCGAGACGGTTGTCCCGTAACCGCTCTAGAACTCGCCTCGTTCGTTGGTGATGTTCCTTGAGATCCCTAGAGTGGATCAACATATCATCCATGTAGATGATCAACCATCCTTCCGCCACCATATCCTTGAATATAAAGTCCATGAACGACTGAAAGGTCGCAGGACTGTTGCACAGGCCGAAAAACATGACGAGAGGCTCGAAGAGGCCGAAGGGCGTAATGAACGCCGCCTTCCAGGCGTCTTTAGTCTTGATCTGGACGTTATTATAGCCCCAGCGAATGTCCATCTTCGTGAAGTAACGAGATCCCTTGAGCTGATCCATCAAGTCTCCAATGAGCGGGAGAGGGTAAGCGTTCTTGATGGTATGCTCGTTGAGATACCGGTAATCTTGGCAAGGGCGAAGATTACCATCCTTCTTTGAGACGAAGAAGAACGGGGAAGCCATGGGGGAATTCGATGGGCGAATACGTCCAGCCTTCAAGTGTTCGTCAATGAAATCTTTACATGCCTCTCGCTCCTTAGGATTAAGCGGGTAGGCCTTGGCAACCTTTGGTGTGAATGAGTCGTCTAGATCTATGCCGTGATCGAACGACCGGTAAGGCGGAAGGGGACCGTCGTCCTTCTTCTGGAAGACGTCCTTGAAGTCTTGGAAGTCCCGCGGGAGTTCCTTCTTGATTTTCTCTGCCCCTTGGGCTAGAGACGTCGATATAGTAGTTTTCTTAATGGAGCGCCCGTCCAGCTCGTTTTCTTCATCCTCCTCACAGTGTATGAGCTCCGGCATGTCCTCCCGCTGCGTGGTCGGGTCCACGTCAGGTACCATCAGGTCACATTTCGGCGGGTCGACGCGTTGCTTCCACCACAGAGCGTTGCGTTTGCGTAATTTGGTGACCTGGCATTTCCTATTGAAGACGTTGATTGTATAGGCCGCAGCCACTTCGTCTTCGCGGCTGGTGACGGTCGATTCCGCCTCTTTAATCCAAACCGCTCCTCTCTCCCAGTTTATGGTCGGGTTTACGTCCCGGAGCCAAGGGAGTCCTAGTATGATGTCATCCTTGCCACAGTCAATAACAAGGAAATCACGGGTCTCTATCGTTTCCCCGAGTTTCATCACTACTCTTGCCTGTTTTCTGATCAGGCCGTTTTTGTTGGGAGTTCCATCAACGTTGCTCGCCCGCAGGGGAGTCTTGAGTCGTGTAGTGGGAATGTCGCACGCCACTACCGTAGCATAGTCGATAAAGCAACCGGTTGCCCCGGAGTCGATAAGGGCTTTTGTGTCAACGCTTTTGAACGCAGTGCGATCGGGTGGGTAGAGGGTGACAGGAATAGATATGGATTGCGAAGCACCACCCGATACAAACACTGGAGATAATCTATGAGAAAAATTATTGGCTAGAGATGACGTTGACCCATCCCTGCCCATCAAAAACCCTGGTCGGTTCCAGGTGTTCCGAGCCACGTGTCCTGGTCGGGTCCAGGTATCTCACATGCTCCTTCGCAGAAACCAGACGTAGTCTGTATGCGGTGTCCACAGAAACCGTTGTTTGCCGTATGTGGGTTGGCGTGGTCGGTTCCACGTCCGAGCGACTTGTTCCGGTCGGTTCCGGATATCGCAAGTGCCCCTGCCTCTTCACTCACTCCTGCCCGTGCCACTCTGATTCCGTGTTTGACTGTGTTTCTGATGGCAGTTTCTTGTGAAGAAGGTTGCGGTCCAAGCCCCGTCCCTTGACCCGTGGGAGTAGCTGCGTCCGCGTCCACCAATGATTGGACATCATCATATGGGTACGTGCCAGGATAATGATCCTGGGCTTTCTCTGAGGTGGCGTCCCAGAGCTCCGCCGGCGCGATAGCGGAGAACCTATTGTTCCATGGTCCAGATCGTACAGCCCTGGCTCGTGGTGCTGCCCTGATCGCTTCCTTTTGGCACTCTTGGTAAGTGGCCGTTCTTACCTCAGCCATGGCCTGGTAGCCAGCCTCCTCGTCCGCAGACGAGCTGCCCTCCCCGAAAGCAGTTTTGAGGATCTTTATTGCGGCGCCTTTCTCGATGCTCCCCATTTCTTCGAGGTAAGCCGAGAGTTCATCATCCTCCTCCATTGTGGTGGTGGTCCGTGCCCGTCGTTGCGGGACTTTGTAAGTAGGACGTGCGGTGCGTCCGGAGGATGTGGTCGGGCGGGGACGTGTGGTCCGGTCGGTTCCGGATCCCTTGTGGTTGGAAGACCTACAGCCAACCTGGTGACAAATGAAGCATTGATTTTTCCGCATATACTCAGCGCGCTGAGTCGGCGATAGTCGTACGGCATCTACGTCCATCGCGTACGGGTCTCTGTGCGATCGAGGAGAGGGAGCCGGTATATGTGGCACTCCCTTTCGTAAGTCTCCAATTCTCCTCAGTTGTTGAGAGAACTGGCCCGCCTTCTTTATCCAATCCTGGTAGCTGTCGGGAATCTTGTCGCACGAGAGGATCATCGTGGCAAGTCTGGGGCTGAGGCCATGGATAAACCACTCCACAAGAGCATGCTTGTCAGTGATACCTGACTTCTCGGCGAGAAGTTGGAATTGTGAAGCATAGGTGGTGAACCCATCGCTCCACGCTCCCTCGGTATCCTTTCCAGCAGTTTGACGGAGTTTGGAAAGGTCTATCCTTGCCTTGGCTGCTACATCGTAGGGGGAAAAGGCGGTCTCGAAAGCTTCTTTAATCTTGTCGAAGGTCTTTTCACTTGTCGGCGATAGCCGAGTTTGCGAGCTTCATCAACCATCCTTCAGCAAATGTCTTTCCCCGGCCCTTACTAATCTTGTTGAGGAAAGTAAGGGACTTTGTCGTGTCGGTAAAGAGTGCTTTGTTGATGGTGAAGTACGCGTTCATCGAGAGGAGCCATCTGTTGGCATCCTCTGCCTCCCCGGTAAAGTCCTCGGGAAGGCCGGCCTTTATTTCTGAAACCATTTCGTCTTCTAGAGCCGGGTCAAGTTCAATGTCCTCCTGCGCGGTCGGTTCCGGGTCAGGGTCGTGAAAAACAAGAGGAGGGTCCTCGCTAAGGACAACGTCGGGTGTAGAGGGGGCAGCTAATTCAGAGGTAGAAGGGAGGGCGTCCGAGTCTCTTCCTTGGCTCCTGTTAAGTTCCGCTAATTGCTGTTGGACTTGTCTGTAATGAGCGATACGATCCGGAGGGGAGTATCGGTCAGGTAAGACAATGTGAAACGGATGTCCGTCAGGAAGAAGATGGATACGGGGGAGCGGGAAGGGAGAAGACACGGTGGGTGGAGAGGGTGGCGGGGAATCTGAAGGAGCTCTGAATCTGCCGATTCGGGAAATGTCGGAGTGGGGGAATGTCCTCTACGTGAAAGTAGGGACAAGGGGAAAAGCTAGTTCTTTTGTAACGCACAGCGTAGACTTGTCGTAGCGTGCTGCGATACTGGTCGAAGAATGAGCGAGGTAGCGAGGAGTTCAACTCAAGGACGAGTGCCGAGCTTCGAGACGATGCGAAGCCTAAGCGGGTCTCTCCTATTCCAGGTATCCGAAGACTCACTGGAACTCAGAGGAAGTGAGGCAAGATCAACGCTGGTATTGCGTAGAACTAGCTTAGGGAAAATACAGGGAGAGACGACGAGTATTTATACGGTAGGCCCCTAATCTAGATGAAGGATATAAATGGGATGCGCAGCATCCGCAGTAAAGCGCAGTTGAATGCGCAGCTATCCGCAGTAAGAGGCTATGAGTGCGCAGCACGAGATAGCAGATCGTCGGATATAAAAGAGAAGGCTATGCCACTGCCTTACGAAGTCTGAATAAGGTGACAGTGGCGGAGACGGAACGGAAGTCCTAATATGGTATGGGCGGGGCGCCGTGTGAGTCAAAGGAGAAAGAGATCGAGAGAGCGTATCTGGTAATGGTGGAGGACGACTCCACTACGAATACAACCGCGTACGGTGAAAGGACAAGTCTGTAGAGAGACGGAAGACGAGGACAAGCAAAAGAACAAGGAAAAAGTGTACCCCCTTCGTAGACCGTAACATCAGTTCACTCGATGTGTCAGCAGCTCTCCATGCACTGGCTCAAAAAGGGCAGTGAAGTGAAATGGGCCTTGAGGGGCTCATGAGCACAGTATGTAGTACATTTTACATGAGAGACCTGCCTGTGGCTGCAAACCTGGGTGCCCTGACAAAAGAAATAGTCAACCAGAGCTACAAGACAGAAAGGACATGATGCTCACCTCCACACTATAGGAAAGTTATTGTTATACAAGTTGTCTGATGGTCCATCAAAGATGAGCATGAGCATAGCATTCATTCTGAGGTCCTGGCTGTTTGAAAAACAGATGGGTTGTCAAGGAAATACACCAGTGGTCCCTGCCAGGAGTGAAGTAGTGAGTACACACATCCTAAAAGTCAAAGTCTTTTTTACAAGCATATGGCAGACAAATCCGGTTGTCTGGATCATACTCATGCTGCGTTTCAATGTGCTGAACAAGACAATGAGATCAGTTGATGTACCACTTGATCAACGGATTCTGTATATCCATCTTGGTGCCTAGTTTTATTATATCCCAGTTCATCCTAGCTACTTGCTGTGTTCAATTACTGTCAGATGTTACATTGTTTTTAGTGCAATACAGGATTACGACCTTGTATACTCAATGACAAGAACATCCAGGATCACGGCAAGGACACAATCCCTATGGCAGCAATGAATTTGCATACTAGGGGAGTGGAGCGCCAGAGAACTCCTTGACCGGAGATGAGCACTCATCTCCTGTTTTTAGTGCAATACGGGATTAACACCTTGTACCACAGCTCATCAATCATCAATCATTGTGTGTGCTTCAGTTGGCTCCAAATATTTGATGAGAAAAACTTAATTATCATCCAGAATCATGGAGAAGACACTTACCGGATGGCAATGACGGATTTGCATAGGGGAGCGCTGGACCACTCCAACCTGAGAACCAGTTCCAGGTTGCACAACACTATGATCAATGTCATGCCATGCATTTTTCGATCCCCATCGAGAGCATTTGCCCTTTGAGAACATTTTGTTTGCAAGTTGGACTTTCTGTGATCAGAGGAATATCTTGAAGGGTGATCCACACACGCAGATGGTGGAGGGAGCCATCACTCCAGAACTGTTTTTGGCAAACCGGTACTGTGCAAATGCACCAAGGATGACCGAAAACAGTGATCTACAACATAAGCCACCAAACAATTGTGGATCGATGCATTGTATTGTCTTGATACTCCTGCTAAAGTGCATCTTCAACCTTGTGGATGCGGATGACCGGGTGTGATACAAATTGCTGAGAATGAGCACCATCAACAAACAAGAAAACTGATTCCAGATTGACAAGCACTTTCAGAGTGCTTGCTGTATGATACTTACTCTCTTGCTTCACCTGTGAAAAGGTGAACAGAGGCTGCTCAATGTGCAGCATATATGCACATATTGGTGAAGGCATCCCCTTGAGGATCCATCGCAAGGGGTCATAATCACCACAGCTGTTATGCACAAGATGAAGGTTTGTTGCCTGATGATTCCACTTCTGGCCCTCACTGTACACACTGTTTAGGGTGCTTTTTTCTTCCTTCTTCAAAGTGAAGATGGTGACCTCTTCAAAGTTACAATAGATCATGAAGAAGATGAAGTCAGGGCACTAAAAATAAAGTACTTCAACACCATGCCTGTAGCTAACAGCCTCTGTATTCTTAAATCTGGTTTCCTTTTTGTCACTTCTGAGTTTGGTAACCAGTAAGTTTATGCACCTGTCTTTGAGTCAATGACTCATCTCCACATAGTTATCTCTACCAGTTCCAAAAGTTGGGTGATAACCTAGTAACAACAACAAGCCTGAGTTCAGTTTGACCTCCTACCCCTCATTTGGCATGGTTGATCCTACTGCCCCATTGCCTCATGCCCATTTCTGGCCTCACCCTCTGGATAACTTAGCCCTTGCCGACGAACTGGAATCTTTGGATCCTATTTTGGACATGAAGGTAATGAACATTCTGCCAAATTCGGATACTCCCCAAATTCTGGTGGCTTGCAGTCGAGGCGCACGCAGCTCTTTCCGATCCTCCGTCATGGTCTCGATGTAGAAGAATCCGTCAGTTCCGAACTTCCTGGCATTCCGAATGCCGTGTGGACGACAAAACAACGTGAAGAAGGTGCTTACTCACTCATGCCCATATGTATGAATCTTACCTTCTTGCAGACGAATTTGATTCGTATATCATTCTCTCGTTGGTCAATGGTACACTGGTACTATCCATTGGGGAGACAATGGAAGAAGTTCAGGATACTGGCTTCCTTTCGTCGGCTCCAACTCTCGCAGTACAACAATGAGTGGCATGTTCCCGGCCCTTCCGGTCGAACAACCATTTTTGCAGCGACGACAAACAAGTGTCAAGTGGTGGTTGCGCTGAACTCTGCGGAGCTGGTTTATTTTGAACTCGACTTGGACGGCCAGCTCAACGAGTATCAAGATAGGGATCAACAGTCCTTGCGTTGAGCATTGCAGAAGTTTCTGAAGGTCGACAGCGAACACCATTCTTGGTGGGTCACATGACTGTGTCTCGCAGATGTTGGAATTTACCCGTTCGTACAGACCATCTGGTGCGAGGACCAAACCGTTCGTATCATCTCACTGGACCCGGAAAGCACTCTAGAGGCTATCAGTTTACAGAAAAGGTCAAGGGCTTCCCGGCCATGGTCAATGGCTGCCTCGAGGTCATCCATAAGCTTCAGATGGTCGTACCGAGTAGAGAGACAAAGCGCAAGGTTGTTCAACGACATTGACCGATCAGGATGTCCTTTTGGACAAAGGTCAAGAGCCTCTCGACTGAAGGTGATGGCCTCGTCAAGGTCCTTCGTGACATTGAACTGTCTGTACCGGGCAGAGAGACAAAGCGCGAGGTTATTCAGTGGCATCGACCGATCAGGGTGTCCTTTCAGACGAAACTCAAGGGCTTCTCGGTGGAGAGCAATGGCCGCCTCGAGGTCCTGCATGGCCCCGAGGTGCTTGTACCGGGTGAAGAGATCAAATGCGAGGTTGTTCAGAGATGACGACCGATCAGGGTGTCCTTTTGGACGAAGATCAAGGGCTTCACGGTCGAGGACAATAACCTCGTTGAGGTCTTCCGCGACTTCGAGCAGCTTGTACCGTGTGGAGAGATGACTTGCAAGGCTATTCAGTGACGTTGACCGATCAGGGTGCCCTTTGGGACGAATGTCAAGGGCTTCTCGGTTGCGGACGATTGCCTCGTCGAGGTTCTCCAGGACTCCGAGGTGATTGTAGCGGGTAGAGAGATAAACTGCAAGGTTGTTCAACGACAATGACCGACCGAGATGTCCTTTCGGACGAAGGTCAAGGGTTTCCCGACCGAGGACAATAGCCTCGTCGAGGTCTTCTATGACCCTTAGCTGGTTGTACAGGGCGGAGAGACGAACCACAAGGTTGTTCAACAACATTGACCTATCATGGTGTCATTTCGGACGAAGGTGAAGAGCTTCTCGGCCAAGGACAATAGCCTCGTCGAGGTCGCCCTCAAGCCCGAGCTGGTTGTACCGGGTGGGCAGATTAACTGCAAGATTACTCAAAAATAACGGCCAATCGGTGTGGACTTTCGGGCAAAGGGCAAGGGCTTCTCGGTCGAGGACAATAGCCTCCTTGAGATCCCCGATGATCCCAAGACGTTTGTTTCGCGCGGAAAGACAGAGCGCAAGGTTGTGCAGAGACGACAATCGAGCAGAGTGTCCTTTCGGACGAAGGTCAAGAGCTTCTCGACCAAGGAGAATGGCCTCGTCGAGGTCCTCCATGGCCCCAAGCTGGTTGTACCGGGCGGAGAGATGAACTGCGAGGTTGTCCAATGACCTCGAGCGACTAGCGTGTCCTCCTGGACGAAGGTCAAGGGCTTCTCGACCGAGAAAAATAGCCTCGTAGAGGTCCTCCATGGACCCGAGGCGCTTGTACCGGGTGAAGAGATCAACTGCAAGGTTTTTCAAAGACGACGACCGATCAGGGTGTCCTTTCGGGCGAAGTTCAAGGGCCACTCGACCAAGAACAATGGCACTCTCGAGGTCCTCCATAGCCCAAAGATTGTCGTACCGAGTGGAGAGGCGAAGTGCAAGGGTGTTCAACAACGACGACCGACCAGGGCGTCCTTTCGGACGAAGGTCAAGGACTTCTCGACCGAGGACAATGGACTCCTCGAGGTCCTCCATTGCCCCGAGATGTTTGTAGCGCGCGGAGAGACGGGCTACAAGCTTGTGCAATGACCCTGGCCGATCAGCGTGTCCTTTCTAGAAAAGGTGAAAGGCTTCCCGGACGAGGACAATGGCCTCCTCAAGGTCACTCAACGCTCCAATCTGGTCGTAGCGATTGCTGAGGTGATTCGAAAGCCAGGTCAAAGCGCTGGACCGCTCAGAGTGACCGGGTGGGCAAAGTCCCAGTGCTTCACGATCAAGGTCTATCGCGTCTCGTCAATGCAACTAGTGTCTTCGCCTCGCTTAAACTTGGCAGCGAGAAAACGTGCCCGTGAATGTAACTGTTCGACTGCCAGGTACGTCATTTCACCGCTACGCACGTCGATAGGAAGAGAAAAGCACCTTCGGTATTCATCATGGCTCATCGAATCAGATAGGAGTTCTGCAAAGCGTTGGTATGCTGCAAAGGTGGACGCCACGCGTGAAGAGCGACGAAGCACAGGTTCCATCACATCCAGATACCACGTGGTTTCTTCGTTCCAACTAGCAGGAACGCGAACACGTTGGAATTGAATCTGTGGCAACTCAATCACAGAGACTTGCTGAGTGAAGCAACATCAGGCATTAGATGCCCATTCTTCGCGTCGCGCATCCTCCGAGGTACAGACGAGTAGCGAGAGCAAGCATTTTACGCAGTCGGAATCCCGTGGATTGACCATCGTGATGGGATTCTACGATCATATAGGAGCGCGTACTGTGTGAGAGGCAGCATTCGTTGGACCATGTCAATGCACCGAGGCCAGTGCCACGACGAGTGCTGGTATGTATTAGCAAAAAAACAAAGCGAGCCGAAATTCGCACGGACGCATCTAGCTATCTGGTCGGGGCCTAAGGCTTCGGAGATCCCAGAGACGGGTGATCCCGTCGTAGGCGCCTGTCAAAACTTGAGGTGCGCTCGATGTCGGGGATGTTTCGCTGGCGTTGGCAATGGGATAGACCAGACAGGAGGGTGACAGGGTGCGTGAACGTCCCGGTCGTACTCGCAAGCGAGGATGAACGGAGGTCAAATATTGAGACAGTCCGATCTGTAGAGGACGCGAGGACGGTATGTCCGTCTGGGGTGACCGCCAGATCGAGCATCGGCCGCTCAGGGACGGTCTAGATGACGACGGGTCAAACACGAAATGGAAACCAGCCAGCTCAGCAGGCACATAACGAAAGACGTACGATGGTATCTGTGCACACGCCCAGTTCGACGTCCCATGTCCGCACCGTTAAATCAAACCCACAGCTATACGCCCGCTGATTCGATTCGGGGGCAAAATCTGCCTTGGAGACGCGTGCCGTGTGGGACTTGAGTACAGTCGTTAATGCTTTGCGTTTGGCTCGCCCTTGATCAGGTTCGCTGGCGACTTTACGCCGTTTTTTGCAGTCGGAGGAGAACGCTAGGTCGGATGTGGGCGCGACTTCGTCCCGAGTGGGGATGGTGGTATCCCAGAAGCCGATGAGGTGATCCCAGGATGCGGTGAGGAGACGGGAGCCAGTATGGTCGGAAGTGATGGAGGAGAGGGGGGAAGTATGGAGGTGGAGTGAGGCGAGCGTTTGGGAATCCGGTAAGACGTCGGGCGCGAGCGAAACGCGAGTAAGGGAAGCGGTCAGGTCGTGGGAGCCGCTCGCGACGAGCACAGACTCGTCCGTTGATGTCGAGGATGGAATGACACGGACAGAGGTGACGGATGCTTGATGTGTCCTGAACCAGCTTTTGCGCGTAATCGAAGGGACGAATATGGCCGTCATACGAAGCTGTCAAAAAGTGTCTGTGAAAAAAGCTGTGTTTGAGTACAACGAGGGTACATGAGCAGGAGGCGTACTGTGATAGATTGAGGAGGCCCAATCCTCGTGGGGAAGCGTCGTCATACGTTGTGGCGGTAGTACTGACTCGAAATACTCGATCTCGAGGGTGTCTTCCTAGCCTGCACATTAAGTGCACTCTATTCACACTGCTGGATGCAATACGTACCTCAGTAATACCATTTTCTGCTCGACATTCCCCAAGGCTGCTGTGTAGGATCGAGCCGCGAACGAGAAAGGTTTTGCGAGCGAGAGGGCCTTGTTGATGAGCTGCGAAAGCTGGTAGCGCTTCCAGTCAAGTGGGATCAAGTTTTCGTGGTGAACACGACCGCAGTCAAAGATTGATCCTCTGTGGGACAACTTCGAGATCAGAGAAGCCTATCGGCAGGCGATCAGCTTCGCAGACTTTCATTTTATTGCTTGCGCTAGTCGTGAAAATCGAAAGCACTTTAAAACGCCTTAGAGTCTATGACAGCGCACGACACGAACCCCGCTGCTCCTCAAAAGCACCAAGCCTGCGATTCTCGGCGGTAGAGCGCACCATGACGAGATAGAGGCAGGGGCGAGCAAGACCCAATCGACCACCTTCAACGCTCCGAGTTGCGCTTCCAAAGAAGCGCCTCTGACGAGTCTCGTCTGCGCGGCGGATGGAAAGAGTCACGTCGAGACACCCTCAAAGGCACCAAGCCTTTATGTAGGGCAGTCGCAAGCACCTAGCTCGCGACCGAATTCTCGACGGAGGAGCACACCGAGTGCTCCTCTGCGTGCCGTGCGTGGTGGGTGGATAGTCTCCATCGTGTAGCCGAGGTGGATCCGGTCACGGAGGTTGTCTGCCAAGTCCAGGACGAGCGGCGTCGCCAACTATAAACCAAAACGTGAGACAAGCAAAGACGACGCGTAGCTGGGTATACGCACGTCGCATTCATATGGTCTGCCTGACAAGATGGCCCGTTAGATTCTCCGACCGCAGGGACGTACTTGATCACAGTAACGTGATCGGGGTGCTCGCATCAACTACGTTGTCTACGACGCCGTTCTTGCTAATCCCTTTGTTCTTGAACTCTGCGAGGACTTCGGTAATTTGACAAACCATCTTGCCAGCGGGTGACCCGACGTCCAGGGAAAAGAGGTCCAGAATCGTGGACAAGGTCATTGGGGTGGACCATAAGGTGCGCGTCACAGATGGGAACGCGAATCTCCAGAACCAAGGCGAACTGTGGAAGCACGGGAGAACAGAGCTGATATAGTTGGGTCGCTGTGGGCACAGAGGAGACGTACCCAGTCTTCCAGACCTTGCGGGTTGTCTGGAACTTCAGACCAGGCGTGTCATTTAGTAGTGAGTTCTCGGGGTGAACCTTGATGTATTCCGAGTCTGGGCGAAGCACGGCGGAGAGTCGGGGGTGTCGAAGGACTGAAGCCTGTGTCGGAGAATATCAATGGGCAGCGAGAAACCTTGCCCAAGTTATCACATAAAAGAGGACGACGGGGAGTGCGATCGCGAGTCGCGAGGGGGCTCGGGGAGTTTCACGCAGGATGCCGATGACAAAGAACGGTAAGTAGTTCCCACGCCGGGACCCGAGTACGAACCCTCACACTATCAGGCTTGCTTAACCAAACTAAGAGCGTCGAAGGCGTCTTCTCCATGCACGGTTTCACTGTATGTCATTGATATCAACCATTTCCGTCAAGTTTGACGCTTGTGGCATAGCATTGGAGGGAGTAAGTCGGTTGCGACCTTTACCCGGTCCTTCGCCTCATTCTCCCTCAGGCATGTACTTCGAGTGCGTATGGATGGGGGAAATATAAATTCATAAGCAGAAAGATCGTGGGCGTGCAACGTATGACCTGAAAGAGAAGAACCTCGCCATGACCTACGTCAAGCTCATTCCGCTCGGGATGAAAGATTCGGATGCAGTTCGACATTCTCCGACGCATTTATAATCGTGCCACCACCGAAGAACAGAAATGGATCGTACGCATCGTGCTCAAAGGTAAGCTATTCCGTCTGCTTTTCCGTGACGCTTAGAGAGTGACAATAGCGTGATTGAGAGATAGGGATAGCTGGGTGCAAGCTGGGTGGTGTACTTGTTGACTGGCAAACGACCATACCCACAAGCTGGTGGCCAAGGCTACTTGTTCCCCACATATGTGGGGACGAGCAACCTCGGGCGGAACAGGTTCTCTCCGTATTAGCGTGCTGTCCCCGTCCCATATTGAACCTAAACCGGAAGGCACTTGTTTGTATCAATATCTCTCTCGCACGTACGCATCACACACGCTATCAATCAGCATCGGACACTTGTATTATTTCTTAACTATCTCGGAACCTTTCATGTAATGTCGCTGCTTTGATCATACTAGTACTTCAATCAATCGAATTTGGTTGAGGCAGTCAAGCCTTCAAGCGTGTGTGCAGGTCACGTGTACTAGTCATCGTTCAAAGTGACACAGGGACTGTCCGAGTCCCCAGTTCCCTTGTATCTCTTCTTCTGCGTTCACGACCATCCTCGAGTTCACATCTTGAATCCATCCCAAATGACGGACGACCAAACGCAAACGCCACGAGTGATCACGATCCTATTCGCGCTCTAGCAGCCCCAGCGGTACAGACTGACGTCGTGACAGCCCCCACATCAAGTTCTTGTTATTGATGATCTTCCAAGACGATTCATTTCAGTTCGGAAGCGACGTCCAGCTCGCCTACCCCCATCAGCCCATTGGCGGAAGAGGGAGCCGATCAAGACGATTCAAATATTGAAGCATATAGTACCGGACACAGTCGACTCGGTCTGGGGTGTAAGAGTGAGTTCGTCCGTGACCGTGACTGATACGATCATTCCCAAGTTCTACCTAGTACATCACTCGAGATACGTCCAAGTCTTCTATCAGCGTCCGTAGTCCCTCTGGAAAATCAAGCCTTTGTTCCGCTGATGCACAATACGCGCATATATGCTGCGCGTCGAGCAGCCTCTGTTCGCCTTTTCCCAGGCAAAGCAAGAGAGTAAGTATCATACGGCGAGCACTCTGAAAGTGCTCGTCAATCTGGAATTGGTTTTCTTGTTGAAGATGCGCTTTAGCGGGGGTATCAGGACCCTGGTATTATGATGCGTCGATGCGCAATTGTCTGGTGGTTCACGTTGTAGATAACTGGTTTCAGTCATCCTTGGTGCGTTTGCATCGAGACGTCACGGTACCGGTTCGCCAAAAACAGTTTTGTTGTCCTGTCCTCACTGCCCAAGTGTGTGTGTTGCTAGTCGTCATCATACTTTTTGCGAGTTTATACCTACTGTATTCGAGCTGTACGTATTATGCGAGAATGTATACGACGATCGATAATCATTTTTTCCGACCAAGTGACATGCATTGTCAGTGCCCATCAGACCACTGGCGCCATTGGGTGGCTACATCAAAAAGAACGAATGTATATCTGTCACGAAGCAGCTTTGCAGCGGTGGTGTAGTCTGGTGGACTAACCGTCTGTGAGACGAGGCGGCCTGTCACCGGACTAGACAAGGTGCACCTAACGTGTGTTCATGAAATGTGTACGAATACCAAGACGACTGAAGTGGGCATCGTGACAACCACTATCGAAGGAGGTGCTTCATGCCAACCATTGAGAGCACATCACGGCTATGCTTGTAGGATGCCTCACCGATGTTGAACGTTGAGGTTGAGTCTCTCGTCGACTTGACTACTTTGAGGGGGCAATGATCAGTTTCACCGTGGTGATCGATATCTGATCAGCCATCTCGAATCTCACAGAGGAAACCAAATCGACGGGACATAGAGCATCCCGCCTTGTATGTCCAATTATTGAGAGTTTAGACTGAGCGGAGACACGGTTGAAAATGGTATGACACCTGTACAAGCTCATCTGGTTCTGGAGTACTTCCTTGCAATGGGCCCCATATGCATCCTATACGTTGATTTCATCACGTCAGTCACACAACACGACATCACGCTACAATACCCATCCTAGAGCTGGCAATCCAGCGAAGGCCTGCGTCAATGTTGCAGGACCGAGATACCCGACCTGGTTCCACCAATAAGACGGATAGCTGGCCGAGCAGCAGGCGCAGAGAATACACTCGTGCAGGCTTCTTGCGACCCTCTGGTGATTGCAGAGACTCGTCCTTTTCGGGTGGGTTGTCGTTTTGTAGGTAAGGGTTAATAGCTTTTATTGTTTGTGAAAGAGAGTGAGGCGAGGTCCCTGACGATGTACACTGGCGAGAGATTGAGTTATGTGCGAGAAGATAAGGCACGAACAATGTGGAAGGGAGCAGATCTTGGTGTCTTTGCTCGCAGCGGCATAGGCAGACGAGCGCGTTTTGGGCATTAGTGTTCATTGCACAAGAGCCGTCTGCATGGGCGACGAAACGTGAGTGTAGGGTTGACCCTGCTCTTGAAGGAGTGCATCAAGTGCCTATCTGTACGACGACATGTCAGAGCTGAGGACGATAAGGCGAAAGTGCACACCTTACCAATGGTTACATCAAGAGCATATTGTGCGGCTTCCACATCTCAAGTGAGAAACACGTGAGCTTATCGGCAAAAGAAAACTTGAGCAACATGTGCATACTCTCGGGACTATCGTCATATGGTATTGTCCGATCAACGTTCAGACTGATTCCTATTTCACCTTTCTGAATTGGCTTGAATTCCTCGCGGTACACCTTGACGGCGTGTGCGTGTGCCAAAATTACATTATGTCCGACGCTAGAATGTTTCAGGCACTTGCATGGTCTCCGACTAACGAGGGCTTACATCCAAGGCTCCGTAGTAGAATCACCCACCAGAGATCTCCCTGGAGTAAAAATGTTTCGTCCATACCCAAGGACGGCGATACACCACGCCTCATAGTAAGCCTGATGGGATCATGGTTGCGACGAATAAGGATAAGCAGAATGGCCAATCACTTACCAGTGTTTGACTCTGTTGCCAAAGGCTTCGAAGCAAATCTTGGTGCAACGGAACCTGTTCGATGAACTTCGATCGAACCTTGAGTAGAGTGGGATGAAGGCACGTACTCTGGCGTAACGGACATAGTCCTGGATAATCTCGTCCTTGTTCAGCCATCCGACATATCTGTCATGCAGTTCCTGTGGCAGGTCTCTACGCGTGGTAAATCAATAACGAGTATTCCCGCCAAAGTAATTTGGTGAACGTACCACAAACGGGATGATATCATTCTCTAGCAGTGCATCAATAAAGTTGGAATATCACTCGATGCCCATTGGGTTGACAGGGTCGTTGCGACCTCCCAGCGGTATGATACTTGACCAGGAAATCGAAAAGCGGCACGACTTCACTCCATACGGTGCCAGAAGTGCGACGTCCTCTTCCCAGAGCCTGTACGAGTCCGTGGCGACATCGCCATCGTGACCGTCCAACGTTTTTCCCGGCTGCTTACAAAAGTCGTCGGGCCAGATGGATTTTCCACGGTCGTCGATGTTTGTTGAACCCCTCAATCTGAAAACTCGCTGGAAAGTGTACCAGGGAAAGCCACTTGCCAGTAGCGAAACCCCAAATAAACGGTCTGTTTGCCAAAGAAGGCGTGTCGAAGCAACATCTTGAATAGTTTCCACCCGAATATTCACCACAGCGCGGTTGAGCTCACAGCGAATCTGCCCGCTCTTAAAGCCCCCCGATCTCTCGCTCCAAATCTCAACGCAGTTTATTCGAGATCCGAGAAGAGTGCAAGAGAGCTAGCAGACGAGGCAGCGGGACTTCTTCGCTATCGGACGGACATCTATCATGATGGCACCAGCAGAGAACTTGGACGCCTTACTCGCCAGAGCCGACGTTTCGATCGTTATCGTAGCGCTACCCATCACTTTACAGCCCAGTATCGTCCTCAAGGCTTTAACAGCTGGAAAGCGGGTGATCGGTGAAAAACCAGTCCTACCAGACGTAGCCTCGGGCTTAAAGCTGATCGCGACGTACGAGGCAGAATACAAGCCAAAGGGGTTGGTCTGGAGGGTTGCAGAGAACTGGGAAGTTGAACCAGGATATACTACTGCAGCACAGGCAATCCGCGCGAGAAGAATCGGAAGCTTGAAGGTAACCCTCTTTAGTTTGCGAGATGGAAATATCGTTAGCATCGACAAGGAGTCAAAGTGGTACAAAACACCTTGGCGCACAGTTCCGGACGTAGGTCTTTCCAATCCTCTTTCTGATGGTATGTTGTGGCCGAAGGGATTTTTCAAGTATCAAGGAGGATTCCTGGTAAGTCGAAAGCGGTCTGGTGGATGCGTGAATTGGGCCGACTGACACGCCTTATCACACGCATGTAGCTTGATGGAGGTGTTGTACGTCAGATTTTCTACCCCATCGAGGATTCTTAGTGACACGTTCGACTTCCATCTGTGCAGCATTCAGCAGCAGCATTACGAGTTATTCTTCCTAGTCAGGATTCGCCTCGTTGAATGTGGAATGGCTCGCACCCCATGACACGCTCGATTCCATCATCAAATGCGCAGATGGCTCACACGGCATCTTTGAATCGAGTTTCGCTGCATCTACACAGTCGCGTTCGTCCGTCGGCAACGGCGTAGTCATCGCGGGCACAGACGGGTACCTCACCATTAACCAGACGAAGGTAAAGCACCCAGTAACAGGTGACGAAAAGTCCATCTTCCGCGTTACCATTAAATCCATAACCCGGGACGCGGACGGAAAAGAGGGTCCAGAGAGAGTAGAAGTGATTGATGAAGCGAACAGGGGTGTTGAAGTAGAGTTGGCAAGTTTCTTCGCGGCTGTCGTGGAAGGGAAGGACAATGGATTGGGTAGTCCCAGGGGCACTTCGAGAAGTGGCGATCATTGAGGCGTCGTTGAACAGCGGCGGACAGTTGATCGATCTGGAAAAACTTATTACTCCCGCCTGAAAGGAAACCTCGCACACACTGAATGAGAGATAATATACAACACTTTCACGAAAGAGGATGGGCAGAAGGAGTGACGGACGCGTGCGTGTTGCGATTTCCAATTACATAAAAACAACGACTCGGAGTTATGACCTACTGGCATCGATCCAGCAATGTCTGACATCTGCCACACAGTATATCTGCAACTAAGTTAGGGATCTTCCAACCAACCTTGAAGCGACCTCAGCAATGGGGAAAATGCATTTGACCATACCTAGACTTGAGATGCAGCACGTGCGAGTCAGCGTCAACCCTCCACTCATCAGGGATATGGTTAGGTGTTAGCCGAGGGTTCTAAGTGGTCTGGAACAGTTATGAACAAAAACCAATTTACTGATGGGCTGTTTGTGCGGTGCGGTATGTACCTCAGAGAACGAATGATTCTAAGGAGGACCGACTGCTTCCTCCTGGCACAGAAGCGCCCCGTTAACGCCTCGAAGTACCAGGAAGGGTTCTGACAGACGCGATGTAGTCCCTATAAAGTCAGACAGTGGGAGAGGGTGGACTCTCCGTGACGGAAATGCCAGGACTTGGACCATCTTGGATGTTCGCGACCGTATGTCTCCAATCTCTGTGGGCAGTAAATTAGGAGAACTGAACCAATCATGAAAGAGTATCGTAGTATCGTTTCACTGGCAGTACTAGTCACTCGGGATCTGTCGATTCCCAATAAAGTAACGTCGGGTATCGAGACTACTAGCCCGCATGCTTCAAGCCCGTGACAACCGGCATCGGCAAAGTCCTTCCTTGAAATGCCATGCCTTATGGCCTGCCACAAGTTGGTATTGCCCAGTCCAACCATGCAGGTGGCGGCCTTGTTGTCAAGGTTGGTAGTTGCCATTTGACAAGCCTGATAGCAGCGACCTAAGGTGTGATGGGTCTGGAAGTGGTGGTAATCCCCGCGTTTCACGCACACTTGTTCGGTTCAAAAATGCGGATGGAAAAAGGGTATGAATCCTTCTTGCAGTGGCACACTCATTTTCTTTCTTCCTTACCACCTCCAAAGCTTTACAAACAGTGCCGACCACACTCGACAATTCGGCAACTCCAGCGCGGGACGCTAAACTGGAGACCGATCTGGGTAAACATGACGAACAGAGCTACTATGGTGCAGACGTCACTGTTTGCCCTGTTAATCTCACGGCGGCACAAGAACGAAGGATTTGGCGTCGGATCGACTTGCGTTTGATGTCCTTTATCACCATCATCTATCTGCTTTCGTTCATGGACCGAGGTACGTCGGTGGATTTTTGACGGAATGACTTTACGTTTACCTTGAATGTGTAGGAAACATTGGTGCGAACGCGACTTGCTGATATTATCTAGCTTTCTCACTTTTTTCTTTCTTTTGAGAACCACCAGGAAACGCCAAACTGGATGGTCTCATGACCCAGCTCAAGCTCGCCGGAGACAAGTACAACATCGCTTTGGTGAGTAAGACGGCCGATGTACCTCTTGATTGACCGTCGAATTATGCTTTGGAAATAGACAGCATTTATGATTGTACGTGTCCAGGGCTTTTGCTTCGTGCCTGAAACTGTGATGACGAGCCCTTACTATTTAGCCATACAGCCTATTCGAGTTTCCGTGCAAGCACGGGTTTCGGCTTCTAAAAATTAGCGCTGCTTACTTTCAAGTCTCGTTCTCCAATATCTGCGACCTTCGAGGTGAGTGCTCGATTTGATGAGAGGCAGCGTCGGTGGGATGACCTTGACGGATGCAAGATGGATTCCAATGACTCAATCATGGTCAGTATGAGAATGGTGTTCGATTTGGGACAGAACTCACCTGAATGACAGGCTCTATGGGGTCTCTCAATGCGAATATAAAGATCGTCTCGCTGGGCGTTAATCGTATAACTCATCCATCATCCACAAGGACGCTCATGGGTTTTGTCAAGACGTGAGTTCAGGCCTTGTCTGCCAATGCCTTGAGCTAATCGTTTGACAGCTACCCTCAACTTGTTGGGGCATGTGTCTGTCTCGGTATCACAGAAGCCGGCTTTTATCCTGGAGTCGCATACTAGTACGTCCCTCGTGCATCCGCTGTTTCTAGAGCCGTGCGCCTGACACCCATCATGGGTAGCCTTACGATGTGGTACCCCAGGTACATGTATCAATACCGTGTTGCACTCTTTTCTGGGGCTGCCACGATGGCCGGTAATTCCTTCGGCTCGTTTTCTTGTTTATGGTGTCACCTGACGTATTGTTAGGCGCGTTCTCGGGGCTTTTAGCATATGCAATCAACTTCATGAACGGTGATGGTGGTCTCGAAGGGTGGTCCTGGATATTTGTACGATTCATTTCTGAATGGACGTGTTCCCTTGATGCAACATTCCTTGCAGATTCTGGAGGGTCTCGCGACTGCGGTGGGTTCAGCGAACGTATTTTGATCTATGCTAGTCATGGTTGACTATCCGTCCACTGTCAAGTTCCTCACGGAGGAAGAGTGTTCTTTCATCACCCAAAAGCGAGGTGAGTGTCTGATCCCCCACATTATACAGTAGGATACACGTCGCGAGATGAAGAAGAACATGTTTATGAGCAGGTTTGGGCGGCGTTCACCGATTGGCAGATGTGGGCATTATCGATCATCGAGCTGTCCGTCGTCGTGCCTGGTAAGCATCTTGGCTATCTAAGTAAGCTGTGCTGATCTGTCCTGAATTTAGTGTATGGCATTACGTTCCTTTTGCCGTGAGTGTTGGCTCGGGTGATGATGACGATCGCTGACCGAGTCGTAGGACCGTTATCCACAAGTAGAATCACTCCCTCCCGTTCCAACGTGCGCGACTGACCATCCCACAGTTTCGGGTATACTAATACCTCCATCAGTCAATTGCTCACAGTCCCGCCGTACATGCTTGCCAGTGAGTGTGCAATTTTGTAAAATTTGAACCTCTTGCTCACCGCCCACGGGTCGGTACAGCTGTTGCCTTGTTGACATATTTGCACACTTTTCTGATAAACTTCAAAAACGCTCTCCGTTCGTATTTGATTCTCATTGATCGCACTGACGGGGTATGTCATCAACATGTCAAATGCCCCATCGAGCGTCAGGTATCTTGGAACATTTCTGTGCGTCATCGGGAGCTACTCTGCCTTTCCTGGACCGATCACTGGTGCGTGACCTTGACATACTCAACGGGCCGAGAAATGCTGAGGAAGGTACGACAGGTTAGCGAACAATCTCGGGGGTCGACATAAGCGTGCAGTTGGCCTGGCGATACAGATTGGTGTGGGCAATATGAGAGGGACAATCGAAAGTAATATCTATCGCACTCGAGACGAACCACGTTACCTGCTTGGACGTAGGTCGTTTCGAGTGCATGCGCGGACGAGCTCACGGACGTTCCAACCTCGGATGGTTTGGAGATCATGTTCCTCGGCATAGCCATCGTGACGTTACCTTTCACGGTCCTTGCGTACCAGCGGATCAACGCAAAGAGAGACCTCGCCAAATCGCTGGAACACGATTCGAAAGAAGAGGATGGGCAAAAGGGAGGAGAGACGGCATTCATGGGGGATCGAAGGACGAGTTTCAGGTACACGATTAGAGACATGTGTGTCGCCCGCAATGTCGATCAGAGTATGTCTTTCTCGAGGAATGCTTACTACCACTCGGCGTCGTTGATCTAATCCCCTGGCATCGAACGATGCTTAGCCTGCAATTCCAGGTAAAGTAAAGCTCCGAGTCACCACAAGACCCGGTCCGTCGCCCATGATGCAAGGCACTATGTTCGTATATTCGAAACACTCGATACACCGCCTCAGGTCCGAGAAACCCGTCTCCCAGATCCGTCGCAAAGTTGACAAGTTGAGAGCACTATGTTTCCGCGCGCGAACTGTGCGAGTTCGTTCGTGCTTGAGGCCAGATAATCTGAGCGTCATGGCCGTCGTCCTTGTTTGTCGGGTGGTCTTCAGCCGCTTGCAGGAAGCGACTGCCGTGAGTGCCGTCGACCGGTTGAGCACAAAACTAGGTTATTATGCGGCAAGACCCAAGAGCCAGACGGATCAAATGAATCTTCCCGGTCACTTGTGGTGCTTGGTATTCAGCTGCTGGTATTCCAAGTGGCATTGCTGAAACACAAGTGTAGAGGATCTAGGGAACAGTCTTGGGACATAGATTGTCGTGGTTTGGGCATGTGTCTATCCTTCAAGATTTTCAGCTTAGAGGTTTGGAATAGTACAGGTTATCGATTCATTATTAACCATTCTGCAAAACCTTGTGTAATCGTACAGCTGTCTACGTATATTTGGAACACACAGGTAGGCTCGGCGAGCTATGCCTGAGTCATCGAGATGATACCAATGGAAGCGTCGCAGCTAAGGTTCCAAGTGGTGTTATCATCCAGAACGGCGAGGTCCTGCTGAAAGATGATCGGGGAGAAGATCTCGCTCTGGACAATCTCACTCTCTCTATAGTGACTCGTAATGTAGGCTCGCATAATGGGCTGGAAGTTCGTCTGGATGCTCTGCGAGGCCCTATCGGGTTGTAAATCAGTAGTATATTGTTAGTAAATTCTCGTTCGGAGGAAAACGAAACGACGTACCCAAGGCCATTCCAAAAATACACCGGTTCAGGCGTAAAGCCTCCATGGCGGAGGAAGCCTACTATATACTCAGCACACCGACCTGGTGATCAGATTGGAAACTGACCGAGAGTAACGTCCTGATGGTTATTTGTGCCGTTGCTACTGTCACAGTGTTGGGGGTTCCTGTTTCGGGCGTCTAGACACGTCATTCAAATATGTCGGGGATATGAACACTTGGATGCATACGGTGAACGATAACACCCCCGAACCATCCCGCTGCAACGTGGTCTTTTGATTGTACTGCTCAGCATTATGATTAGCATCAAGCAATCCACTACTTTTGTGTCCGCGACTTCTCACATCAATAAGCATGTAAGCAGTGGCGCTCACTCGATGTACCACCGAGTCTCCACGCACTGGCTCGAAAAGGTGGCAGTGAACTGAAATGCGCCTTGAGGGGCTCGTGAGCACGGCATTTTACATGAGAGACCTACCTCTGGCTCTAAACTCGGTTACCCTGACGAAAGAAATAGTCAACCAGAGCTACAAGACGGAAAGCACACGATGCTCACTTCCACACTATAGGTACTGAATTGTCTCTGATACAAGCCATCGGATGGTATGTCGAAAATGAACATGACGGTAGCATTCGTTCCGAGGTCCTGGCTGTTTGCGCATGAGAAACAGATAGGTGATCGAAATGGTCCCTGCCAAGAGTGAAGCAGCAAGTGCGCACCTCCTGAAAGTCAAAGTCTTTGTGTAGACCATATTGGAAACTGGGCGCTGATCGTGTGTGACTCAGTGTGAGACGACTAGAGGGTCTGAATTATTCCCCGCTGTGGAACATTGGCAGCCAGCTGCCAACTCCTCTTATAGGGCCATTTCAGGGACACAAGCTGTCAAAGTAGTTAGTGCGTTCCAGTGCTTTCAGCGAGGCAGGAGCGGAGCCACACTACGTAGTGACACAACTTGGAATGCACTCGATCTACAAATGTTCCTGTAGCGGAGTTGACGCCTCGTCTATCCCATGGATCTAATGACATCGGGTCTTAGTAGGGTTTTTGCGATTGGTCAGTTGAAGGAGCACGTACATAAAAGAGGACGACGGGGAGTGCGATCGCGAGGGGGCTCGGGGAGTTGGTGCTTGCTAAGCATATTGTCCAGTGGTGCCCGCCAAACAAACGTCCGTATGTCCACTGCATCCTTAATTTCGCATCAAAACATCCACACGTCCAGCTTGATACGTTCTTTGATTGTGTGTCGCGAGTGGGACTTGACGCGCAAAACGGAACCCCACAGCAAGGTTAAGGTGTGGCATTGCCAACGGATTTGCATTCCCACGGACTTTCATCACGCTCAGTCATCGTCACAGCTAGCGCCACCCAAAGTGAGTATCGAATCTTGATCTTCTTGGATCCTTTCCGACCACCGCGCATACGAGACTCAGATCAGAGGCGCTTACGCGGCGCAACTCGGAGCGTTCAAGGTGATCGGTTGTGTCACGCATTCTTCTATTAACTCTTACGTGTTGATCCTTTGCCTAGGTATAATGCCAATTGAAGAGACCATCCTTGTTGCTCTCCCCTCTGGAAACCGCCGGAACTTCCTGCGTGCCAATGATGAAGGTAAGGTCTACCTTGACCGGGCCGGCCCGTCATTCACCAATTCCAGCACTCGGTCCATTCGACGCCAGAGTCCTTGCCGTACACCAGGACATGGTTATCACATCCCCCAACTCCAACTTCATTCCTCGACCCTTTATTTACTCCGAGAACATTATCCCGATGCAAGATGGACGCTACGGTGTCTGGGACTGTTTTCAATGGCCCCAGTTACATTGTCACGCATATAGTTGGGCAGGATGTGTCCTTCGAGAAGACGTCCACGCTGAACGCGAAGATCTGCGTAGGCTTTGGTGGAAAGTCGGCAAACAATCATTCAAGCTTATCCCAGGTTCTGATTTTGCCGTTGGACATCTGCGGCAGCCGGAATTCGCGAAGCTCGAGGCCATATATCTTGATGCGGAGAAGGCTGTGCAGAAGTGGGCCCGAGAACACCGTTCCTACATTGGCCCAATCCGATTTCACGCGTGGTTGGAAGCTTGTCACCGAGTTTTGATGCGAATCAAGGTTACCTCGCCGCTTCTCTATCTGTATTCTTCTATTCACATTTTCACAGGACCTTCCTTTAACATTTTTCGACATGAAGCTCCACGTGGCTCATTTTCAACGCCTCGCATTGGATATCTTTGCGATGTTGGATTACCTTGACATCGAGATACATGGATGGAAGGATGTTCGGCCTCGCACCCGTGCCTCTACCCGGTTTATGGGTGTGTTTACCAGCGACCCTGATGTCTGTCAAATCATGTTCGATGCACGCGTCCCTGTGTGGTTCCTACGGAAGGAAGATCTGCTCGGCTACGACCTCAAGGTTTGTCAAGTTGTTGAAGTTCGCCAACCCTCCACCATCGACACATCTCCCGCCACTTTCCCCGATGCTGAACGATTCATGTTGTCCGCTGCCAAATCACCCGGTGGTTTCCAGCGGCATATGCACACCCGACAAGCAAGCTACATTTCCCCCGACGTTTTCATTCACGCTCTCCTGGAAAAGCCTTCGCTCAATTCGAATGACAAAGCTTCCTCAATTCCATCTCCATCTCCCGCTCTTGAACCGACCCCTTTGGCGCCCTCTGGCAATGTTACACAGGTAACTGTCAGGACGGTAACTGGCCCTGTCCGGACATCACGCAAGAATACGATGACGTCACCTTATGGTAAGCTGCTTCTGCTGTAAGCCACATTCTGAAAGAGCAACTTTGTCGTCTCTAGATCGTCCTGTTAAGATCCCCCCACAAGATGTAACCTGGCAGGAACTAGACGCATCGTTTACTCCTCCCTGGATTCCTGCGTGGCGAAATGCTATGGACGACACACAGCGGCAACCAGGTAACTCTCCTGCGATTTACTCTTACTTCCCCCCTCCTCGGCTTTTTGTTCACACTCATCGACGCGCCATCTACCTTCGAACGTGGTTGGCCTGTCGCTCAGCATGGATCAGCAGGCTGTCAGTCTCCTCTGCAGAGCCCGCTCGGGTTCAACTCTGGCGTGACTTCTTGGGTCGAATGCCAGAAGCAACCAAAGAAACCAATTCGGGACGCTCGTTCGAAGCGGCAAAGGAGCTCTTTCGGGAGCTCGTCTCCATCAAGCAGGACCATCCGCCTGAGGCCGATTTGTCTATTCGGGATGTCACCATCCCTTCCAAGGAGCTGTCGCAGCTGGACGACTACACATCTGGTCTCATTCTCTGGGATCTGTATGAACTCGGATTTCGTTTCGAGCTACTTGCGCTGGACAAGAAAATCGTTCCTCATCTCTGGTCTGATGGTAACGTTGATAGGTTTGGGCGACTTCTTGGGGAGAGTTGCTTTCATTTCGTTATGAGTTGCTGTGCTTAACTGGTTTCGATCAGATATTCCCACTGGCCAGCACCCTTGCGGAGCCCTCAAGAGTTTTCCCATCTTCCAATCAGGGGATCTCCGCGCTGTCACCCCAAGAGAGGCGACCATTCATCGAGGCCTTCCGAATGTTCATGTCTGCTTGGCCTGGTTTCCCTCCCTCGTTGTCCGAAGTGCTCACGGCGGGAGATGATTCGAAAGTCTATGCTGTGGAATCAGGCGTGGCTCGCTTCTACTGCCAGACATTTTATGACACCTTTCGCCGAGCTCCCATGGTTCCTCACCAAGTTCCTCCCAAACCGCGCAAGGTGTATGATATTTCGGGGCGCTGATTCGTCACCTTTGTAGTAACTAGTACACACCAATCTGATATCTTTTTGTTGGGATCTGCATCATCTTGGGCAAATTCTTCGATTTCCTGAGGTATTTGGTAGGGTTTGCATCGTTCTCCTTGCCGCCGTGCACGACAGGCACTGCTGGGTGTTATCCCCTGCTCGTTATGTTGCAAATTGCGCGCAAGTCTTCTGATCTTCCCGCAATCCGAGAGTGCTTGGGCTACCAGTGGCATGTTCACCTCTTCTGATCTTCCCCCAGATCTCGGGCTACTGGCGGCGACTAGTGTTGGATCAATGCTTCTTTGTTATCACCCCATTTCTAGCATTAGCATCCCAAGGATGCACATCCCGCTTAAAGAAGATGACACGATGATCAGTGTATGCTTCAGCTTCGATATTCTACAGACCATACCATCATGTTTTGGGTCCATACATACAGTCAGTCACAATCTCTTCCAACAACATATTTTTGGCAATCGGTGGGGACCACGGGAACGTCAGCATCAAGGTTCGATCTCGTATCACAGTGGGTATTGTTTCTTGGTGCTTCCTTGTTCTGATTATCTTTCCGCACAGGATTCATTCCCATTCCCTTCTCTGCACCCCGAACCTGAGATCCAGATTGACGATGCTGCACTCCACTCATGGAAGAATGACGAACGGCCAGATGCAGATGCATTGTTAACGACAGCGATTGACAAGTCTCGGAATCCAGACTACTATGTTCGCTAGTCAGGCTCTCGTCCGAGCTCGTCTGCAACACTGGGACGCAGCGCTCGCCGATGCCGAAATGGTGCATTTTTTTTGGTTACTCCGCCCTACATCTGACGTCGATTTATGCCAAGGCCATTGATATTCAGCCATCCGTCATTAGTTATATCGCAAAGAGCGTAGGCTATGTCGGCAAAGGAGAAAGGTACAAAGGCTATAGGGCCTGCGACGTCGCGTTCGAACACTTTCATTCATCGTACAATGTCAAGCTCCTCGTCCAAGGGGTCATTACGCCAGGAGTGATAGAAAATCAACAGCAGAAGTTGAGCAGAAGTGATACAGTCGTCACGGTGAAGCGGATGATGATACAGCATCCCCGACTCCCACGAAGTGTGCAAATGTGCCGCTCTCTGCAAAGCGACTCGTGGGAATATCATTACTAATCCTTGTGATATCGTATAGTTTCATGTGACTCGTCTTCTGTAGATTATAAGGCACGTGCCGCTTTATGGTCATGTCTAGCACACGCAAGTGGTGTTCCAGCTCCAGATGGATTGCTCGTTCAGCAACAGGGAGTAATGCTTTTTGCACCTCGAACGAACAGGGGGAGGAGGTGGGTGGGTTACATGCAGAAAAGGGCCGGGATTAGTGCTTTGTGCACTGCTCGTACGAACCCAGGAGTCGGGGACTTGGCGCAAGCGCGCCGTTGAGAGGTCCCGGCGTGGGAACTACTTACCGTTCTTTGTCATCGGCATCCTGCGTGAAACTCCCCGAGCCCCCTCGCGACTCGCGATCGCACTCCCCGTCGTCCTCTTTTATGTGATAACTTGGGCAAGGTTTCTCGCTGCCCATTGATATTCTCCGACACAGGCTTCAGTCCTTCGACACCCCCGACTCTCCGCCGTGCTTCGCCCAGACTCGGAATACATCAAGGTTCACCCCGAGAACTCACTACTAAATGACACGCCTGGTCTGAAGTTCCAGACAACCCGCAAGGTCTGGAAGACTGGGTACGTCTCCTCTGTGCCCACAGCGACCCAACTATATCAGCTCTGTTCTCCCGTGCTTCCACAGTTCGCCTTGGTTCTGGAGATTCGCGTTCCCATCTGTGACGCGCACCTTATGGTCCACCCCAATGACCTTGTCCACGATTCTGGACCTCTTTTCCCTGGACGTCGGGTCACCCGCTGGCAAGATGGTTTGTCAAATTACCGAAGTCCTCGCAGAGTTCAAGAACAAAGGGATTAGCAAGAACGGCGTCGTAGACAACGTAGTTGATGCGAGCACCCCGATCACGTTACTGTGATCAAGTACGTCCCTGCGGTCGGAGAATCTAACGGGCCATCTTGTCAGGCAGACCATATGAATGCGACGTGCGTATACCCAGCTACGCGTCGTCTTTGCTTGTCTCACGTTTTGGTTTATAGTTGGCGACGCCGCTCGTCCTGGACTTGGCAGACAACCTCCGTGACCGGATCCACCTCGGCTACACGATGGAGACTATCCACCCACCACGCACGGCACGCAGAGGAGCACTCGGTGTGCTCCTCCGTCGAGAATTCGGTCGCGAGCTAGGTGCTTGCGACTGCCCTACATAAAGGCTTGGTGCCTTTGAGGGTGTCTCGACGTGACTCTTTCCATCCGCCGCGCAGACGAGACTCGTCAGAGGCGCTTCTTTGGAAGCGCAACTCGGAGCGTTGAAGGTGGTCGATTGGGTCTTGCTCGCCCCTGCCTCTATCTCGTCATGGTGCGCTCTACCGCCGAGAATCGCAGGCTTGGTGCCTTTGACGGCGTCTCGCCGTGTCGTTCCGCTCGACTCTCGCTCGATAAATTTCGGTTCGTCCATGGCAAACCGTCATCGCCATCTCTCCGGACCATACTGCTCGTCTCCTTCTCGGTTGGTCTGCGACGTCGATGAGCGGGGTTTAGGGGCAGGATGTGGAGCTTGGGCGATGCTGATGTACCGTACGGTCCAGATGCGTCTAAGGAGAACAACACTTAGGCTAAGCGAGGCCGCGCAAAGAATTTAAAGCAGATGGCCTCCCGTGCAAGGTCCAGAAACCAAATTCGACTACTTCGGGATTTCGAGGACAAACTATTTACGACTCCACCCCCACAGGATCTGGTAGCACTGTACAGAATGTTAGAAGCGAAAGCAGAACGAATGAAAAATGTTTCCCGGAATTTTCATTTCCTGAATTCCTTCCGCTGGAAACGAAGTTTAATTTCGCTCAGGTAGAGTTTCTCCCTTTTTAAGATCTCAAGCACGAGGTTAACGTATTCGATGCGATCCTCCAGGGTATCCAAGTTGCCTAGGAAAGGGCAGCCCAGGCGACGAACAGTGCTGGGCGCGCCGAGCCAGGGGATCGCCCATTCGTCCGGCATGATGGGTGGGGACGTCGTCTGAATCTGATTGGTCGTCTACGCCCAGGTTCGATAACCTCGGTGATGGATGTCCACTGTCTTGGATAACTGGTAACTTTTGTCGTCTGTTTCGGTCCCAACGCATGCTCACGCCAAGGTCAGTGCATTACTGCGTACGGTCGTGTCCGCGAACGATCGCAAGTCTCGCGGAACGCCTCCTGGTCCCATGTAGTAGGGCATCACCATCCCCGGAGGTTTGCTCGCGTCCGTCCCTCTCGTGGTTTGCTCATCAGGGCACGCTTGTGACACTCGGCCTGCCTCACTTCTGCCCATCGACTAGCGGCCCACTGCCCCTTAGGGTGCACGCTCGGGGGCTCTTCATCGGACATTGATCTGTCTCGCTTGCGGCCATCCGACCAAGATTGCGCCTCCTGTACTACACCCGTCACTGCTCGTGCTCACGTCTTTGCGCCAACGCCGGACGTGCCTCCCCACTCCACGGATCTCCCCTTCCCTGAGCTGGCTTTGGGCCGCTCAAAAACCATCTCTGCCGTCAGATTTTGTGTCCATGGGGTCGGCCGTCGCCGGGTTGAAAGCCCTTTGGAGCGTTCTCCCTCCTGGCCATTTTCCTGTCTTGGGACACCGTTTTTGGTGGCAATGCAGGCTCGATGGACGCCCCGACTCGGCTAAGTAGCATCGCTTAGGTGCTCGTTCGGTTTCGAAAGAAGCTGCGGCATTTCTATTTACACTCTGTATTTGTGCGCGCTTGCCTGGCTGTCTAAGTTCTCTCGACATTATCCTGGCACTGTGACTCCCCCCATTCCTCCCCGGCCATACTCTCTCTTGCAAGCCCACTTTCAAGCTCACTATGGACATCGTTCATCCCTTCGAGGCCCATCCTGACGAAGAACCCCAGGCCATGAGCTTGCTTGAATTCAACAACATGTTCATTGATTTGGATGCTCAGCGAGCCGAACAAAACGACGAACATGCTGTGGTGGAGGCGCAGGCAAACACCCTACTACTAGGCTTGACAGGCTTACACGCTCCCAGACGCAGGCGGGTCATCATAGAGCCCCTGCGTGATCGCCTACGCCAGCCATATGAGTTGGATATTTCCCGGGACTACGACAGCTTTATATCTTTTACAGATGAGCTTCCCGTCACCCAGGAGATTTACATCTACCGGGTGTTTCATTCAAAAATGACGCTTACAAAGAGCTTGCATGTCAAGGTGCGCATGCGCACACAACCAGGGCAGGTGGGCATCGATTTTGATGAAATTACGCCTGGACTTACCAAGCATGACCCTTTGGCAGCCTCCCCAGTTGGTGCAACCTCACAAGGTCCCGAACGTTTGCATTGCACAATTGGGGGCGCGGCATTGCATCCGCATTTTTTTCCCCGCCTTAATGCAGGCAGCGGAAGGTCACGCAGGCTTGTCAGAAGATCAACTGGCAGCCATTTACGACCGCGGCTTATACCCCGCCGTCTGTCTCCTCGCCCCTGAACTGGCTACCAATTGGTCACCATCCTACGCCACAGCTAAACTGCGGGCCCGCAATCTTAATGGTACCTATCAAATGGGAACACATCCCTTTCCTGGAGATGCTGCCTATCGTTTAGGATTAACGATCAAGCGTCTCCTTCAAGCTGCGCTTCCATGGGCTGATGGATGCATATGGATGGTGCAAATTCAGGGTGTCAAGGAAGCGCATACGCATGCCCCTAACGACTTTCTTGCAAGCTACGCTTCCCTTCAGGTGCTTATGGGCGGTCTTATGCAAAGGGTTGTCCTGCAAGGGCAATCATGGATCGATGTGGGGCTGCAAATCTCTCGGGAGAACCATGTGCTCCAGTGGCGCACTGATGCTCACCATTTCCTAGTAAAGGAGTTCAGCGATCTCACACAGAATGTGGCAGTCCGTTTATGCACGTTGCCCTCCCGTTCCTACTGTCGCGACTACGTGGCTGGCCTTGTTGACTTATCCGGTTTTCGTGCGACACTCAACCCCAATGACCCGGACACCGGTGCTGCATACATACAGGCCTACACCACAGATAAGTCACTAATCGCTCACCTGGAGGCCGGCAGACATGGGCTGTTCATGCAGGGTAGAGATGCCCTCCACGGAGACGGCGATGACCGTATCCCCGCCTATTGCAAGAGGTTGATGGAGATCTACCGAGCCGGTTTTCTCCACACCACCGCCGCTCGAGTGGAAGCAAGAATTCCCGCAGGCTCAGCCGTTCATGCGATGCTCGACTTTCCTCAGGAGTTGCTGGAGGGCACGTTGTGCCGATACTCTGCTGTTGACTGGTGGTATGTAAAAAACTCTGCCAACATCTACTCAACCTAAGATAACTCACGCGCTACATTAGGCAGTGGCGACAGATTCGTATGACATGCATTGCAGAGACACTTGCTCTGCAAAATAGTGTCCATCCCACACTCAGGTACTCGAGGGAGGCGCTGAACTTGACCGCTGCCCTGGTATGGCTTGCAAACGGGCTAAATTCTCGCCCAGATGATGATCAGTATGGCCGGGATATAATGATGACCTCATGTCAGACAGCACGCCGTGGCAATCACGGCACCTTCTTGATTCATCCACCTGCCCAAGGTGCACCTGGGGAGTTACCCGTTGTCCGGCAGGGTGCCATCTTCCTACGCAGAATAATTTTTCCACCAACCTCAGGCCTGCCCCGCTTTTCATACGGAATGGACCTAAACGACGCCACCTGGATCCGTTTCTTTGGCAGAACACGCGATCAATTACGCCTGCAGGCATTACCTCCACCTTACATTCCTCGTCGACAACTTCTGGCAGCAGGGCGTGTTCCAACCCAAAAACGTATGTCTCGTCCTCACGGGGCCCAAATCGATGCTCCGCTACCACAGCTTGCAAACCTGCAGTTCCCACTCCCCCCCATTCCCCAAGACGTTGCAGAGGATCTTCCATACGAAGAACAGGCAGAATATTTTGGGGACATGGGGGAGAACCTACCGGTTGAATTGACCCGCCTCTGGCAACAATTCCTCTCAGATCTCATGCAAAAATGTGGCAATCTACGTGGTGCGAGAGCCGACGCCTCCCACTGTATCCTTTCCATTCAGGACCGACAGAACATCACACAGCAGGCGCTCACCAACATTGATCTGGCTACGATATTCAGGCGGGTTCAGTACCTCACCGCCACCAAAAAGGAATGGGCAAACGCCTTCGACCTCTACTTCAGTCCCTTGGGAGGGAAAATTCCAAACCAACCACAATCGTTTCCCAACATGATATACTGGAGGCGCTGGGCGGAGTTAAAGATGTTGATCCCCGATGCGGTTGGACATATGAGGCGACAGCTACGTCTCCTTTTTGACCAGCTTCGCTGGGTTCCTCAAGCAGCATCGGATCGGGTGTGGGTCTATCGAAAAGATGACCGCTTTCATATGCTTCCACAGGGCTGCACCTCAAATGCACCTCAAATTTTGATTAATCCATCTTCTGGACCCCCGCAATGGAATCCCCCTGCTGTTGATCATGACATGGAAGGCGTGATACCGCAGCCAAGAGCTAGGGGACCACAGCCTATACCTTACGCAGATCTCCGGCAGGAGGAGGAAGAGGGAAGCTCAGATTGATTTCGCGGCTCGTCAAACGTAGCATACTGGTATATTATGTTCCTAAAGAGACGAAGATGCATGTTACTCAATTCTCTTATTCATGTGCCGAAGTCTGCCCTTAAAGTCTGAGCACGATGGTCACAAATCTGAGTGAACTTTTCACCACGTGACAGAAATGATGAGAAGGAATGCCCTCTGTGTCCTAAACTGGTCGGGTGATAGGATTAGACATTAAAAGTACTGGGGAATGACGACGTACAAGGAGTGGTGGGACGAACTTTTTAGAGGGTTTGAAGGACGTGGGTTTGGGTGGTTGGCTTGAGCTGGGTTTGATACTCGACGTCGACGCGTATCCACGTACTGACCAGAGCCTGAGGGAAAGCGTTGTCCGGAACGTCGTTCGTGCTAGAGACATGCCGGTGTGTATGAAATTGGACGAGTCGCAACTTCGTGCCCCGATGCCACGCTCGTAAACTTTGATGGCAATGACCCTCACGCACCTCGTCGACTCCGAGGTATTAATCGTGGGCATCATCTGAACACACTTCTGCGTCCATCTGTGGACCTGACTCAGAAGACTCTTGTTCATCCGTCACTTTGTCCAGAATCTGCGACACCAACGTGTCAATATGGACCGAATACGACATAGAGAAAAAAAAAGGAAGGCCGGGGGACAATGAAACAAAATGTGGCAAGGGTGACGAAACGTAAGGGACGCACATGAGATACACCGTCAGCGTCGAACACGCAGCAACAATAAACACTGTCTTCAAACTCAGTGCGCTTCACGTTGGAGGGGATCTAGGGAAGTCACGACGAGGCTGAGAGAATGTCGGATGGCAGTGATGATCTTTCCGTCGCGCCAGGATCAGCACCATATACTAATGAGCACGAACCACACACAGCATACCTTTCCAGGATTTGTTCTGCGAGTAGGTCATGTCAGACAAACACCATTCTCATGGGGCTGCAGTCCACAGCAAGAAGGACCACTCACCGAGCCCTCTAAAAAGCTATCCAGACGCTATTTGATACTATAAACCCATGTCAGCATTTCGTTCTGTTCCGTTCCTCCGCCCTCCCGGCTTTATTGGATAGGTGAGACGTACCCGACAAGTGTGCCTGCAGCGCGACTATCCCAAACAATACATCAGTAACATATCACAGGACCAACATACTCATGTACAAAGGGACGTACCTATAACCGTCTGAATCACGACCGGCCACTTTTGCACAAAACCTGAGTCCTCGGGCAAAAAGACGAGTGAGATGACACCGCATAACGACGGAATACCGAAAACAATATTATGCTTGTCCGTGCGCACATGAGCCAGCTAGAGAATGAGATGAGGTGCAAAATGAAGGGAAAAAGGGGGTGCATACCCGGTGAAAAGTGAACCGAGAGCCATGGCGAGACTATCGGGGGCCTACAATGTGTACGAAGCCGAAAACAACATCCGACATTGCGGTGCGTCAGTGATCGCCCATCGTTTAGTAAAGACACAAGTACCCGCAATGGATGCGCTGTCCAAAGGAACTGTTTGAGCCACAACGTACATGACCAAGAAGCACAAAGTAGTTGCTCAGCCTGGCTAAGACGGGTACTTTTTCGCGCAGGAGACACGGGAAGACAGGTTCGGGTGTGATCGTGCATTCGATGACGAGGAAGAGCATGAAGAAAAAGGGTCAACGGTACGATGACTTGAGTATCTGTCCACTTTCGAGGACCTGAGGGACAGGAAAGAAATAATAGCTAAACAAGCAGACGGACCGGTAAATCTCATGCTGAACCACGTGAGAGACGACCCGAGCTAGTATGAAGTGAGTCCTACGAGCACCAGGAACATACGAAAAATCAAACTGACCATGAAAAAAGAGGGCAGTGCAACCACCAAACTCAACCGCCCTTATACTTTGAGCCTGACCCTGTGTAACATGCCTTCGGCCCATCTGCACGTAGCGGGAAACGACGGAGATGAATCACTCACTAGCCTGGTCTCGGTGGACCTGTTTGCGGCATTATGAACGATCTTTATGTCGTGTTTCGTCGGTGGTGTCATTCATACAAACAAAGGTCAACGGCGGTGGAATACCACTTTTTGTCTTGGTGATCATCCTAATCACGGGTGCGTTACATTATGTGGCACCAAGCTATATCATGCACGATGAATGTGTTATCTACACACGCCACGGTGAACTCACACCGTGAGAGACGTAGATGAATGCTTGGAAAAATGCGCAATCCTGAATAATGATCGCCATATCAGTGACAGCAAATATTCAATTCGAGATGCTGTAGACCTACTCGGATGTTGTACATATCTGCGGTGAGGATCCTGAAGGAGTTGGGGTATACAGTAATGTCTGTGTCTGATTGTCTAGATGGAGAGACTTGCATGGCGAGCAATTGTACGGCACCACCGCCCATACTGGCTATCTGCGAGACCAAGTCAGAGTTAGATGTTTCATAGCCTCCATGCCGAAGTCGGAAGCGAAGCAGATCAGATGTACGTACGAAGCGTATGACGGTCAATTGGACCATACCATAGTACCACCAGATATCCCACAAAGAAGCATGCCAATAGGGAGCACTGTTTGACGAGCGATGTGCCATCTAAAGATGGTGCACGGCCGTCCATACAGTGGGGTAAATGTGCA